>CM040189.1:98126772-98201772 GCA_022606455.1 Callitettix versicolor
TACGAGTTGCGGCTGGCGGCATCGGATAACCTAAAAGAAAACTATACCACCGTTGTGATCCACGTGAAGGATGTCAACGACAATCCTCCAGTGTTCGAACGTCCAACGTATAGAACACAGATCACCGAAGAAGACGACAGAAACTTGCCCAAAAGAGTGTTACAGGTCATCATTTCGTATTGTTTCATTGTCTTTGCTTTTCAGTGGATCTGAACAACAGCCAGCATGATATTCTGTAGCCTTTAGAAGCACGGCAGCATGACATGTGTTTCTGTTAACTGTTTTCATTTGTTTCAGCTTTTTTAATTTCATTACTTGTTTTAATATTTTATTTATGTTCTTAATTCATATTTTATTTTATCTAGCATGTGGCTTATAGTAGGTGTGATGGCAAATAAAACGTTTCCTACCTACTTTGGTTAATCACTGAATTTAATTGTCTCGCCGAGTTGATGAAAAATAGAATGTTTGATTTTCACAATAATTGATATTAAAACGAGCTCCAACAGCACACGTTTTTCAAAATTTTATTTAATTTTTATCGGCGTTAAATCTGCACAAAATAATACTTTAAGCCGATTAAAATGGTCAAATAACATTTTTTTAAAATGTAAATGAAAGTTCTTCTTTGTAAAATTTTGTACGGTCGCCATTTTGTTTTCGTCATGACTGACTTCTTTAGGCAACAACATTAGTCCTTTTCGTAATTCTTAAATACGTGAACCTACTTAGATGTTATTTACTGTAGTTATAGTAAAAGATCAGTTGTTTTATATTAATTCGTAACGATCAGCTGATTTCATTGAACAGCTGATAGAGTGTAATAAGTTTCAGGTTATGTTGGTTAAAAACTAGTAATATTAACAACAATTATTATAAACGTTTGTATTAATTTCGAATGTATTATAAACACGTGTTTTTCAACTAAAGACAAATACTAAAAAACAAAGCAATACAACGTTTTCATGTAATACGTGTGTATGGTTATCGAAAAGGAGGAAGTAAATGAAAGAGACGAAATTAGTTTGCTCGTTCCTTTTATACTTCCGTTACATTCTTCCGTTCGGCAGACTTTCATTCACTCCCCTCGCCAAAGAGAACATTAAAATAAAAGCTTCGCTTCAATAAGAAAATGAAAAAAATACTATTGATGCAAACGTTTCCGTGCTGATTACAAGGTGAACAGCTTTCAGTTAGTTGAAAAATCTCCTTGTACTTTGTTCCAATTTTCTATGAAGGTAACAACATTTCTCCAGAATAGTTTTGAAACATACAGATAAATGATATTAAATTCTTTCTCAAGAATTAAACTGGCAAAAAACTACAAGCTTACATCATATCATATTATCAGCCTGTGCACGTTTCAATAGATGAAACAGTCATTGTCGCTGCACTGAAGCTAATAAGTCTGATCCAAAAGCTGTAAATGAAATGGTTAACCTAGTGGATGCCTTATTAAAACAAAATTATTTCACGTCCAACTAAATTTTATAAACGAAAAGAAGGGGTCACCGTTATCTGGATTGTTAGCCAATGTTTATTTAAACTATTTCGAGAACGTTCCTATTGGTCACAGGAACAGATTTTTTAGAAAATGCTCTACTCGCGGGATGCGATGACAAAATTTTTATTTGCCAGGACTTTTCGTCAGTTGGCAAATTTATAAGTTTATGTTCATCATTAAATGTAATGTCCAGTTTACTCTTGAAACGGAAGTGAACAAAAGACTAAATTTCTTAGACCTAACCGTTATTGAAAATAAATATTGTTTTCAGTATAAAATATACCGGAAACCAACCACAAGCATGTATTACCATAATGCATACACTCCACCCACATTCTTAACAACTGGCAGCGTGCAGTAGTTTCATCCATACTGGTCATACCCGTCGAACCGGAGGATATTCAGGAAGAACTTATTACTATAAAACACATTGCTGTAGCCAATGGTTATGAAGATTCCATGGAAGATAAGCTAGTCATAAAACAACGTAACAAATTTACTTTAACTAAGCAAATCAGGTAGAAGCTTATGGGAACATCGTTCTATGGAATCCTCACCAAAACACTAAGCATATAAGTGGTACTGTTACCTTCCGCACAACTGACATCTACAGACTAAATAGCCCACGACCTAAAGCTGAGGGAAACACTGTAACATAAAATTACATGTGAAGACTGTAAGAGTTTCTTCATAAGTCAGACGATTACTGGCTTTGGGGTGAGTCCAAAGAGCACCGAAAAACAATACAACTAACGCAACTTCAAACTAGCAAGTCGTGTTATGGAGAACTATCATGGTTACACTGATTTTGAGGCTAACCTGAAGACCCCCCCCCCACATAGGCAACAAGGGATGCCTCTGAGAAGTTCAAGATTTATGAAGTTGTACACAGGAACCAAATCGCTTATTGAATGACCAGTTAAATATCAGGACAAAATCAAATTGTGACACAGCGATAAAGATCTTAAATAAAGACAAGCCTGCAACTGAACATTACTTTCGGCTCCGGAGAATGAGTCAGTCTGAGACCCCGCAGTGCGCTCCCAAGTGTTGTCTGTTTTTTATACAAATTTAATTGTGTACACCTCCTAAGAGTGACTTCTGAAGGTAGGACGTTAAGTAAAGTCATAGAAGGTTAAATAGATTAAATGTCTAGATAAATGGTAATAACTTTGTAATCACTATGGCTTGGATCTTTATTCAAATCAATATTTTGCGCTTTTTGAGGGTAAATAAATATCTAAATATAATTAAATATTTTCTATTTCCCCTCCCCTAAAAAAAAATATTGTACGAAGAAGACATAGACATTACGTATAAAAGGAAATTCAGTTTTCCAGTGAAGATTTTTGTTTACAAAACACCGTAGAGATTTCAATAAATCAAAGAAATTAATCCAAAGCTGCCCTTACTTCCTCAACCAATCGTGACCACTTGAGCGATATAATATTTGTATTTTGTTACCCTAAAAATCTGCAGTCTGTTGAACACACGCTTCATTGTTTTGATGAAGATGAAAGTGGTAATTGATGAAGCTAAAGAACTGCTAAAATTAAAAACAATAATAAATGACTTTGCCTGTATAACTTCTAATTATAAAAAAATCGCAACGATAATCGAAAACTTTGAAAAATTAGTGTTGTTTTCACAAGTACTTTGAAGCTAATGCTGTCATTCTGCTTGTAGCTTAAATTACGTCCAGGTAAAATCGGAGAAAAAATCAACTGCAAATTTGAAACAGTGTTAAACAGAAATCCTGGCTGTTTAATTTCACTGCGAATCAGAAAAAAGCTTCTTGGGATCCTTAATGAAGAAAATGAAAAAGAGAAAGAAGATTTTGAAGTATTAAACGCTTTTCAGACATTTCAAAGTTTAAATATGCTCCGATTACTTCATGTGATGTGGAAAGAAGCTTCTCGCAATATGAAGCTTTGTTTCGAGATAATCGAAAAGTTCTACTTTCGAGCATTTAAAAGAAACATTTATATGCAGTGAACAAATGCATCATTTGTTGGGTTTTGTGTTAAAAAAATTACCAAAAATATACTGAGTCTTTAATAAATATTCCAACTTTTTTTGTTAATTATTATTTTTAAATAAATAAAGATCAGAGCTCTACTAATCACCACCTTACACCTCGCTTTCATGGTACATACCTACTGTGTTGGGGTGAAATCTGTTAAGTTAGGCAACCTGTGTGATCATTTCTCACATTCACAGAGCAAAATGGACGCTCCTTTAAAATTAACACTGTTCGTATAAACAAATTGTGTTGTGGTATTACGAAACGTTATGTTATTTCTGCTTTGGCGCGGCAAAATTCACAAAGGTAGGTTTTCTTTAAGAGTGATTTGTGCTGTTTTTTAAAAGTTCAACGCATTATTGATATACACTATATATTTATGTTTTTTGTGGTTTATATTATTTTTATTTTGCAATTAATTCATATTTCTTACTAATTATTAAAATGTTTCTATGTTTTATTGAATTTAATACAAACTTAATATATATTTCTGCCGTACTAAAACTACTAGAACCATATGTAGTGTTTCATGTTTGCGCCTAATTCCAGCATGCATTTACCTGCTTACTTGTTGTTGTGGCATGTATATTTATTGCAAGTGTATTGCGCATGCAAGTACGAGCTGACTCTGGTCGCCTCTGACAGCCTCAACGAGAAAGCTACCACTGTAGTAATCCACGTGAATGACGTCAATGACATGCCGCCTGTATTCAACTCACCGCTCAACCCTGCAGTCATGGAGGAGGAACTGGCAGGGCCTTATCCTTACAGGCTGCTGCAGGTATGGCTGTAGTCTCGTCTTCTCATTGATAATCTAATGTATTTTAAAATTGCGTAAATGTTATTTTATATTTTAATTGACGGCATAGAACATTAAGCAAAATAAACCGTTTTCAATTATATTGATACAAAAACGTAGTTCGGAAATTACAGAGGGGAAAACTTGAAATCGGTATAATTTATCAAAATCGTTTCATCAGAATTTGCTTAATTTTTGTTTGAAGATTAGTGATTCACGTCAGTGAAGACAATTTTAAATGAAAGATGTTAATGATTAATCAGAAAAAAACTAAAACTACTAGGATTTATTTAAAGTTTATTCTATTTATTCCCGAAACAAAAAGGTGTATTAAAACGAACTTTCTAGACTGATTTGAGTATGAATTTTCCAAATATGAAAAATGTAAGCTAATACTAATATTGAAAAATAAAACAGACATTTTACTAATGTTGGTAGATCTAAAGACCAATTTTTCGGCGATGTAGTGTCCCATATGTTTTGGTTTGGTACTTGCAGAATAAATGTTAATAAAACACATGAGAATGACCGACTTCCAAGTAAAAACTACTTTTTTAATCCAGGATTAAACAGCTTTTTGAAAACGTAAAGATCTATCGAAATTTAAAAGATCGAATTCTTCACGAACCTTCTCTATGCGATTAGTCGTAATTCTGTTGATCGTAAATTCAAATTTCTGTTTATCTTGTGTATATGTCGCTCGTTAAACATGTTAAATCATACGGAAATTTTAAGCCTTTTCAAAAGTAATAGGCTAATCACGGCACGCAACTGTCTTGCTGACATGATAAAAGCAAATTTACAAAAGTATTTTTCTTTTTTTTCATTTTTTTTTTAAATTCTAATTTCTATATGAAAATCTACATATATTAGCATTTTGAACTTTCAAATTACATTTAAAATACGAAACTGAACCCTGATCGCCATAAAAAGTCGTTTAATTTCAACTGATTTTGAAAAGTCAGAAGATGGACTACGCAGTTATTTATGGTGAAATCAGATTTTCAAAAAAGATAGACAAAAAAGTTACGAATTTTTAAAGGTTTGAAATGGCTGCTACTATTTTGATCGGACGAATTTTGTTGATTAACGATCCTATCCAGGCTGTTACCATAATCGATTATGTATATTACACACACACACACACACACACACACACACACACACACACACACACACCACATAAATAAATTTAACGACCCCTCAAAACGTGATCTAGAGTTTAGGATCGGTGCTCATTTTAAGGTTTCGAGTCTGGATCTTTCCATAATAGCCGCTCCAATACCTTATTCTCCAACTGAAAATTCCCTAATAATTGACGCAAGATAGTTACACAAAATTTCTTGCTTTCAATTACTTCATCAAAATATCGTGTTCAAAAACTATTCATAAAATCGTTACGAAAATTTACGAAATTTCTCAGAATTAATTCTTTAAATATTTCGAAAATGTTAATAATTTATAAAGATTTTTAACCTAAGTCAGTGTAAAGAAATTATGGTTAAAATTTTAATACATAAGATTAACAATACTTGATCATCGTTTTTTTTTTAAAATAAAATACAAGTGAATATTTTAAAACCTTATTAGTTTTCAAAGTATAAAAATATTCCGTAATTAAAGCACTCATAAGAGATACGTATTGTTGAAATTAAAGTTTAAAATTATAATTATTATTTTTAAAAACTGTAAGAGAAACTAATACAATGTAGTTTTAAAACAAATATTTTACCTTTGTTTATTGTGCTGCAAACAACCTTTCTTGCTGCTGCAAAATTATATTCAATAATAACAAAAACATAACCTGAAAATTAAAAAAAAACTGTGTAGAGGAATACTCAGCTGGTAGACTAACTAAACAATACAGTATTTTTTTACAGGTTGACTCTTGAATTTTAAATGTGATGTTCTTAATTGCACTTTAATTATTTGAGTTTTACCTTCCATCTAAATTACAAATTATCTAATTTTTCCTTTTTTTAAAATATTTTCTAACATTTAACATTAACGGAATAAAAAAAATTAAATATATGTCAAACCGTTTTAAATATCGACAAAAATATTTTGATTTATCTGTTAGTTTGTTGTAGTTATGTTTGTTTTAGTACAGAAAACATTATTTAAAGAAATTGGTGTACCTGTTTATTAATTATGTTTTGATTTAATTTTAATAGCTTTCAGATAATAAAATTTGTTACTATAAAACTTAACTGTTCATAATTACTTTCGGCAAACTGTTTAACGCAAGTAATAAATTTTACATATTTCGTGTTCATTGGATGTCAATTTCTACACCCTAAATTAAAAATATTAAACAATGTCTATTGTTTTAATTAAAGCGGTTTATTGTTTAAATTGGCTCCACTTTTTAGCGGTTTTTTCAAATTCGCTCTTTCGTAAAATCACTTACACATGTCACTCGTGTAACCTTTTTTAATCAAACCAATTTTAAAACTTAAAAAATCTAAATTGTTTTCCAAAATTTTCTTTATAAAAGTAAAACAGTTTTATTGTGGCTGGGTGTGTCCCAAAACAGTTTTAAGGTAGCGGAAAGACGTGATAGAAGCAAATTTCTAAAAAGTAACAAAATTTAATAATGCATGTATTTTTACTTTAAAGTAAAAATACAAAAGTGCACACTGATCGCTTTAAAATTCGTAAATGTTTCTATCTCAAACGCTATCTAGTGAGGTTTGTTTTTTCAATAAAATTTGAAAATTAAAGTATAATTTAAAAATATTTTAATGGTGATTACTATGAATTAAGATTTTAAGATAAAAATCAATTCTCATGCCAAGTTTGAAATAAATTAAACGAAAGCGGCAAGAAACCATCAAAAACTAAACTTCTTCTGGAAACATATCTATTATTCATGATTGTTGCTGCTTTTCATGGTCCCAGGTTCGGGTATTGAATACAAACGTACTATAATACAGCCACCATTATAAAACGCGTGCTCGATTTCAGCGACTAATGTCCAACTAATTGGATTATTTGCCGCTACGAATGCTGCAAGCAGCAAGGATAATAGTAGAGACGTTTGAGAAAATAGACAGTACTATTATCTCGTTAATTGTAGTTTAACAGTCTGCCACAAGATGCCACCAGCAGGGAGTGCTCACATACTTGTCATCAGGGTCATAATTCCAGTATCTTTTATTCATTTTTGTATCTTATTATGATGGCTATTCCAGTCGATTTAAAATCGTTAGTACAAGGTAAATTAATAATCTCATTTACAATGGGTCTAAAATCTATCTATTTCTGCACTGTATATTTGGCATCGAGTGATAAATCGTTATTAGAAGGTATTTTAAGTGTAAAAGTGAGAGGTTTTTTCTAAAATTTCTTAAGCTCTCTAAAATATCTTTGCTTTATTCTTCTGTATACGACCCTAAGCAACATACACCGAAAATAAAATTTGGCTTGAAGATGCCAGTCTAATTAAAACTGTGTGAATAAGAGTATCATTCAAAATCTTAAAATTAACACAAGTTGAAAGCAGACAACGTGAAATCCAATGGAAAAAACCGTGGTGGGAATTCAGCCAAGTAATATGAAGTAGCATATAAAAGCAATAAAGAACCAAATCTATTGGTTTGAATATTTAAGCCCCTTTTCTCTGGTTCCATTTTAAGAGTTCTGTTTAACAAAGACTTATATTGGACTCAGTTCACCTATACAGTATAACACAGAATTGTTTAAATATCTTACAACACGTGATTGTAATACTAGCTTGTAATCATACCAGGCCTAGTGTGAATAGAAGTATCTAATTTGATTTTAAGGCAAATGTAGGCTCTCTGAAATAATTTTTTTAATTCATACACTTGAAATATTCTTGGCCTAATAAAAACATTCAGTTTAAATTATATTTCTGAATAAACTGGTAATGTACAGAATTTTATAATTTGAATAGTTGTTTCACACAAGCAACAAAGTTATAAAGCAACAGAATACTACGGCTGATTTAGATCGTATTTTATTTATTACTGTTTTCAATTACAGTGATATTTTATTTAAAGCACTTTAATTAATTAGACTATCATTCGATTCAATTACATTACATTCAAAACAATACTTTGCAGGTTGGTATCCAAAAGTGTTTGTAATTGGTTTTTATGTTATTAATTTTTTTAAACATTTTTAGTTTGCAAGATATCTTACAAATACATAACAGTGCATGGTTATTTTTGTAGTCGATTATTTTTATGCTGTTCAAATATGTGTTTGCATGTAACTTCTATTAGTATTGTTTTAATGTTAAAAAAATCATTATTAAATAATTTTAAAACATTTTGTAATTAGTAATAAATCCTAGAAAGAAATATTAGTGTATTAATTCAATTATTGTTATTTAAAAACTTAGACCGAGCGAAGTAAGGTCTGTATTTCAAATCGACTGTTCGGCTTTTGGTTTGTGTGTTTGTTACGCAGCTTCGACCAAACGCATTGACTTATTGTTTTGAAATTTGGTACGACGGTACCTTGTATAACGCCTTAACGACGTTTGTCTAAGATTTTTCGTATTACTACCGTTTCAAGATGGCGGCATCTGATATACAACGAGTGTGCGCAGTTTTTGGCTTTGTTTTAGAGATTTGTTACGAAGGTATCGTATAAAACGTAAAACAAGTATGTAATATGTTTCCCCATTCATTTCCATTCCAAGATGGCGGCCTTTGATTTATTGATGGCGAGGTATGCAGTTTTTTGGAAAAACGCATTGACCGATTGTTTTGAAATTTGGTGCGAAGGTATCTTGTACAAAACCTAAACGAGATTTGTAAAATGTTTTCCTAATCACTTCCGGTTAAAGATGGCAGCGTCTGCTGACGATTGTAGTTACTGACTGTTTCCTGTATACAAGATCTATAATTTCGACTGCTTCCTAGTGAAAGAGCATAAAATTCCCAATAAAGGAGGTCCAGTTTTACTGTTACCAGTTAAACTGGCGGAAAAGGTTACGAGCGCTGTGGCCAAGCAATTGATTAAAGTCTACTCTTCTTTAAACTACTAGTATGTTTTGTTGGGATGTGAATTTCCGGTACTGTAATGTTTTACAGTTTCAAAATTAATTAATTAAAGAACAACTCGTGTTTTATGAAGCATTTATTCATATTTAAATGCAGAATTACAATTATTGTGTCATATGTGTTTTTAAAACAATAGTGTTGGTTTCACAATGTTGAGAACCTTTTATGGTCTCACTTTTAAGGGTTTTAATCATTAGTACAAAAATTGAATTTTTAATCACAAGTAAACAAATTGTTTGAAAATTAAATACGGGTTATACAGTATATGTTATAAGTTGTACTAAAGTGTTTGTTTTTAATTTTTAGGTAACAGCAAGTGATGGAGATAAGGACCGTCCACAAAACATTGTCTATTTCCTAACAGGGCAGGGCATTGACTCTGATAATCCGGCAAACAGCAAGTTTGATATCAACAAAACTAGCGGTGAAATATATGTGTTAAAGGTAAAAATTAATTATTCTGCTTAGTAATAATACAGTTATGTTAAAAACTATAATTAGCCTTGTATAAATCTCGAAAAATGTATGTGTAATATTTTTCCCTATCACTTTTATTTCAAGATGGCCGCCCCTGATTTACAATAACCAATTTTCAGCAGGTTTAGCCAAACGCATTAACCGATTGTTTTGAAATTCGATACAAAGATATTTGTATAAATCCCAAATGATTGTATGTTAATTTTTTCCTATTTCCTTCCGTTTCAAGATGGCGCCCTTTGATTTAACCATTACGAGTGTACGCAATTGTAATCAAACGCATTGATCGAGTGTTTTGAAATTTGGTACTTTTTATAAAGCCCAAAAGACGTATGTATAAGATTTTTTCCAATGAATTACGTTTCAAAATGGCTGTGATTCAATGTTGCTAGTTATTTCACGTAAGACAGGTTGAACGGCAAAACCTATCACAATTTTGACAGCTTCATGGTGAAAAAGCATACAGTTTCCAATAATGTTGGTGCGGTAACATTACCGGCTAAATTAGGGGAAACAATACGAGCGCTGTCGTAGAGCGCTTTGTATATTAATTAAGTACTTAATGCTAGGTCTGATATTTTTTGAATTGGTAGTACTAACACAGTTTTGTTAAAGACTTTCAACATGATTGTGAAGTATATTACAGCTAGTCTAGATCATTGAGGAAGATTTACGCCCTTTTTTAGTGTGGGTGTTTTTTTTTTTTTTTTTTGAAAATGAATGTACTCCGTGGAAAATATTTTGAAACAACATAAACATCAAACCCATTTTTGACGTCTTAAACAGTAAATACTAAGTACTTTGTTCTTGACTTATATTTTAAACGAGCTACTGTTATATAATATTTTGATCAAAACTAGATCCAGTTTAATATATTTTGATATTTTATATCAGACAATTTTGAAATGAAAACTGTTGTAGTTTGCCAAGTATTTATGATATTAAAAACTAATTTACCTACTTTCAGTTTTTGTTGTTATTACGAATGAGAACCTTTCAATTATTAGACTCAAATTTGATAAAAGTCTTTCAATCAAGGGAACATCCTTTTATAAAACACTACATTTACTTTATAAACAGGTTTATTTTATTTTCGTAATATTAGAATAGAATGTTTTATTCCTTAAAGTTTCTGTATACGTAAAGTGACAAGCGTAGGCCATTTACCGCTTACCGTTAGATTTGTGTTACCAACACAAAGAAATGTTTTTTTGGTATATAACACACAAATAAATATTAGAAAATGTACTTTCTAGCGTAATAAACAGAATCAAGGTCATGTTTTTAAAGCGCGTACTGACAATTCGTATGTTTCTTGCACTTGTAAATTGTTCGTATCTAAAATACTTGATACTAACAGCGATGTACGAGGTGTGTTCAGAAAGTAACGAGAATTTTAATTTTTGAACAAAATATTTATTTGTTCTTCTACATTGATGTTGTTGCCTTCAAAATAGTCCACATTGGAGATTAAGCACTTGTGCCAGCGCTTCTTCCAATCCTCGAAACACTTCTCAAACTCGATCTTTGATATAGCCTTTAGTTCTTTCAGCGATGCGCTTTTAATGTCATCTTCGGCTGTAAAACGACGGCCCTTTAAGATTCTCTTTATTTTTGGAAATAGGAAAAAGTCACACGGACCCATGTCTGGCGAATATGGAGGCTGGGGCATCGTTACAGTACTGTTTTTGGTCAAAAATTCACGAACAAGCAATGAAGTGTGAGCTGGTGCATTATCGTGGTGGAAAAAACATGAATTGTTTTTCCACAGATCCGGGCGTTTTTTCCGGATTGCTTCACGCAAACGGCGTTGAACTTGTAGGTAGTACTTCTTATTGACCGTTTCACCTGGTGGCAGGAATTCATGATGCACTATGCCATTAATATCGAAGAACACAGTGAGCATAACCTTCAAGTTCGACCGCACTTGTCGAACCTTTTTCGGTCTTGGCGAGCCAGAATGCCTTTACTGGGACGATTGAGCTAAACTAATTTCGACGTCATATCCGTAAACCCATGTTTCGTCACCTGTTATAATACGTTTATGTAATTCTGCATCGTCGTTGACTTCATTTAATGACTCCTGAGCAACTTCCATTCGCCGCTGTTTTTGTTCAAAATTCAACAATTTTGCTGCCACGCGTTTCATACACAAAACAGTGGAAACAATGTCATGACATGATCCAATCGATATGCCAACATCATCAGTGACCTCTCTAATTGTGATTCGGCGATTGTTCATAACCATTTCTTTCACTTTTTCCACGTTTTCATCGGTTGTTGATGTGCTGGGGCGTCCAGGGCTTTCGTCATCTTCAACGTGTTCACGGCCTTCTTGGAAACCCTTATACCACTCTTAAACTCTTGCTTTACTCATAGCAGATTTACCATAGGCCTTTGTTAATATTTCACACACTTTGTTACATTTTATTCCATTTTTTACGCAAAATTTGATACATATTCCTTGATCCATTTCTTTTAACAAACGAAAATCGCCGAGCTCATAAAAACACACCTAACCTTAGTAACTGTCACAGACAAAGTCAACAATGAAAATAGCTGAAAGTTTTCTCATACTTCAAGGGCATGTATACCAACATAATTAAAAAAATGTTTGACAATCGGACTCTCCAAGACAGCGAAATTTAAAAATTCTTGTTAATTTCCGAACACACCTCGTATGTAAACATAATAGTTTAATTTAATCCTAAGGAAACCTAAGAAAACCTTTCAATTATGTAAAGCAATAGTTTATAATGTAATTTAAAAAATATGATTGATCTGGACGCCACCTTCAAAAAAACTAGGAAGAGATTAAATAATCAAGCGTAATACATCATATTGTATACCTCGTATTGTATCAAGTATAAACTATTAAAGAGAATAAATCAGCTGACTTCCGTGACGTCTATACAGCTTGTAGTAAACAGTTCAAGTGCTCCTTCTGTAAGGCATTTGATGTCCCAATAGAAAATAACTTTTGAATCTTATTATACTTTCGAAAAAGTATAAAACGCGGAGCATTGTAAAAAAAATTCTAAAGTTGTTGGTGAATTTTTCAAAAATGCTTTAGTTGACGTTTATAAATACAAATAATACGTAAAATAAGTGCTTAAAACCCGTTTCGGGTTTTGATCCAAACTATGTTCAGTACCACTTAAAATGATACCTTGCACTACGTAAATTTAAAAAAATATACTCTCAAAATGTTACCCCTTAATTATCACTAAAAATTTTTTGTCGCCAATCCTTTATGTTTTCCCTGGGTTCGGGTCGCTGCAAAGACTGTTTTCGCCAAATTTCATTGTGATCGGTCACGTCTGTGACAGACAGACAGATGTGGTCATTGTCTCTGGCTGCGGACCCTAATTATTAAGGCAACGATTGTTCATGCCAGTTATCTAAACATGCTTGTTTATTGACACGTATGAATAAAACCGAAGGAAATGCTTGAAGGAAAAGGTTTTGTTTTGAGTAAAATGTAAAAGCAAAAGCATTTCCTGAATTCCATTTGAATAACGATTACCTTTTGCTTACGAGTAAATCCTTCAGTCTAGAAGTGAAAGGATCAACTGAAAAAACTTTTATGTAGTCAACTGTGATTTAAATAAAATATTATTTTTTTGTAGATTGTAAGTTTGTTGTTTGTGGTTATTTTTTCTGAATATGCTGTAACGGTTGACTGTTGGTTTCTTGTTAGTTGTATCTGTATTTTAAACGTGTATTTATTGCAGGAAGGTTATGTCTTATTAAGGTGATGAAGAGAATCAAATTATCGCTAACGCTTCCAACACCGCACTCGGTGCAGTAGAAAGTGTAAACCAATCGATCGCTTGTTCGTTAATTTTAAATGTTTTTGACACTGTAGACTGAGTCACGCCAAATTCTTAACCGATACTTTCTTCGTGCCCATGATCAGTTAAAGAACGCAAACATATTTTCATATCTGGAGATGAAGAGAGATCCCCACCTCGAGACTCTTCATCAGTGCCTAGATACCTATTCGATTATTGTATTCTATAACTCTACATAAGCTCTTGTAAATGGACAAAAAGGTGATTTACAATGTTTAACACTTTGCATACGAACTAAATTCTGCCATGACGGCAAGAAATAGAACAACAAAAGCACTTACCTCACAGGATAATCTCCTGCCGACTAGATTCATCATCTTCGAAGGATTTTCTTCTTTTTTAAAGCAAATGGTCGGTTTTATTCATAACCATTTACTACTGACAAAGCAAATGGATCAACAAAAGAAGGATTTTCTATTACTCTAAAAGGTTTTGATTGATATTTTTATTCATATCAGTTGAAGGATATGCTTTAGATTTTGTGAATTTAAGCTTTTGCTTCATTTTATTCATAAGGCTCATTGTAGCAGTAGTCAAACACTCTGCCAACACTGGCCACTTGGATTCACAATCATTTTACAAAAATCAGTGGTTTCACCGGCAACAATTAAAACATTGCGTTTGGCTCTGCCACCTTCTCCCAACAAAGATTAATAGACACAACTTCTCCGCTAAGTTTTTTCAACTTTCACGGTTCGTTAAGTTTATACCGAACTTATTTAAAATATGCAAAGAAAATTTACTTCAGATTTTTATATTTTTTCTACTTTCGTGATAAATTACTTTTGAGGCATTAATTATAAAACGTGACGCCTCAGTTGCAAGTTATTTGATTGATATTTCGAACGCGTCAGAACCTAGTTTGAACTTTCATGTTGAAACTTTAAATTGTCAGCATATCTGATTGTAATTAAGAACTCATTATCAAGTTGCAGACCTAAGGCGCATAACTTGATCTTTCCATCGCCGATTCTTAATTTGTTCTTTTGCTTCTTTTCCCCTTGTTTTGTAATTACTTAAACTTTTCTGCAACAGTTGTTTTTAAAATTAATTGTGTAGGAAGCAACATTAATACAGTCTTGCCACTTTCAAAATATATTAATCTATGAGTGTTGTCTTTTCTGTTTTTGTATAATTATTAGACTTTAATAGTCCCCCTCGTCTATGTTAGTTTAATTTAAAAAAGAAACGTGTTTTGCAATTTTAAGGTAATAGAGTAAACAACAGCTAGAATTAATTACTGTATTAATTTTACTGCCATCTAAACAAGTACATTACAGATTATTTTTATAGAAAAATGTTTTGAAGTATTTTTCTTCAAGGCTCTTAAGTGAACAAGAAAAACTTATATGACCGTTTACAGGGTGTTTTGTAATAGCTGTGTTTTAATTTAAGATTTAATCCAGCTGGTGTGATCCAACAGACAGTGTTTTCACAAAAGTAATGTAGCGTTTATCTACAAAACGGTTTGACAGATTAATTTGAAACTATGTAAACACATTAGATAAAAATCTATTTTGGAAAACCTAATCATCTTTATCGATGAATTCTTTGCAAAATGTCGGCAGTTTGAAATGTTTTCTGTTGAATATCCTGAAAACTAACAGTCAAATTTTACACTCAAAAAGTATAGGTGACACAAACGTTTTTAATACGAATGAAACTGTATTTTCGGTCTTTTTTCTAAAAACTTTATATATATATATATATATATATATAAATTTTAACGAGCCCTCAAAACTTATTTACAGATCAGGATGAGGCTCATTTTAAGGTCTGGGTCTTACCATAATGACTGCTGTAATAGCTTATTTTCCAAAAGAAAATTCGCTAAAAAATAAATAATATTAATAAATATTTAACTAGACAGTTACCCCCAACTACCTACTACATACAACGATCCCAAAGTTACACTCAACTAATTAATTAGCTTTTATGTTGTTTGAAACCTGTACATTTCTATAGTCAGCCTTTTTACTGATAATAAAAAAAGCCCCTGTTTACAAAAACCCAGTTCTACAAAAAAATCATTTTTATAGTCTGCCATTTTATTTAAAAACTAATAATTTATTTATCCGTAACGGTTTGGTTTTTTCCAAACACACACACACACACACACACACACACACACACACTAGCTAGCGCGCTCTTCCGCATTTTAGTCTGATTTGATTCACAACCCTGGCTTAAAAATCGGTAAGCTTGGACAGGTTCGTTAACCGACAAACTTCGTTTAACAGTTTTAAAATTTTTAATTTTTAAAAATTAATAATTTTTTTCTTAAATTTAGTTTTAAAAAATCCGATTTCACCATCATAGTCATCGTTAAAAACTGCATAAATTAGTATTTTTTCGTAAATTTTCAAATTTCATTGAAATTAACAATTTTTTCAGGGTTATCGTTTACGATTGTGAAATAACAATTTCAAAAAGTGTAAGATAATGGAAAATGCTTTTGAAAATTCACTTCTATCACGCCAGCGAGATAAGACGTTACTGTAAAAATAATCTGTAAGACAATGTAAACGGTATTTATTTAGCATCGTTATTTTTTAAAAATAATGCACGATACGAGAGGTACATTCGCAACGTGTAAAGTAATAACTGACACAAGACAGCTTATGTGATGTATTACGCTTGATTATTTAATCTCTTCCTAGTTTTTTTGAAGGTGGCGTCCAGATCAATCATATTTTTTAAATTACATTATAAACTATTGCTTTACATAATTGAAAGGTTTTCTTAGGTTTCCTTAGGATTAAATTAAACTATTATGTTTACATACGAGATGTGTTCGGAAAGTAACGAGAATTTTTTAATTTCGCTGTCTTGGAGAGTCCGATTGTCAAACATTTTTTTTATGTTGGTATAAATGCCCTTGAAGTATGATAAAACTTTCAGCTGTTTTCATTGTTGACTTTGTGACAGCCACTAAGGTTAGACGTGTTTTTATGAGCTCGGCGATTTTCGTTTGTTAAAAGAAAT
The DNA here is from genome assembly GCA_022606455.1 of Callitettix versicolor. Classification (NCBI taxonomy): domain Eukaryota; kingdom Metazoa; phylum Arthropoda; class Insecta; order Hemiptera; family Cercopidae; genus Callitettix; species Callitettix versicolor. The sequence continues at coordinate 98,143,451 of CM040189.1, forward strand.
GGATCAAAGAATTTGTATCAAATTTTGCGTAAAAAATGGAATAAAGTGTAACAAAGTGTGTGAAATGTTAACAAAGGCATATGGTGAGTCTGCTATGAGTAAAGCAAGAGTTTATGAGTGGTATAAGTGTTTCCAAGAAGGCTGTGAACACGTTGAAGATGACGAACGTCCTGGACGTCCCAGCACATCAACAACCGATGAAAACGTGGAAAAAGTGAAAGAAATGGTTATGAATAATCGCCGAATCACAATTAGAGGGGTCGCTGATGATGTTGGTATATCGATTGGATCATGTCATGACATTTTTTCCAGTGTTTTGTGTATGAAATGCGTGGCAGCAAAATTCGTTCCAAAATTGTTGAATTTTGAACAAAAACAGCGGCGAATGGAAGTTGCTCAGGAGTCACTAAATGAAGTCAACGACGATGCAGAATTACTGAAACGTATTATAATAGGTGACGAAACATGGGTTTAAGGATATGACGTCGAAACAAAGGCTCAATCATCCCAGTGTAGGCATTCTGGCTCGCCAAGACAAAAAGGCTTGACAAGTGTGGTCTAACGTGAAGGTTATGCTCACTGTATTCTTCGATATTAATGGCATAGTGCATCATGAATTCCTGCCACCAGGTGAAACGGTCAATGAGTACTACCTACAAGTTCAACGCCGTTTGCGTGAAGCAATCCGAAAAAAACGTCCGGATCTGTGAAAAAACAATTTATGGCTTTTGCACCACGATAATGCACCAGCTCGTACTTCATTGCTTGTACGTGAATTTTTGGCGAAAAACAGTACTGTAACGATGCCCAGCCTGCATATTCATCAGACATGCCTCCGTTTGACTTTTTGCTATTTCCAGAAAAAAAGAACCTTAAAGGGCCGTCGTTTTACAGCCGTAGATGACATTAAAAGCGCATCGCTGAAAGAACTTAAGGCTCAAAGATCGAGTTTGAGAAGTGTTTCGAGGATTGGAAGAAGCGCTGGCACAAGTGCATAATCTCCAATGGGGACTATTTTGGAGGCGATAACATCATTGTAGAAGAATAAATAAATATTTTGTTCAAAAAATTAAAATTCTCGTTACTTTCTGAACACACCTCGTATACGGATATCATAAAATTTATTTTTACCTTCCAGTAAAATTGATCCCGTTCCCCGTGTTATAAGTAAATACTTTCTGCACATTAATATCAACTTGCGTCAATGTTTATGCTCCAATACAATAATATTAATTTAAATTGTACAAATACGTGTTTGAGTGTTTTCAGATGTTATTAAAAGTTATTGAACACCCAAATAATATTAATTAATGTTATGTTTGTGTACAGTGTATATTATTGATTTGTTTGTTTGTACACAACGTTTACTGTAAGCAGGCCTCTTCTATGTGTACAGTGTGCACTGTTTACTTTGGGCTTAGTTATGTATCTATGGGATTTAAATGTGTCCAGTAATGCATGTTTTATTACATCGTGCATTATTTCTATGGGAGGCTTAATAACGTTATTTGCATAACATGTACAACGTCTGCAGTCGTCACTGGATCAGTCTCTATGTAAAACTGAGTCTTTTCTTCTTCGTTTACATTATGTTCGGTATTTTTAGATTTTTTTTTATTTTAAGGCGAAAAGCACCTCCCTATTATCGCCTCCCTATATGTAAGTGTGAGTGTAAAGTGTTAAAGTCGTAAGTGTAGTGTTTTAAGTGTATGTTAGACTCGGGTACCGCGAGGGACGTCTAAATCCTTTCAATAGGTGCAGTTAGTCTTCCCTGCGGGGAGTATTTTTAGAAGTTGCAGTTTTCTTGCAGCCTTAAAATCTTTGCAGTCTTGAAAGTCTTAAGAAAAGACGTTCATTTTCCTTCAGACCTCTTGTTTTAATGTATTACTTATAACTTCCTTGTCTCTGCGGTATGAACTGTTTGGGAAATGAATATAGACTAGCACTATCTGTGTAAACAACTACTTTTTGTTTGCCTTGAAAGCGAAGTGAGAATTAATGGATTGACTGGAATTATTAGAGTTTGTTGGAAAACGATCTATTGGAGCGGACATTATGATAAGATCCAGACTCAAGAGCTTGAAATGAGCATCTATTCTGATCTGCAGAACAGATTTTGAAGGGAGCACGTATACATTCTCGCAATTTCAGTTAGATTCGATTCAAATTTGGGACAAAAAATCAATTTTGGTAACAGCTTGGCCGAGATCGTCAAGCATCAAAATTCTTTAAACAGTTTCAAAGCTGTGATCGTTTTAAAATATTAAAAAATCCAAACTTTTTTGCCTCTACTATAACTTATGTGATTTCACCGTCGTGATCACCGTTAAAAACTGCTTCAATTAACATTTTGAATTTTCAAAATCAGTCGAAATTAAGAAATTTATTTTGACGGCGGTCAGGGTTCATTTCGTAATAAATGCAAATTGATAGTTTAAAATGCTAATACAGTATATGGACAGTTTAGTGTTGTTTATGATAATTAAATCAACGTTTCAAAAAAAGAGGATGTAATAAAATAATTACTTTTGGAAATTTGCTTCCATCACGTCAACAAATTTTTAACAAGTAAACAGTTATCGTAACTAAACTAATAGGCTGCATTTAAAAAAATATATATTGTTTCATTTTAATAACACTCATATTTTTTAGTTGATGTACAATTCTGCAAACTCAGTTAAAAAAATCAAAATTAATAGCTGTTAATTATTTACAGGTAAAATTGTATGTTTATATTCAGTATCGTCTTTGCATAACTTTCTAAACAGACACTCAATAGTCGCCTAGTCTTTCTTTGTCCCTCAAATCCTGGCCATTATAATGTTGTATCATAAAAAGCCACTTTCCCCCATTTACTGATTTTATATTTGTCTTTCTTAAACCAAAAACAACCAAATTTCAAAAAATCTTAATTTTCAAAACTGAATTTCTACTCGTAGTAATTGCAAAATAAATTCATACATTTATAAATCTTGTAGAAACAAATAGTAGGCCTGAAAATCCTTTAGGCATTATTAATGAAACAATATGGATATTAATTTCAGTAAATATTGTGTATTATTTTTAATAAGTACCTACAGTAAATTTACTTTATTTTTGTAGTTAAAGTGTTCTGAACAATACCAATATTAGTGTAATTACAAATGGCTATTGGCACTACTGCCCGGCATGTTGCTCTCCAAATGACCGCCGCTGTTCCATTCCTTCTTTGATAATTAACTTTTACGAGTTTGAGTTTTTAGACAGAAATATTTGTAATGTTCATTTAACTGTAACTTTTAATAATAAATTATTACTTTAAAACTTAATATCGACGTAACGTATTTTCGTTATCGGAACACACATCCAACTGTAGGTTTTTTAAATATTCTTAAACATCTAAAAAAACAAAGTTTCCATTAATCTAACCTATAAACATATAAAACGCTTAAAACTGTAATTTAGCTGTAACAGTTTGCCGTAAAAATGTTACTACAACAGGTATTTAGGTTTAGGCGAATGCTATTACTTTATTGGCAATAAATACTTTGATTTTGAGCAACAGCTGTTCTTGCCTTATTTAATTTTGAGGTTATGTTTATCACCTGATAAATATTTATGGCTTTTTTAATAAAATATTAATTTAATATTTTCAATTGTTATGATTTTTTATGATTCCTTTTTACATAAAAATATAGTTTGTTCCTACTCTACCGGATTTTAAAAATTGCAAATTGTTTCAAAAGTTCAAAGTAATTTAGCGTAACAACATTTTGTGTTCAAATTGTTTTGCTTTAATCATCTCCTACTTGAAGTGCTGTAACAAACATGGTTCCAACACAAACTACCCTAACAACATAACATTCATGCATTGTGGAGTAATCCTTTATTTACAAATTTAACATGTTAACCTAGTTAGCAAAGTTATAATGACTGGTACTGGAACGCAAATGTTTTCAAAACATTCTTTACGTTCAAACTTTCCTAAACAATTCCAGTGATTTGGCATTTCCCTTTCTGTGTTGTACGTAAATTTTATTTTAAACTTTTGTCATTCAGTCAAGTAAAAAAGTTATATGCAGATTATATTTTGCTCCTTTTTACAGCCTCTTGATCGAGATCAACCCAACGGAAGACCGCAGTGGAGGTTTACGGTGTTTGCTCAGGACGAAGGAGGCGAAGGTTTGGTTGGCTATGCTGATGTTCAGGTTAATTTGAAAGACATAAACGACAATGCTCCGATCTTCCCACAAGGCGTTTATTTTGGAAATGTTACGGAAAATGGGACTGCAGGTAATTAGGTTATAGTGTAGCTTGCTTAAAATAAATATTTAGTTAAAGTACTGTAGACCTATTGTTAAATTAATTATTTGTGCTATTATAATTACCTTGTGTAATTATCACCATACCATTGTTGGCGTTGTCAGACTGTCATAGTTGTCATTTAATTAATAAAACAGTCGGGTAAAATATAAAAGAGTAGTGGTTTTGACATTTAAATATTATCTTTATTATAATTCATAATTATTATTATATTCAGAATACAAATGTCTGGATTTATTTATGTTATATGTGATATTACTTGAATTTTCTATAATTTTGCACTACTTACGTTTCAAAAAAAAAAAAAAAAAACCACTAAGATATTACAAAAAAAACATAAAATAAAACTAGCTTTTAAAAAAAAATTGCTATTTTACAAGTTGTTTATTTTATTTCTGCTACATTTTTCAATATAAACAAATCAATCTGTGAATCAAATATATTCAATTCAGTATTTTTTAATTACCTGGGAAAACGAACAAACTACTTTATAACAGACAAAAAACATAGAACTCTGTTTTATTCATTTCTTCCCATACAGTATTTGTACACATATTTGTGGACTATTATCTAAACAAAAAATAAAAAAGTTAAATAATTCATTGTGAGGCAAGTTGATACATCACTTCTAGTTTACACTATAAGCAATTAATTGTGCCCTCCAGTAAAGGTTTCTTTCCTTTCCCTTTATTTTTTTGTTTGCTGTTATTAATTACATTTTACATTAAGTGAATGCAACTTGATCTTATGGAAAATTAACAGGTAATCAATATAAAGCTAATAACTAATAAATGTCTTAAAATCTGTAAATATTTATATCGGATGAACTGTAATTTCTACAATTAATTAATTTAAACAATCATCGAAACATTTTCAAATATAGTTAATTGTTTGGTAATTTAAAATGATTGTTTATAAATAGATTATTCTTAACTGTACACACAAACTAAATTCAAGTAGGTATTTAAATAATAATTTAACAGTTGTAACACAGGGTAGCAATTTGTTCACTAGACCTCCGTATAGGTTCAATTCTAGTTACTATTATAACAGGTTCAATCCTCTTTCCATGTATAACATCGATCCACTATCTTTTTCATTCTAATTGGCAGACATTTTCAGTAGTAAATACATTGAAACAAAATAGTCGTTAACAAATCATGGTGTGCTAACTTGTTCCAACTTTATTACAAATATTTAGTGAAAATAGCATCTGTAATTAATTTTACAGCCATTGTTAATTTTTTTCAGTTAATAACTCTGAAAATAATTTATAAAAACTTGTGATTACTTGAAATTTAATGAATAAATTAATTTATATAAATTTATATTCATTTTAATTATAATTTGACTATTACATTACAGCTGGCCATCAAACATAAGTGTTTTTATTTACTGTAATAAAATTTACGAGTTTATGTTATGTGCTTCAGATAATAAAATATTTATAAATGCTAATATTTTCATTTATAAATATAATAAACATACTATGTCAATTATTATCTGCTGCTATGTTATTCCTAAAATTGATGCATTTCAGTTGGGTTCTGTCTTTAGAACAATGCTTTATTCAAGTAAGTTGCACATAATTAATCAAAAGACAGAGTACATATACAACCACCAGGGTTAATACAGCTTAGAGCATGAGAACTTTATATTGAATGTTTTAATATAACAAGTAAACAATAGAATTTAAAACATCCAACAGAGACTACAGAATATTCTTTTGGAAATGTTACATACGTTTTGATAAAATCAGCTGAATTTTATACAAACAAATATTGTAATTATGCATTTATGATATTTTCACACATTTAAAAATAAAAATGTTTGGTTTACAGGAATGGTTGTTATGACAATGACTGCTGTTGATTATGATGATCCATCAGAGGGGACGAATGCAAGACTGGTTTATTCTATTGAAAAGAATGTAATAGAAGAAGAGACAGGATCACCGATTTTTGAAATTGAAACAGAAACAGGTGTAATTAAAACAGCTGTGTGTTGTTTGGATAGAGAAAGAACGCCTGATTATTCTATACAAGTGGTGGCAATGGATGGTGGGGGGTTAAAAGGTGAACATTTTATTTTAAAATTGTAAACAATTTAGAAGATATGTTTTCACTTCACTTTGTTTAACTTGATTTACTGTTATTTTTATTGGTTTTATTTTATTATTTCTCTTCTCTCTTTATTTGTGTCAACCAACTTTGGGGTACACTAAATCAATCACTTTTTAATGTTTTGTGCCTTCCTCGTAGCCCAGTATTGCTTCATTCGTTGTGATCTTGCTTTTCTTTCTTCGTCAGAGATTTGGATCGGTCCCTTGGATTTGACTTTGCCTTGGAACCGTTGTTTCTTGTCCTTGATTATTGTTTTGGCTGCCCTGTACATGAGTATAGTGTCAGTGATTTGTAGTTCTGTTATGTCTTTCTCTGTTTCTCTAAACCAAAGTGGTTTGGCTCAATATTTTTTTGAAAGTAGTCAAATATTTTTTTGGTTAGTCTATTTTTGTCCATTCGGAGGATGTGCCCGTAAAAATCAATTCTCCTTTTTCTTATTGTGTCTGATAGTGTTTCATTTTTTTGGTAAAGAGTTTCATTCCTGATGGAGTAATTGGTTGTTACGGAATTTGGGGCCTAAGATTTTTCATGATATCTTTCTTTCTTTGATCTCCAGCCTTTCAAGTGGGCCCTGAGTTGTGAGAGAATGTTTCAGCTGCATATAAGGCTTCTGGTTTAATTACCATATGATAATGCCTTATCTTTGTATTCCATTAGAGGGATTTCTTGTTGTATGTGTCTTTGGTAAGTTTTTATTATTTCTATTATTAATTTATCTATTTTTTTATAATTTATAACATTGGATTGTTTTAAAGGTACGGGGACGGCATCGATACGAGTTAAAGACATAAATGACATGCCACCAATGTTCACAAAAGATGAATGGTTTACAGAAGTAGATGAAACTGATGGAACTAACCTTCCTGAAACACCAATACTCACAGTCACTGTTCATGATGAAGATGAAACCAATAAATTTCAATATAAGGTTCGTAGTCTTCTTTAATTAATAATGTAACTAATTTAAGGCATCCTTATAAGAATCAAAAAATAATAAAATTATGTTTGCTTATAGGTAATTGAAAATAGTGGGTATGGCGCTGATAAATTTACAATGGTGAGAAATAATGATGGCACTGGATCTTTGAAAATAGTTCAACCTTTGGATTATGAAGATCAGCTTCAAAGTAATGGCTTTCGATTCAGGATACAAGTCAATGACAAGGTTAGAATTACATTTAGTCATTCATTAATAACTGAAAAAATATGAATTGTTATATTTCATATAAGCATTTTTCTGTTGATGTATATTTACAAATTTTAATGTTTGTAGGGTGAAGATAACGATAATGACAAATACCATGTTGCATACTCGTGGGTCGTTGTAAAACTCAGAGATATCAACGACAACAAACCACAATTTGAAAGGCCAAATATTGAAGTATCTGTTTACGAAAATGCTGAAGTTGGAAAATCTTTGGAAACATTTAAAGCCAGTGATCCTGATCAAGGCGGGAAGAGTCGTGTGTCATTTGCCATTGATCGTACTTCTGATCGTAAGAGACAATTTTTAATTAGTCAAGAAGGCACTGTTACTATTCAAAGGAACCTTGATCGGGAAGAAACACCCAGGCATCAGGTATGATTTTTCGTAATGTACTGCTTTGCTTTTTATATATATATATATATATATATATATATATATATATATATATATATATATATATATATATATATATATATATCAGATATATTGTTTTTTGAATATATAGTTTTTTAATAACTAACATCCCAAATTTTTTTTCAGCTAGTCTACCATATTTTTATGGTTATTAACCATATGCTCGTTATTAACTTTCAGAGCGATAATGTTTTCATGTATTTTCAAAATTACTGGCACTAACGGAAAATAAAAAAAAAAAAAATTTACTGGAAGTTTGAATTGTGTTTTAACATTTGTAGGTTAAGTAGTTCTAACAATGTTTGAATATACAAAATGTATGATTCAAGTGTATATTGAAAAAAATCATTTGCAGTCAAAATTAATAATTGAAATTGAGATACCTTTTTACCGATTTTCAAGTTTGTCTATATTATAATTCTGAAGTAGCATGTTTTTATAAATTATAAGTAGCATGTGTTTTGATTGAGTTTTTAAGAGCAGTATTTGAGTTTTGTTATGTATAGTGCCGTACTTACTTAAAATAATTGTATATTTCAAAAAAGTCTAATGTTTTTGTTACCATTGTTCAGATAGCCATAATGATTTGTAGGTTGACTGAAATTTTTAGTGCTGAAATAATTTATATTTTTTATAATGTAAGAAAATACATTTAAAATACATTATAATGCATAATGTAAGAAATGCATTACGATTTCAAAATAATGCCGATCATCTTATCTCAAATCTGTAAATGCAAACACTGAATCCTTACTCACAATTCGTTCTTCTACATCCCTTTAAGCCTTCTAAAATCCATTTTATCTGAATATTAAATTATTTCAAACTACTTTTTTCCACTTGATCTATATTTTAAATTTGAATTATCATAATTTCTTGTGTTTACAATCTTCCAGTAAATATTTTTCAGTAACATTTTTAATATAAAAATTCTATATACTTCATATATTTCCTGAAATTATTATAATTGTACAATAACTTTTTATATAAATCTGTACTTAATTTTCTAATATAAAAATTTATAACAACTTTCATTTCAGGTAAAAATCTTAGCGATTGATGATGGTGTACCACCGAAGACTGCAACAGCTACCCTAACTGTGATAGTTCAGGACATCAATGATAACGCTCCAATGTTCCTCAAAGAATACAGACCTGTATTACCAGAACATGTACCTCCTCGTAAAGTTGTTGAAGTCTTAGCTACAGACGATGATGATCGTTCTAAAAGCAACGGCCCACCGTTCACGTTCAGGATGGATCCGAATGCAGATGACATCATACGAGCATCGTTTAAAGTAGAACATGATCAAAGTAAGTTGTACTACGCTGTTCGGTTACATATGACAAAATGTGCTTAACTATGAAAATACAAAAATTTAACAAATTTATGTTGGAAAAATAAACTTATTACTTTCATTTCAGTATAAAATATGAGTTAAAATTACTGTTAAAAAAATTAATTTGTCAACTCTTAACTTAATTTTTTAACCCTGGACTAGGCACAAGATAACATGTTACACAAGTGGTCGTGCGGTGTCAAAATGACCACATTTTTTAGTATTCTTATGCTCTGAAGTGATGTTGAAGTAATAAACCAACATGTAAAAACTTGTAAATATTTATTACATAAAAATACATTATATTTACTTGAGAAATACGTTTTAATCATCTGCTGTGTTGCATAATATATATTGCTGTTTCACGTCTCCACAAAGAACTATAAAAATACTAAAACAAAATACAAAAAACATTTATTTGTAATAATATAATATTTATCAAAACAAAATGAAAATAATATTTAAATATTATTCCCCAGATAGGGAAGGCATACACCGATTCTCTTTCTTCATATGATGTGGTGACGAATTCTTCCACATTAATTTGTTTTTTTCATGTGTGCGAACCACTTTGTAACTTTGTCCTTGCCTTAAATAAAATTCTCATTTTCACTTTCAAAGCACTGAATTATTACTTTCTCCTCTAAGTCCTCCAGTGAAGCCTCTGAATCCATATAATTTTCACTAATGAACACTCTTCTTTGGATATATCTGTACCTGAACGTTCAATAATTTCAGTGTCTCCGATGATATCCGGGCCAAACAACTCTCTTCTTAAATTTTCTCTTCTTGCAAGCACAACTCGTTCTTTATCTTTGTCTTACTTTTCTACACTTTCAGATAGCTTAAGATGCTTTCATGTTCCCGTTGATCCATAATGGAATTAAAACGAAATTACTTACACAAAAATGTAATAGAAACAATAATAGGTGTAGTTACAACTAAAATATATAATTGGCTATAACTTCAAAAAAACTGCACATAAGTACACAACTGTATTCAGTAATAACTAAAATGAAATTATTAGCGAAAAACTTAATAAATATATAATATTAGAACTAAAATATTTACAACATAAATGGTCATGTGGCACCAAAAAGACTGCACAAAAAAGTACACAAATGGTCGCGTAGTGCCAAAATTACCACACCTTGAAAAGACACATCTACCCTCTTGAAAATATCAACTCAAACTAAATACCAGTCTAGCAATGGAATGTAGAGAGGGTGGTGAGAGATAAGCATGGAAAGCTACATCTGTTAAAAAATAATGGCACATTAGCAAAATTTAAAACCTCTGCGGTTCTTTTGACGCCACACGACTGTTCCAGGGTAAATTAAACTTTGTGTTTTGTTCATTTTCAGAGGTAATATTGTAATTTGTTTTTTTTAATTTTAGTTTGCAGTTTTAGCTTTAGTATTTAAATATTAAACTTACAAATTTTCGTGCAACTTCACAGAGGGAGCCAATGGTGACGGCATGGCAGTTGTATCATCGTTAAGATCTTTTGATAGGGAACAGCAGAAAGAATATTTGATTCCAATCGTGATCAAGGATTCAGGAAATCCAGCAATGTCAGGAACAAGCACTTTGACCATTGTTATCGGTGACGTCAATGACAACAAGATGCAACCAGGATCTAAGGATATTTTTGTTTACAATTACATGGTAAGAGCTTGAGGCACAGTTTATTTTAAGTTTATGTTTAATTTATATTTTGTTCATTTCATTTTTTTCTTCTATTTAATTTATTTATTAATGTGCAATTTATTAAATAATTTCACCAACTTTCTATTTACAGTTTTAAAATGTTATTCCACATGAGCCAAAGTAACTAAATGTTACATTATCTTAGTACTGAAGAGGTTATGGATATTAAATATTAAATAAAATTATCTTAAAAATTTTAAACCTTCTTGAAACAGTTCGGGGTCTGAATTTAATTGACTTGTTCCAAGTTCGCTTTTCTTATCACAATTTATCAAATGTCTTCCATTATTCACAATAACGCTTCTGCTGGTATTATTGATCAATTATCTGCATTCTTTCATATAATGTTTTTACTCAAATATATTTCTATTCATTTGAAAAGAATTACTTATTTCGTAGAATTATGTATTTAATATAAATAAACACATATTTTTTTCACAGGGACAAGCACCAGACACAGAAATTGGCAGGGTGTATGTGTATGATTTGGATGATTGGGATCTACCCGATAAGAAATTTTATTGGGAAACTGGAGAGCATCCAAGGTTCAAGCTAAATGAAGATTCTGGAATGATAACAATGAGACAGGGAACTCCTGGAGGGAGGTATCATCTACGATTCAAAGTATATGATAGAAAACATACTCAAACCGATATACCAGCAAACGTAACAGTAACTGTTAAAGAAATACCACACGAAGCTGTCATTAAATCTGGATCGCTAAGACTTGCAGGAATAACGGATGAAGACTTTATACGTGTATGGAATTATAGGGTAAGTAATTAACTCGTATATTTGAAACTAATTTTAGATAATGTCTGAAGTGATTTGGTACTAATACATTATTTTTTTATTTCAGACACAAAGTATAGTAAGGAGTAAAGCAGATAGGTTTAGGGATAAACTCGCAGATTTGTTAAACACAGAATGGGATAATGTAGATGTATTTAGTGTTCAGCTAAGAAGAAAACACCCTCCACTCACTGATGTTAGATTCTCAGCCCATGGCTCACCGTACTACAAACCTGTCAAACTGAATGGACTTGTACTTATGCACAGAGAAGACGTAAGACTGATTCTAATTTTATTGTGACATAAATTATTTATTATTTGATTAATAAACTAAACAATATCTTTCTTTTTAGATTGAAAAAGAAGTGGGTATCAACATTACAATGGTCGGGATTGATGAGTGCCTTTATGAAAACATGAACTGCGAAGGCAGTTGTACGAACACATTAGATATCAGTAATCTGCCTTACATGGTGAATGCTAACAAAACAGCCCTAGTAGGCGTCCGAGTCGATGTCATTGGGGAATGTACGTGTGGTGCTAGGAACTTTACTAAAGGAGAATCTTGTAGAAATAATCCTTGCCATAATGGTGGACGTTGCGTAGAAGGAAGATATGGGTTAAGGTATGTCTTGTTATAACGGTTGCTGCTTAAATCATAATTAGTAAATACTATTTTTATTGATCAGGATTTGATTTTATTGATTAATCAAAATGTTTAAACAATTTTTATTATAAAATTAATTAGCTACATACATTTTGGCAAAAGGAAAACCAAAGTTTTTTATCGTTTTTTATTTCTACAGTGAACCAGTAGACACGTATTATTGAGTTGCAGACAGACCTGCATTTAGTTTTTAACATTAATGGACTGTTTATTAGACATATTTATATGTTTCTTTATGTGTAACATCTCTACATAAATCAGACTAATGATGTTGAAGATCGATATAGATAATTAATTGATTACATAAGCGAACATCATCATAATTTATGCTGTGAGTTGATTTTATAAATTTCTCACATTAATTAATTATTTGTAGTTGATTTTAATGAAACTTTGTTAACGTTTTAATTCAAATAATTGTCTGTGTTTGCCAACAGCTGTTCATGTCCACATGGCTACAATGGACCAAGGTGTCAACAAACTGCTCGCAGTTTCCGAGGAAATGGTTGGGCATGGTATCCTGCCCTTGAAATGTGTGACAACTCTCACCTTAGTTTAGAATTTATCACAAGGAAGCCTGATGGACAACTACTGTACAATGGTCCTATAGTTCCACCAGAGCCTGAGGAGGTTATGGTTTCAGGTAAGGTGAAAACTTCTGTTTTGTAGGATTTAGTATTTGTAAAAACCAATATGTAAGGCTTGAAATAAATTACTGTTGAACAGTTGTTTGATCTTAATTAACGTGCTCAGTCAAAAAGCAAGAGAGAGGGAAATTGACCAGTAGAATTAGAAAGTGGCCAGGCTAGTCTTCTAGTTTTTTTTTTATTTTGAACACTCAGGCTTAACATAAAAACCAAGAGGAGTTTGAATGATGGTAAATAATAATTTGATATGAATTATGCATTAGAAAAACAAAAATTTGCAATATAAAATATGTTAAATTAAATTTCTATAAAGCAGAAGGAAACAACAAAAGTGTATAAATTGAGAAAATGATCATACAAAAGCTGCATTGCATTTTTTAAAGAACAAGGCTAAATGGTATTTATTAATGTTAAGAAGAAATTTGAAGACTAAAAACCAAGTCTTCAACCATAAGGCTGAAAAAAGCAGAAAATTGTGTTAACAAAGAAAAAAACTACTGTTAACAATTCAAAAAAATGTCTGTTATTGAACCAAAAATAAAAATCATGTATCATGTTTTCTCTTCCTTTTTATTTTAATTATAATAATTTTGTTCGAAAACACAACATGTTAACATAGTTAGTTTTTAACAACATTTATAGTCTATCAGTTGTTAAATGAAATCAGCTGATCATTACGAATTGATATGAAACAATAGATCATTTAATATAACTACCAAAATTAAATTAACGATTCATTTCATATGTTTACATCAATCAAACTTTCTCGTAGGCTCCATAGAGTAGTCATTATCACATGCGCCTCACACGTGCATGTTCCCCGTTTCGACTCGGGGGGAGGTAGAGGAAATTTTAATTGTTATTAATTTAATATGAGACTTATGGCGCACAGAATATACTAATATATATCAATATAAATTTGTGCGCTTGCACCACGCAAAATCCAACATCACAACCAGCCCTAAATCATGATGCAAGTTAAAAAAAAAAATTAACGTTTCTCTTGCCACTCCAAATCAGTTCATTCATGTTTCAAAACAATAAAACAGGGAAGGATATTATGTTTCCATCATAGATTTGATGCCTAGTTTTATATATTGCAATCCTGTCAGTTGTCAGTATTGATTACATCAATTTTTCTAAAGCAAAGAGCTCTTTTAATGAGTTCTGTATATGAAGTGAATATGTTGATACACTGTAGAGCCTAATAGTAAATATTGTACTCAGAGAGCCACATTTCAGAACCAAATATTCATATGTCTTCAATAACTTTCATAAAAACATATTATTTCTTGTTTTCAAATTATGTATATGGCTATTAAAAAAACTCATTTGACATTACAGTACTTAATAAAATGATTTTTCCACTTTCAGATTTTATTTCACTAGAATTAGAACGAGGCCAGCCAAGGCTTTTAATTGATTTTGGATCTGGAACACTTGAGCTTAAAGTGAAAACCAAGAAAAGTCTAGATGATGGTGAATGGCATCGAATAGATATCTTCTGGGATACAGAAGTAAGTTTTTGTTACAAAGAATTACCTGTAATGTTAAAGGAGCAATCTTTTATATTTATGTCTTTCTTTTCTCAGTAATGGTTCTAATGATTTCAAAATCATAATGTTGAAATAGGCTATACCATTTTCAGGCCAAACGAATAGGTTTAGGTGGGTCTGAATGTTATGAAAATTCATTTTAATTAAAAAAAAATATATCTAACAAAAATATAATGATTCTGACAAAATCAGTGCAAAAGAATACTACCAGTCAGTTGATACTTAAACATTGTTTATGTTCAGTCAGCTAGTTTTCCAATCCTAAATATCAATGAACTTTTTCAAAATTTAATTCATTTTATTAAAGGATATTTATTTAACAATATAAGAACTGATAAGAATGATATTAGAATAAGATTGCCAGAGTCTACATTGGTTGGTGAAATAAAAACAAGCAATCTAGTATGTATAAATTGTTCTTTTTTTCAAGGAAAATCTCTTACGATGATGATGTAATTTTGTAATATAATATTTTTGGGTACAAAAATGTAGGTCTCCCATAAGAAAACTGGTTTTAATTAGAAAAAACTTGAATAATATAGGCCTTATGAGTATCTGTCTAAAAATATCATGTCAAATTTCAACAGAATGTAGCTTGGTCACAAGATACTTGAAATTTTACAGTTCAGGGCTCTAAATTTAAAAACTATTGATTGCATTTTAAATATTGTAGTGCAGGATCATCAACTAAAATTTAACTCGTGTTATTTTGAATATTTTTTCAATATAATTACAGATTCAAATGTTTGGTTTTAAGACTACTGATTGTTGTTTTTAATCATTAATTTATTTTTAGTAACTATTCATATTTTACCTAATAAAAATCGACGATATTCAAAGAAACATAAATGTCTGTATTACTGTTATTTATCATAAAAAAGAAATTTATCATTTAAATGACTGTCTAGTTTAAAGTCAGAGACAAAAGACCAAGATGGTTGTGATATGAGTTAAGAAATTATCATTAAAAAGAGAAATTGAATTTATTGTACTGGACTACAGCTGTAGTAAAGTTTGACAGTGACGTATTTTTGTAAATAGGTTTTTTTTAGAAATTTTCAAGAAACAATAGAATATTTATGTACTTTTTACTCATTAATAGTGAACAATGTTTTGATTTTACAGATTTATTTTTACAAAAGATTTCTTTTTTTACAAAAAAAATGTTCTTTTTGTTGTTTAGAGTAAGCCCAATGTATTTACTCTATATATTCAGAAGAATATTTTATAAGGTTGTTTTGTAAATAAATGTTGAAATTGTGATGTAATTTTAATAATAATTTACTTTGTAAAAATTACGTAGAAAGGCAGTAAAAGAATTTTTCAATTATCTTTATTTTCGGTCCTTAAATATTTTTATTATCATAATTTTAATGAATGTTTAAATACTTTTTTTTTTAGAATGTCCGGTTGGTAGTAGACTATTGTAAGTCAGCTGATATTTCTGAACTAGAAGATGGAACTCCACCAGAGTTTGATGATTCAAGTTGCCAAGCAACAGGATCGATACCACCGTTCAATGAGTACTTAAATGTCAACACTCCTCTGCAGATTGGTGGACGATATGTTCAGGAATTTGATCCTACCCTATATCATTGGCAAGCCATGCCTTATGGGAAAGGATTTGAAGGGTGTATAAAAAATGTCTTCCATAATAGTAAAGTAAGTTAAAAGAGTGGAAAATTTCTTTTTTGTTTAAAATAACATAAATTATATTTTATTTAATGACTTGTTTCTTGTAATTAAATGCTTTTTTTGTTTTGTACTGTACTTTGAAATTTGAGATATACAAGATCTTTTATCTGTGAAATCACAATTGTATAATTATTTTAAAATTTATTTGACTAGTAAGAATCTTAATATAATAGATATAATTTAGTTCTGCAATAAAATATGTATAATAATTTATTTTTATTTTGAGAATGCAGTAGTTAATTTAATAGTTTAAAATAAAAACATTTATGTTTATCAGTAATTTTCAACATTTTGTGATACTGTCAACAAGTATTTTCAAAAATATCTAAAATTAACAAAAAAGTAGAACTTTCTATTAAAATTACCTTTTTAAGTTTTTGTTATGTTTATGCACCTTTTATTTCTATAAATATTTAATGTTTTATTATAATTGTTTCAGTTGTACGATTTGGCACATCCTGGTTTGTCAAGGCACAGTGTCTCTGGTTGTCCACAAACAGACGAAGTATGTCACAGCCAGGAATCAACTCTTCGATGTTGGGAACACGGTGTCTGTGTTGGAAGTCTGTCAGAGGCGAGATGTCAGTGCCTTCCTGGTTTTACAGGACCTTCTTGTTCAACGCCTACGATTCCAACGACCTTCAAACCTCAAAGCTATGTAAAGTATGCATTATCTTTCGAGCCTGATCGCTTTTCAACGCAAATGCAGCTAAGGTTCAGAACAAGAGAAGAACATGGAGAATTGTTTAGAGTCAGCGATCAACACAATCGGGAATATGCAATTCTAGAGGTCAGTTTTTGATACATATTTGTTTCATAACCATTTTCGGTTCAGTTTGAAATTAAAATTATATTTTGTAAAAATAAACGGATTTATTTTTCAAGAAAAAGTTGGAGTGTGCAAGATGTTTTAATGTGACAACTTTTTTTTATCTGGAATAAGTGCAACATTAAACTGATTGAAATATAATTTGAATTACCTTCTTTGTATTAAAACCGATTTACTGTTCATTATTTTATTTTGTCTGTATATCACTGCACTCATGTTTTACTTCTTAATTGGTCATTGTTAACTGTTAACATTCCCATATGCACGGTGCATTGGCGCAGAGTAAACATTAAAAATACAAAACACAATACAAAATAGGACAAAAATGATTAGATAATTTTTGAAATATTGTGAGATATAGTAGTAAAACATTAAAACACAATACAAAATAGGACAAAAATGATTAGATAATTTTTGAAATATTGTGAGATATAGTAGTAAAACATTAAAACACAATACAAAATAGGACAAAAATGTTTGGATAATTTTTGAAATATTGTGAGATATAGTAGTAAAACATTAAAACACAATACAAAATAGGACAAAAAAATTTAGATAATTTTTGAAATATTGTGAGATATAGTAGTAAAACATTAAAACACAATACAAAATAGGACAAAAATGTTTGGATAATTTTTGAAATATTGTGAGATACAGTAGTAAAACATTAAAACACGATACAAAATAGGACAAAAATGTTTAGATAATTTTTGAAATATTGTGAGATATAGTAGTAAAACATTAAAACACAATACAAAATAGGACAAAAAAGATTAGATAATTTTTGAAATATTGTGAGATATAGTAGTAAAACATTAAAATACAATACAAAATAGGACAAAAATGTTTAGATAATTTTTGAAATATTGTGAGATATAGTAGTAAAACATTGATTATAAGAAGCAGGGGAGAGTTGCAACATCATAGATGAAAACAAGTTTAACTTATAAGTAAGATGTTTATCTCAAAAAAATGGTCTACCATTTTAATACCACAAATATAAAACTGACCATTATATTGGCACACTTTTAGCCTCTTTGAAAATATTTTTATACTTATCTTACCATTATTAATTAAAATTGACTTCCTTGGTTTTAGTTATTTTGAAAATATTATTTCATTTATAGTGAATAATTACATATATTATATTACATATTCCACCCTAAGCAAATTAACATTACTGTATTCCATTAATTTCAGATAAAGGATAGCAAGTTACACTTCCGGTATAACTTGAATAGTTTGAGAACTGAAGAAAAGGACATTTGGCTAAGTGCAATAACAGTGGACGATGGCCAGTGGCACACCGCAAGAGTAAGTTGATAGTATAAATTAGGTCATGGTTTTAATCATAGCCACTTTAAAACTAAGAAATTATTTAAACATTGTTGTTTTGATTATGAAAATTAAATTCTGTTTATATTTTATTACGTTATTGCTCAATATAATTATATGAATTTCATTAACAATTGTTATAAGTTTATGAAGTAAATAATTTTTTACTTACTGTATAATTACGTAAGAAGATGTTAATAATGCTTCTTGTAGTTACAAAAACATTAATAAAATCATGTTGTAATGCTAGGTTTCTCGCTATGGATCATCAGCAACATTAGAACTCGATGGCGGAGAAGGTCGTAGGTATAATGAAACATTTTCATTTGAAGGTCACCAGTGGTTACTTGTTGATAAGCAAGAAGGTGTGTATGCAGGTGGGAAAGCTGAGTACACTGGTGTAAGGACATTTGAAGTATATGCAGATTATCAAAAAGGTATATTTACTTTATATTGTTTATATTATTTTATAATGCTTTTTGACATTTTTTCAAATATGTTATTGGTTATATCTTTCAAGATAAGGATTGTATACTTTTAAAACTTGGCTATAAAACTGTTGGCCAATATTTTGCCTATACTAACAGATATTTTGTGTTCAATTTTGTGACATTTTTTCTGCATTCCGACACATTTGTTATTTCCAACATAGGTTGTGAGTTATGTTCCAATAATTTTGACAGAAAATTTTTTAATAAAATTTAAATTATTTAATAAAATAATATATCATTGTATAATTGAATTTTATATAAAATGGAACTGAACAAAGCAAAATTAAAGTTATGGAGAAAGTAAAAAGTGTTTCAAATTGACATAGCACGGTCGCTTTCCTCCTTTCACAGCTGTCTAGTAAATAACTTTCCCATACAACTGCTTTAAATTATGTGTAATAGTGTCAACTAAAAAAGCCAACAGAAGTTTTTTATTTCCTGGATGACCCTCGTAATAAGAATTACTTCTATTTGTTTCATGCTTCATTGAATTTAACATATATTCAGTACAATTACAAAATTACAAATTTAAAAAACGGGTGTTTATCTTCATTGCAGTTGTAATTGTATTATAAAAGTAATGTTAACTTAGTAAATTGACATCTGTCAATGTTTTCTCAGGATGTTTGGATGATATCAGACTGGAAGGTAAACATCTGCCTCTACCTCCAGCAATGAATGGTACTCAGTGGGGTCAGGCAACAATGGCGCGCAATTTGGAAAGAAATTGTCCGTCAAATAAACCCTGTGCAAATGTTATCTGCCCTGATCCATTTGAGTGTGTAGATCTTTGGAATGAATATGAATGCACGTAAGTAATAAGGCGAGGATTTAATTAGTGATTATGTTGTACTAGAAAATACAATTGAATTGTTTAAAGAATTCCAAAAAGGCTAAATCAAGATGGAACAAAACATTTTTTAGTTTCTTTTTAAAAAAGAATGTTGTTAGTTGATTTAATTAGACTGAACTTTGCATTGTTATTTTAAAAAAATTTCTTCAATAATATTTATGTAAAACAATTACAGTAAGCCCTTGTTATTCACTGAGGTTAGGTTTTAGAATATCCTGCGGTGACAAAATTATGAGGATATATAAAAACATGGCTTTGGAGTAGTATTGACTGTTTCTACAGGATAATAAATTAACAAAATAGAAAAATACCAATACAATACAAACTTGAAATATCTCCATAGAAAAACATTAATACTGTGAAATAAACCACACTAAACAGGAGAAAAAACTGTTATTGAACTTTCTTTCTACTTCTGTCTGTAAGGATTTTTTTTTGAAAGTCTACAAAAAACTGAATGCATCTTTTAAATTTCAATCCTCCTTTCACTGAAGGATCCAATTTGAGGATTAAGCGTTTGGCTTAAGAAAAAATTGTGTTTAATGTTTTTACTGAGAAATCAGTTTCCACTTCTAATTTTTTTTCTGACATCAGTACTTTATTAGGAATTTTGACAAACTCTCCTAGTCCCACCGATTTTAACTGCTGACGATAGTTTAATGAGATATCTTCCACATTGGTTTCGTGTATTGTAACAAAACTTCTCCTACTACATTTCGTGCTATATTTACAGTGCTGGCCATCAAAGTGCTCATGTTATCATATCCGTAGTGTGTGTTTGTTTATAAAGAGTTTGTTATGCAGTATTTAGTTTTAAACATTTAATTAATATCACAGTTTTAGGCAATAATTACCTAACAAAATAATGTAAGTTAAAACAAAATGCAATTAGTGCTAACCAAATTCGTAGATAACCAAAACCAAAAATAAAAAAACAGTAGATAAAGAGGGATTGCTGTATTACAAAGAGTTTGTTTAGAAATCAGAATTTGTTTTCCAATAATATTAAAAAACAAGTATAAAAATTTATTTATCAGTAATGTTAAATAGCAACTATAAATTTAAATTAGTATAATTTAATTTATATTAAATATATTTTTCTTCGTCTGTTCTGTCTAACTTCCTTTCTTCAGCTGTTTGTATGTAACAACTATATTATTTATGAGCTGAATAAATTAGATGAATATGTATACCCGACTTACTGTAAGCGGGCTTTGTGCATTTTGGAAATAAAACTGTTTTTTGACATTTAATATAAAACACTTAACATACCTGCAATACAACAATAACATGTTAGTACAGCCTCAAATATCTGCATTAACCTTCTAGCTACTGTGCATTTGAAAGTCATTCTGATATTCATGTCGCTGCATTTTCATTGTCTCCGAGTTCACATAGTCTATGGTGCTTAAAGATGTAACTGTAAATTCAATTAATAACATGAAATATGTATATATTTTAATAAACATTGAAACAATTAATTTAACATCAAAAAAGAATTAATTGTTTTCTAAAAAAGTAATAAAGGAGTAAAATTAATCAGTATTTAATTTAAAACCATTCTTTGAAACAAAAGTGAATAAAAATGTTTAATCTGTGTTAAAGAGACATTCTCATTGTATCAAAATATATAGGAATAACAATATAAGCTGAGATATATTTTGTACAGATCTTATGAAATATTGGATACTTTGTCTGTTGTCTTTGAAATATTTGATTTGCACTACATTTCGTGAATATATTTAATGTATAAAATTATTGATATGGTTTATTTAAATAATGTTTAATAACAATAAGATTTATTCAGTTTTATTTGATTTTCTCTTGAAAATCATGTGAATCAGGTAATGCAGAATTGAGATGATAGATTTTTTTTTTTTTTTTTGTTTAACGTCCGATTATTGTGCACACTTGGGCTAATGCAGACCATTGTATATTTAGATTAAGTTTAAAATCATAATGGGATGATTTATAGTGTAAGAAAATGCCAAGCCCTCGCCGGGAATCGAACCCGGGTCCTCAGGGTGAAAGCCTAGTACACTATCCACTAGGCCACCGAGGTGGCTTTGAGATGATAGAGATTCATATAAGAGACAAAATTAATTTTTGAAAATGCAATTTTAAAGCATTATGACAAATAAATTACTAATACTATTAAACACTACATTACCTCCACAGATCTGTTTTTTGTTTATAGTTCAGACTGATTCAAATGTAAATTTAGAAATGGTTGATTTAGAGCTCTTTAAAAACAAAGAAAGTGACGTCAAGTCTTTAATCAAAGCCCTGGTACATTGGTTTTTTGAAATACCATCTGTCTTTATTCAGCTCAGATAAGATGTCTGCTTTGCTGTCCACATGAATTGTTTTGTCTGATACACCTTAACTGAACAGACAAAATATTATTTCTGGACAGGCCTTAAGTTTGATAATTTTATTAATTTGACTAATCTGATTAGAGTTCTCATTGCTGCCTAAACATCAGTTTTTAAATGTATTAAAACTAAAAGTTCACCATTGTAGTCTAACATGTATTTCCATACTAATACTATAACGTGTAGTTTAACCTGATTGTGTTGGGTTAGCTGTGGTGAAGGGAGAATTGTTTCTCCGGATGGCAAAGGCTGCACGGATAAAAACGAATGCTTGGACAGCCCGTGCCGTAATGGAGGGGTCTGTATCAACCAAGACCCGAGGATACGATATCGCTGTGTCTGTCCGGATGGGTTTTGGGGCGAGAATTGTGAGCTTGTGCAAGAAGGACAGACGTTGAAGCTAGGCATGGGTGCACTTGCTGCAATTCTTGTCTGTTTACTCATCATCCTTAGTAAGTCCTTCCCTTTACCCTGTACTTCAGTACTTCATGCTTGTTTCTCTGCTTTTGTTTATGTTGCCAAATATTATTTTATTATTGGTAAGTTTGTCAGCTTCTTGTATTTAATTTTAAATTTCGAACACTTTAGCCAACTTTTTATTTTTTGAATGTTTTTTATTGTTTTAAAACAATTTGCATGCACTGTAGTTGTACAAAGCACTATTAGATGTTGTGTATGTCAACTCAGTTGTCCGACTGGATTCCGTGAACGAGGAGTGGAATGTGTTAATGAGGACGAGTGCGAGTGGCTACCCTGTCTCAACGGAGGCTTGTGCTATGATTTTGCTGATGAACGTCGATACGCCTGCAGGTGTCCCATGGGCTTCACAGGACTTCATTGTGAATTGGTATTGGAACAGTCTGGAATCATTCAGGCATCAACCGATTTTATCATCGCAATTGTTATGTGTTTAATTCTTCTTCTCAGTGAGTTACTTTTTTGTTTATTTTGATTTATTTTAAAATTATTAAATTATATTTTATTTTTATTTGAATTAGTAAGTTTGGTTTGTTCATTTTGACCTTCCAGATTTAACACATGTTGGTTATTAATTTTCGTAACTAAGTTTACTTGAAATGTGTAGCCTATAGTTGTTTACACATGCATAAGCGTCAGTAGGAACAAAATACAAAAAAGAAAAGTAGTAACAAAACAGTACAATAGTCAGTGCTAACTTAAAAACAGACTTTTTTAAAGTTTTAACTTAAAACAGATTGTTTAACAAATGTGTAATACAGAACAACAAACTAATACCACCAAATCTTGTGCAGTAGCGTTTTAACTTTCTTACTATTTCTACTTATTGGCAGTAAGGGTGAAGTATAGCAACTCTTATATATAGCATGTTATGCCTCCCCAATAATATCACAAATTTAAATCATTTAAATCTTTTGCTTCTGTGGCATTGTGGAAAAATGTTTATTTTATTATATGCATGTTTGTTGTTTGGTCTTAAAAATAATTTATATTTTCAAAGTCAACGTAATAATACTGCTTTTGTGCTGCTGTAATATTTTTTAGTATTGAAATAAAAATTAGTTTAGTTTCTTAGAGCATAATTTTATGTAACATGGATTTGGTAAGTAATTAAAAATATGTAAATGTCAGAAATTTTCAAAAAACATTACAAAACATAATTGTTAGAATGTAACGCATTGTGTTTGCCATTTCATACATAAAACAGATGTTTATTATATTTTTGAGCTACAATAATACTTTTCTAACATTCTTACTGGGAATTGAAAGAGTTTTTTTGTTTCATATGTTAATATTATATTGAATTATTTTATTTCTTACTTAACAATATATATATATATATATATATATATATATATATATATATATATATATATATATATATATATATATATATATATATATTTGCTTTGAGATTTATCTAACCACAATTAATTAGTTCAAAATCATATTTACATAAATAATAACTTACCTGTATTACTAAAACTATAATTATTGAAAATATGTTAACACAAAATCATTATGTTGAAATACCTCTCGCATCTTTGTTTCCGATCAACTCTATTCAGAGTATTCAGGTTTGTACTGTCTGAGCTTTATCTAGGATTTCCTCTTCCTGCTTTGTATAATGGGGTCCATTCCCATACTCTCCTCATTCTTATTCCATCCAAACTAGGCAAGTCTCTTCACCTTAATTCCAGCAGTAACATTCACACTAATTCCCATTTCCTTTCCTAGGTTAGTGTTTTCAATGTGCATATCCCCTCCCAATTTTGTGGCCCCACTAATTTGTGATTTTTAAGGGTTTATTTAATAAAGGATGTTTTTTTATCATTGCAACATATGACATTTTTTGTATATGTACTGTATGGTTTTCAAACACTACATAAACATAATTGAAAAATTTAATTTACTTTACAACAACAAAAAATTAAAATTACTTTTTCAAAAAATTACATTTTTAAAGTGTACATTTACATTTATTCAGACTTTTTCAGGGTTTTAAACACCAACACATGTCTTCATTTCATCCCCCAAAATGAAAATCTACTTATGCCACTGTTTGTAAATCTTTTCACGTCTTTAGACAATAAGACAAATGCAAGATTCAATATTATGAATGTTAACAATGAAGGTCTTGCTTTAAATTACCATAGCTCACAGTAACTAATTTTGTTTGGTTTTTTCGTTTCAGTTTTGGTTTTGGTGTTTGTCGTTTACAATCGCAGACGAGAAGCTCATATAAAATATCCAGGTCCAGACGATGACGTACGGGAGAACATTATCAATTATGATGACGAAGGTGGTGGAGAAGATGATATGACGGCATTTGATATAACACCTCTTCAGATTCCAATTGGAGGACCTTTACCAGAAATGCCACCTAAAATACCTTGTAAGTCTTATAATGGTCATATTACACATACTGTATAACATTGCTAATATCTTTATATTGTAATACTTAAACATTAGACTTTTATAATTATAAACAGTTCTCAAAATAATTTGTAATACAGTATGTACACTCTTGTAATGAGCACTAATACAGTTTTGTAATTAACTGTTGAATATATATTTCCGCAGCTTTCTAAAAAAAAGTACTCTTGAAAATTTATTATGTTAATTATAGTTATTTTGTAGGAAACAAATAATAACGTTGTAATAAATTTTGAAACTTTTTTAATAACTAGAATGTGTTCACTACTAACATTATTTTAAGTATTTTTAATCTAATAATAAACAATTCTTAATCTTAATCCTTCAAACAAGTTTAACAAAAATCTGTCGGCAAATAATTATTGAATTATAAAACATTCAAAAGGAAATTTCAGTATTTTTTTTTTTAAATGCTTCTCCTTCAAGTAACTAGTTAACAATGCTTGAGTAACTACCAACAGAAATGATTAATGCTTGTATAGAACTTTCTAATTATATCTTAAACAACATGTGTCACTTTAATCAGCTGCATTGTTAAAGTTGTTCAGTCAGTTTATGAGGTTGTCAACAAAGGCAACTTTATTAAGACTAAGACTAAGGTAATCACTTGACTAAGAAAATATCACAGACACAAAATATTTTCATCACCATTAGTTCGGGTACATCTTGTTATTAAAATATTGATCCTTCATAGACATACGCAATTTAAAAATATCCTAATTTTTTTTTAATTTTAAAAGCCACACAAAATGTCCTTTGCAGTAAATTAACTTTACATACACACAGAACAAATGTTTTATATTGTGTTTGCAAACCTTTTAGCATAAGTACTCCATGTTCATAATTTTCTGTGTATCTGTGTACTTGTAAATGTAATGTTAAATTATTCAAGTAGTTGTCTTCTTGTATTAGTTTCTAAAGATTTTCAGCATACAAGATTTTTTTTAATTTACAAGGACTTCCACATAAAACAACATCCATGAAAGACTTGCATTCTAATAAAAGGATGTCCCTTATCTGATAATGGTAGCAAATATTAAAACTGATAGATTTCATAAGGATTGAATTTATAATGACGTAATGTGATTTAACATTAAGTTTAAAATCTTGGAAACTAAAACATATAATGTGCTTAAAATTTATTAACTTTTTAATGTTTAACAGCCTTTAGAGATTAATTAATTAGATTCCATTATAGTGGTACTATGTGTTAATTTCATATAATTAATGAGCCTAAATTATCAATGAACTAAAAATAAACTGAAGTGCTGAATTTTATACTATGAAAACACAACTGATTTATTTAAAAATTAAGGATTAAGACTATTGCTAGAGCAACTGAAATCCACATCATTTAATTTCTGCCGATTTCAGCTGATTTATTAAGATTTTTATATTTACAATTGTATTTTATAACAATATTTGTTTTGTACAGATCCTCCACTAGGGCAAGAACCAAATGTCGGTGTATTCATTGAAGAACACAAGAAAAGAGCTGATAGTGATCCCAACGCACCACCATTCGATGACTTACGCAATTACGCTTATGAAGGTGGTGGTAGTACTGCGGGTTCCTTATCTTCATTGGCCTCAGGTAACAAGACAATTTAGCATACCTAGTCAAAAAAACTGGTTTTAGTCATTGGAAAAAAAATAGGTAATCCTGTAAGTTTTTTAACCATGTCAAGGTAGAAATAAAGTTGGTCATGTCTGTAATCAACTATGCACAAGTGTTTTTACACACTGATTATCATCAAAATGAGTTATTTTAATTCTTTATTGAGTAATCCAAATATGTAGTAATCACAAGACAAATTTGGAATATAGGCTGATAATTTTTGGTTTTATAAGCCATTTGACATTATTGAATGAGGATTGCTGTGTGATATTCTCACCTCTACAACAATTTCCAATATTATAAATGCACTTTTGTGACACTTGACTAGGGGTGGTATGCATGATTGATTTTTCACCGATTTGTGGTTCATAGAAAACTCGTGCCAATTAATTGATTGTAGACTTGAGTTACAATTAATTAAGGTTCAAAGGGCTTTTTCAAGAAAACGTTAAACACATATCAACTTGCAACACTCAAGTGTAACCAAACAAGCAGTAAATAAAGATCATCTTTAAATTTGATCTCCTTTGTACAATTTTTTGTAAAGATGATTAAATATTTAAAAGAGTTGTTTTTAAAATTTGTTTAATTTTTGTAGGAACTGATGACGAACAACAAGAATTTGACTATTTAGGAGCATGGGGGCCACGTTTTGACAAATTGGCAGACATGTACGGCCAGGAAGGGGAAAGTGAAGAAGAAGAGGAACAGTAAACAAGATACAAAGAGAGAAAGAGAGTCTGTTCTAGTCACTCCCCTCTCCTCTCAGGTTGCCTGTCCACAGACTGCTACATGATACATGATATAGTTGTGTATATTGTGTTCTTTTTCAAACCTAACTTGTAGTCATAATGCACCATGCACGTATTTATACAAGAATCAATTCAATGGTGAATTCCTCTTTATGGATTTAGATATTAGTTGTAATACTCTATTGTTAATGTATTTTGTACATAGTCGATGTAGCAAACGTATTTGTATTTGTGGTAAGATAAAATGTCTTTGTTATTATACGTTAGTAGAAGTAATGTAAATAGAGGTATGGCGTTTTAAAAATGAATCTTATGTGAGTATTAAAACACAACACATAGGAAAACCTCTGGAAACCTTGTAAATTATAACATTCCAGATATAAGAGTAAACAAATCATTTTTACTGGCTTCAATCAAAAATAAATTTTATGTGTTTTCTCTATTTTGTGTTATTAACTTTTTACTCTTTCCTCATGTTGAGGTATTGTGCCATGTACAATTTTTAAAATAAAGTTGGCATAATTTTGAATTACTTTTCCAATTCTGTTTGTGTTAAATAACAATTATTTATTTGCAAATATGTAAAGTAAAATCTTAGGTCAATTAATTATTTCTAATTTGTCAATACTTGTAGCAGTTTTATGAAAATGTATTTTTTGTAGTATGATAATTAATAATATATATTTGATTTTGACAAAATAATTGTAATGTTGATATTATTTAATATTCAAATTGTTCCTGTTCAATATGGAATATGTTAACCCATATAGATTTAATAAACCTTAGATATTATGTAAAGAGTCTTGCCTCTAATATTAGTTGTAATTATTTTAAGTTTAATTATTTAACATCTCCACTAAGTACAATTTATGATACAAATGTTATTAGTATCGTCACATTTTCTATGTTTGTGAGATAGGAGAAGCTTTATTTATGATGTTTAAGTTGTATGAGTGAGTCCAAGTGAAATTGAAATAACTTAACCTAACGGTGACAAGTGCGAACAGTTAAAACACTTGAAGTTGTGGCGTGAAGTGCGTCACCACTGCTCAAATCATGTCATACCCTCTGCATGAACTATTGTGTTGTGTGTGTTTTTTTATAATAGTATGTGTATTTCATTCACAAGTACTTTTCAAATATTTTGTTTTCATTGAATTTTGTTTTTAAATCAATTTAAAATATTGTTCTTGCTATGATTATCTCATAGTTCTATACTTAACTTTCTTACTTATTTTTATACATTTTCCGATAATATTGGCCTATTTTGCTTAAATATTTAAAAAGTACTTGTGAAATAAACTGAGTTTTAATCTTAGGATTTGACTACGTTTGTGCTTAAATTCATAGTAGGCCTATACTTGTTTACTTTTAAGTTAATATATTCTATCAATTTTTGTTTACCTATTTGTAAAATATTATTTCAAGGTCAGAACTTTGGCCATACGAAACATTCAATTTGTTTTAATTTTGCTGTATACGTTTAGCATTAAAAAAAATTTATGTAATAGTTTTTACTTAGTATGAATTTTCACTCTAACAATTTTAATAAAGCTATAAATACTGTATTTGTACTCAAATGTATTTTGTGTTTACAAAATGGAACATTTTCTTAAAATTTTATATTTGAAAACTTGGTGTATCGTTTTAGGAAAGAATTATTAGATTATTTTACAACAATGCTTATTAAATGTTAAAATTAAAACACAACTTTTATTTATAGTATTAATGTATAATAGTTAATGCTTTAAAAAAGGTAAATTTGTTTCTAATATGCAGCAACAATATAACTATGTATTTATGCTCATCACATTATTTCTTTTATTACAGCTTATTTTTTACAAAAAGAAAAAAACTTATTTCTATTTTAAAAGTAAAACAAGTTACGCAAAACACTTTTTTTATATTTTGGCCTATTAAGTAAAAGCAATTCACTGCCATTAAATAATGATTTTAATTTTGTTTACAATTTAAATTCACTTTATATAAAAATAATAAACTGCATTTATTTTATATAAAACTCATTCTGAACTGATTTTACCATTACGTTTGAAGGTGATAACATGGTAGATGCTTTAATCTGTTTATAAAATTGTAGACTAATTTGAAACACGGTTGAACAACAACATAACATCACTGGTAAAATAGTCTTCAGATTAACAACAAAAGGTCTAGTAAAAAATATTTTAACCCTTTGTACACAAATGACCAGTAGACCTGGCCCTACCATACTCTCAGTCAGCTAGGAATATTAAGTGTTGTGAGTCCTTAGGAGTCGGGTGGTCACTTGTGTTTCTCTCTCATCTCGGGTGCTCTAGCAATCATGTAGCGCCAACATCTCAAAATTGTTTTCACTACAATCTTAAATGTTGGTGTCGGGTATTTAATTTAAAAAATTCAGATCTTTTAGAATTAATAAAAAAAATACAGAATGTATGTATTTCTACTTACAAATGTTTTGGTTAAACTATGAAAATATTGTTATAATATTATTGCAGTATATTTACAGCTAAACTAAAATATTCAATGAAAAAGTATAACATTATAATACACTTCATGAAACACGGATTTTTACTATTATGTAAATTAAGTACTCTTTATAAGTGTATTTAATATTAAATACTGAATACTAGAAATTACTACACATGACTAGAGTGACACTAGAAAATCAAATACAGCAGACGCAATACAATCGAGTTTGCTTTATTCTGACAATACACAGAATAGGGATAAGGCGTGAATCACTTAGCTGAATAGTTTCCTGATAGGTTACTGCACAATCCAAACAAAATCAGACAAATAAATTAATATAAAAGCATAGCATTTTGTTTGGCTAGTACTGATGGCCATCCGATCTTGGAGGAACATAACTTGCACAAAAATTCCAGCCTGTCAAAGAAATGACTGCTGCCAGTATCACTGACCACCTGTCCCAAAGAACTGATTTTAAAAAATGTACCCACGTTAAAAGGGTTAATAAAGAAGCAACAAAAAAATTATAACTGTATAATTATTGGCCAACATTTTTTAAAAATTGTATGGTCTGCAAAGTAACATTTTTCATTTTACTGTTAATTATGCTTTCATTGCTTACTTCAAAAAAATAGTCTTCCAATGTTAACCTGTTAGTATAGTTTATTTAAATAATATTTATTATGGCAGTTTAAATAATTTATTGGTTTAGTTAGAAATTATTTTCATATACTTTAATAGAACACTTTTCCATGCTGTTGATATTTTACAGTAACAATTTAAATTGTTTAATATTAATTTTAATTTTAAGCTTTCTAATATTGTATTAAAACTCCACAAGTTGTAACATTGCAATTTTAAAATGTATAGAATTTTGAACACACTAATAATAAAAACAATACCAGATGTTTCAGTCAATTTAAAAAAAAAATGGAAATTAATTTTTCCATGTTATCATCTTGACCCCTCTCATAAAACTGTGACAGAGCTTCATCATAGTTCATATTGTTGATTTTGACTTTTTTATATTGCTACTTAATTCGCTTTGTTTATTGCCTTAGATGTAGACTTTACCAGTTACCCAATATTTGTTCCTTTTTGGAAGTCACAATCATCTCATCGTCATCTTAATGTAGTTAAGAGTTGTCTATTGGTTAGAAATTAGGTTAACACGAGACTGACTTTGTTTATTGTTATTTTCATTCATACCCGTGTAAAGAAATAGAAATATTTGTTACATATATTATTTGTAATAATGGTCATCAGTGTAATTAAAAACATTAAACTCATTATTTAAACACTTTAGAATAATTTATGTATACTACGTTTGATTACAAAACAAAAGAGTTCAAACAAAGTTATATTCTACATTACTCATTATAATGTTTATCATCATTCTTTGTGACAAGCCAAACCGACTTATTTTTATAGTTTTGTATGAGTGTTTGTATGGTTTAGTTTTGTGTATTTATGTGTGTTTTATATTATTTTTTAAGTTCAGCTGTGATTTATTCTCTCTAGCTGTATAGTTCCAAATTGAAGAAATAAAACAAATAAAATCTACACACCTATTAAATTTATGGATTAATTCTGCATTCCTATCACATTACCTCCTGTCATTCCATAGATTCTGTTTGATTAGTTTAAATAGTCGTTGGTTTGGAGCTGGTGGAGGGAAGTTTTTCAGCGTATGTCGTACCATTTTACTTTTCGAAACGGTTTGAAATTTAGTTGGCCTTATTTCTTTGAAATATCTGAGATAACATCTCTGTTAGCTTTTTTTACATTTCGGGCTTAGTTATCATGAAAATATCTTTGACAATACTACTACTGATTGAAGAACTTGGCTTGTGTGCAGTAAAAGCAAAGCCAAATTGAAAGGCTATGTTCGTTCAGATGATTTTTGTTTTGATCAAACCATTGGAAGAATTTTTCGCCATGGCCTTATAATTCGTTCATTTAAAATGGTGTCTCAAGAACTTACAGAACGTGACTGGGGGGGGGGGAGGATAAATAGCATTTTTTCAAGCTGTCCTTGAAAATGTTCCCGCAAATGTTATTCAATTCTCAGAAGATAAAGCTAAATTTTATTTTCAGTTGTACACAAATTTTGACACTTCAATTGGTCAGACGACACCAGTATTGCCTGGTGCTGAACTCAAGTTGCCTAGTAATAAATACATATGTTGCCAACAAAACAGAACAAAATTGACAGTATAATTAAATATATACTACCTTAAAAATTATTATTTCACAAATTTAAATTAGACTGTATAAACTAGTAAGCTAAAAATACAATGGGCATATCAAAACAGGTGAAATTATTATCTGTGTTGCAACTTTATGAAATTTTGAGTTCTTTAGGTTAAGTGGAAAGGTACCAACTTTAAGGTTACCTAACGAAAATTTTTAAAATATGCTTTTCAATAATTGGTATATGCCATGAATGAATGCATCATTTGGATATCTTTTATTTTAGTAAAAGTATAATTTAGTGAAATAATCCATACTCTGTACCTTTCCATAATACTTACTTTCATAAATATATTTTTCTCATATTTATATTAATAACCTTGAAAATGTGGGTTGTTTTTCATGTTAAAATGAAGAAAAACAAATAATTTAACATTAGGCATGCATTAAATAGTAAATTAGTGCTACCCTAACAATATGAACTATTCAAAAGGATCACCTGTAACTACTCAGACTAATCAGGTGGTCATGCTCCTTTGTCTGAAAATTAAAAAATCAATAAGTTTTGATGAATCTGAAGGACCAAGATTTGTGTTTATGAATAATGCTACTTGTGGTGTCCTGACTTGATTCAGTATTCCAAACTATGCCTTCATGCTTTCTTTTGTTTTCTCAATGTTGTTCAACTGCTGTTCAAGGAATTTCAGTCTTTAAAGGGGTTGCAGCTGACTGACATGCTTCCAAAAGGTACATCCAAAGTTTTCATGAGAACTGATCATTTTTTTTGAAAGTGTGTGATGCATTTTGTGTATGATATAACACAATTTACAGATTAGTTTGATAGTAGCCTATACTTTCCTTTAGTTCTGTAATTTTAATTTTAATAGAAGAATGGCATCCTGCATACTACTGGAGAATATTCATAGTTGTTGCTGTTTGTCTTGCCTTTAACAGTTGTCTCTCATTTTCAAATTTTGGCTTTCAACGTCAGTTTTACCAGCACTGTTACAGATTTGGCACCGACTAAGAACACATAACAGCTTGAAGGTAGCTTAAACCTCATTTCCAATGGAAACAAAAGTTTTCAAAATAAATCACAAGGAATAGGCTATCTATATATGCTTAATTTCATCTAAATTGGCCAATTATTTTAATTTTAACTCTGCACACATATTCATGCATGAACATATGTACACAGGCATCCAATTAGAAACCATTTATTTGGTATCAAATGAGTTGAACAAATTTAAACAAGAACTTCAATCAGAAGACTTAAAGAAATGAAACAGAAATTCAAAGTACAATTATATACCATCACAATGGACCTATTTTATTTTCTATTCTTGAATGAATGAGAATTTAAAAGAAGGAAATCATTAGGAGATGTACAATGCTTGTATTGTAAGTAAATTGTATACCATTCTTTAAACTATTTGAATTATTGGGGATGTTAGCTCAAAGGTTTCTAGATTTTCCTATACATAGCTGCACCACAATATAACATTGCAAATAAAATAAATGGTATAGTTAATTCCACTCTAACTGTTGCAAGGAAGTTCTAATAATTTGAAATATACATCGATAACACTCAAACATATTGTTTTAGGTTTTTGTTTAATAATAGCAACAATAAAATTTAAGATTATATTTTTTTAAATACATTCAGTATATGTTGCCAAAAATTTGCATCATACAAAAGAAATGTTATTACAAAATTTATAATAAAAACAGTTAAAGTACATAAACTAATAAAAAAAATTTTAATTAAACTATGTCTCTTAATTAATGGAAGCTTGTTTAAAAAAAATGTTATAATTTTTGAATGAACTTTATGAATTTGTCTAATTTGTTTACAGTGATTGAATTTAATGGAATTATAACCTCTTTATGACTTAAACAACTTCTCTAACAGATTAGATTTAATATGCTGGGCTTCTTAAATTTTCTGTTTTGATTTTTTTCTAATTAAACCTTTTTGAAATGATTCTTCAGTTTTATACACACATACATGTTTATTTCAGAATTAAAATTACATTTTTTTTATATGATTAAATGTAAATGAAAATTTAAACATTAATTAATGAAAATTTAACACAAACTAATACTTTATCATTTTTTAAAATACCCAGCAAAAATTGTACAACAAATAAAAATGAAATTAATGACCAAATATATATCTATTTTTAATTTCTAATTTGTTAAACTGAAAACTTAAATTATGAATCTTCATTACTGTTATAAATATAACTTATAAGGAGCATTGTAAGATCAATCTTCTAAATTGAACAAGTCTGCATATTTCAAAATTGTTTTGTTGGTAGCACCTGAACACACTTTTTAAGAGATAGTATCCAAATTGTGTTTGAACATTTAAACTTTACTTGAAGAAGAATTGTAAATATTGGTTTATATGAAATGTGATCAAGTTAATACAAATGATGAAATTATTATGAAATAGTCAAGATGAAGTGAACATAATATTTTAGCCCCATAGGTAAATATAATTCTGTAATATCAGAGCTTAAAATAATACAGATCACCAACGAAGATAATGTAGAATATGTTTCTGTATTTTTCCTTCCGGTATGTTCTGCTATCTAGCGAGCAAAATGGAAACTACTAACAAACTCTTCAAAAACACAGCACAATGTAAGTTTCATTTTATTCGAAGAAGTGTCTCGGTATATGGTGTCAATTTTATCGTGTTAATAATTATATTGATTCTTATTCATTAAAATATATCAGTACTAATTAATACTAACATCGAGACAGTACATTTAGTACATTTATGTAGTTTAAACACTGTGAAAATAGGAAGGGTTAGTTTTGTGAAAACAAATTTTTTGTTGAGCTTAAAGGAATGAAAATGATGCAAAGAATTTTAAAATACAATAATGCCAAAACAGTGTTTAGAAAACTTTGTAGTCTATAGCCTTGTATTTATGAAGTACAAGGTCTACCAACTGTAAAAGTCTTTTCAGTTGATTTGTCACTGAAAAGAAGAAAACACTATTGATATATTAATGCTCTATTTTTTTGTTACTGTACCAATTTATTAGCTTTTCATTGTCGACTAACTTTTTTTATAGTGAATAAGGCATAACTTTAAAACTAGCTCATTAGCTTACACATTTGCGGTTAAGAAAACCATTTGTACATATTCTAATAATAAATAAGCATTAAAATATACAGCATAAAACAACTAAAACAGTTTGTAAAAAAATGTATAAATTATTGTAATTAAATAACTAAAAAAATAATAAATTTAACGTAATACGCAAAACAATACGGCAACACTGAAATAAATTTATTTTTGTATTAATGTTTTAACATATTAATAACTTCTATATTATTGCGGAATGAAAATAGAAAAAGACTTTTGCGTGGATGTTATCCTTGCAATAAGTAGAGAAATTTAAGTGACAAATCAAAATGTTTTTATGAAAATGATTTAGTTCTTTTTGTAGCCTATAACACTTTGGAATTTCACTTACTGAAGGCTAATAAAAAAAAAGGCCTAATAAACATTCAACTATCTTTTTCACAAGAGTTAAATATTTTGAAATATGCTCAAATGTACATTACCTAGACAAAACGTCTTAACACCTTCCTAAAAATGTTTGTTCGAGAGTAAACAACAAACACTGAGATAAACAAGGAAGGAACTTTACAAGGGATTTTGTTCACATTACAGACACATATCTCGATGTAGAATTACAACTCAAAACAGGGTACTCTATTAAATTTGAGTTTTTAAATTCTTTTTGGGTAAATCGATAAAACGAAAATAAATTTAAAGGTGATCATGTTTTATAATCTCAAATTTGACACCGTGACTTAAGTATGACTAAAGTTTTTGCTAAACTTGTAGGTAAGGTTTTGAGAAAGCCTCAGATTTTCTCAGTATTTTTTGGCATGTGTCCGTTAGTTGTAATCGTTAGTTTTGAAAAACACCATCTTACAAGTTTTGTTTGTATGCCCTTATGCTTCAAAACGGACTTAACTTGAGTTGATATTAAAATAAATATAGATAATAATCTGTAAATATTAATATTGGCCTATGGGGTAATTAATATTTCTTTATCATTTATTAAATTTGTTTCATGTCGTTCCATAATTTATCGTTCTATTTCAGCCAGTGTATGTAAAAACAACGTTCATTAATTTTTGCCCGACTACAAGTACAGCTATAAAAAGCGTGTTCGATATTACCGGTGAAAGTCTAAGTAATTGGACTATCTGCCGCTACGAACGCTGAAAGGACAGCGGGTGGTGACGCGTTAAAGAAAATAAACAGTACTATTATCTGTTTAACTGTAGTTGAACAGTCTCCCGCTAGATGTCACCAGCAGAAAGCGCTTACAAGAATTATCATTCTAGTACGTTTACATACAATACTAATCATTATTAACTCTATTTTACTACAGATAATCTCAGAGTAAGTTATTACAACATTCCCAAACACAGATTAAGTGTTGAACTTAAATTTGATTTTTTTTTTAAGGCAAAAAGCACATTGAGGCTATTATCGCCTCCCTAAATCGTCTTAGAAGCGATCTGGTGAGACGACTAAGAAGAGTCAAGTCACGTGATCTGGTTCTGTAAGGAAAGAAAAGAGTTAACTTGTAATCACGTGAGCTAGTGGATAGTCTGTTCGGTAGTCATCAGTAGATGTTTGACTGACAAAGTGAATTTGGTAGGCAAAGTTGTTTGATAAGTAGAAAGTTAGTTATTTTAACTATTTTTATTTTAGTTAGTTATTTTTATTTTATAATCATATTATTACAATAAAATTTTAACAATTAAAGAACTAATTAATTGTTGTCAACAATCACCGTTCTCTATAACGAAGTTTGTACGAGTACTTTAGGACTGAACGACGCAGTGGTCATGAAGAGGATGAGGACTGAACGACGCAGTGGTCATGAAGAGGCTGAGGACTGAACGACGCAGTGGTCATGAAGAGGATGAGGACTGAACGACGCAGTGGATATGAAGAGGCTGAGGACTGAACGACGCAGTGGTCATGAAGAGGACTGAACGACGCAGTGGTCATGAAGAGGCTGTGGACTGAACGACGCAGTGGTCATGAAGAGGCTGTGGACTGAACGACGCAGTGGTCATGAAGAGGCTGTGGACTGAACGACGCAGTGGTCATGAAGAGGCTGAGGACTGGACTGAACGACGCGACGTGGTCATGAAGAGGCTGAGGACTGAACGACGCAGTGGTCATGAAGAGGACTGAGTGGTGGTCATGAAGAGGACTGAACGACGCAGTGGTCATGAAGAGGACTGAACGACGCAGTGGTCATGCGAAGACGCAGTGGTCATGAACGACGCAGTGGTCGACGCAGTGGTCATGAAGAGGACTGAACGACGCATTGGTCATGAAGAGGAACGACGCAGTGGTCATGAAGAGGCTGAGAACTGAACGACGCAGTGGTCATGAAGAGGACTGAACGACGCAGTGGTCATGAAGAGGACTGAACGACGCAGTGGTCATGAAGAGGACTGAACGACGCAGTGGTCATGAAGAGGACTGAACGACGCAGTGGTCATGAAGAGGCTGAGAACTGAACGACGCAGTGGTCATGAAGAGGCTGAGAACTGAACGACGCAGTGGTCATGAAGAGGCTGAGAACTGAACGACGCAGTGGTCATGAAGAGGACTGAACGCCGCAGTGGTCATGAAGAGGCTGAGAACTGAACGACGCAGTGGTCATGAAGAGGCTGAGGACTGAACGACGCAGTGGTCATGAAGAGGCTGAGGACTGAACGACGCAGTGGTCATGAAGAGGCTGAGGACTGAACGACGCAGTGGTCATGAAGTCTGAGAACTGAACGACGCAGTGGTCTGAAGACGCAGACTGAACGACGCAGTGGTCATGAAGAGGAGACTGAACGACGCAGTGGTCATGAGAGGACTGAACGACGCAGTGGTCATGAAGAGGCTGAGAACTGAACGACGCAGTGGTCATGAAGAGGCTGAGGACTGAACGACGCAGTGGTCATGAAGAGGCATGAGAGACTGAACGACGCAGAGGCTGAGGACTGAACGACGCAGTGGTCATGAAGAGGACTGAACGACGCAGTGGTCATGAAGAGGCTGAGAACTGAACGACGCAGTGGTCATGAAGAGGACTGAACGAGAGGACTGAACGAACGACGCAGTGGTCATGAAGAGACTGAGACGCAGTGAACGACGCGCAGTGGTCATGAAGAGGCTGAGAACTGAACGACGCAGTGGTCATGAAGAGGACTGAGTGGTCATCATGAAGAGGACTGAACGACGCAGTGGTCATGAAGAGGACTGAACGACGCAGTGGTCATGAAGAGGACTGAACGACGCAGTGGTCATGAAGAGGACTGAACGACGCAGTGGTCATGAAGAGGACTGAACGACGCAGTGGTCATGAAGAGGACTGAACGACGCAGTGGTCATGAACGACGCAGTGGTCATGAAGAGGCTGAGAACTGAACGACGCAGTGGTCATGAAGAGGCTGTGGACTGAACGACGCAGTGGTCATGAAGAGGACTGAACGACGCAGTGGTCATGAAGAGGCTGAGAACTGAACGACGCAGTGGTCATGAAGAGGCTGAGAACTGAACGACGCAGTGGTCATGAAGAGGCCGAGGACTGAACGACGCAGTGGTCATGAAGAGGCCGAGGACTGAACGACGCAGTGGTCATGAAGAGGCCGAGGACTGAACGACGCAGTGGTCATGAAGAGGCCGAGGACTGAACGACGCAGTGGTCATGAAGAGGACTGAACGACGCAGTGGTCATGAAGAGGACTGAACGACGCAGTGGTCATGAAGAGGCTGAGGACTGAACGACGCGGTGGTCATGAAGAGGCTGAGGACTGAACGACGCAGTGGTCATGAAGAGGCTGAGGACTGAACGACGCAGTGGTCATGAAGAGGCTGAGGACTGAACGACGCAGTGGTCATGAAGAGGCTGAGGACTGAACGACGCAGTGGTCATGAAGAGGCTGAGGACTGAACGACGCAGTGGTCATGAAGAGGCTGAGGACTGAACGACGCAGTGGTCATGAAGAGGCTGAGGACTGAACGACGCAGTGGTCATGAAGAGGCTGAGGACTGAACGACGCAGTGGTCATGAAGAGGCTGAGGACTGAACGACGCAGTGGTCATGATGAGGACTGAACGACGCAGTGGTCATGGTGAGGACTGAACGACGCAGTGGTCATGGTGAGGACTGAACGACGCAGTGGTCATGAAGAGGACTGAACGACGCAGTGGTCATGAAGACTGAACGACGCAGTGGTCATGAAGAGGCCGAGGACTGAACGACGCAGTGGTCATGAAGAGGCCGAGGACTGAACGACGCAGTGGTCATGAAGAGGCCGAGGACTGAACGACGCAGTGGTCATGAAGAGGCTGAGGACTGAAGATCAAGAAAGACGAGCCAACGCTGTAGACGAGTAGACAGCCTGTCCACACCTCCCCATGAAGTGATGCCTGGCGGCCATTCCGTGAGAGGGGTTTACAGAAGAGGAATGCTTTTGGTGGTTTTTTTAGTGGGTAGCAACTTAATTTGAGTTTAAACTTGATTTCGAACTTGAGTTTAAACTTGATTTCGAACTTGAGTTTAAACTTAATTTAACTTGAATCCCACACTCTGGGGAGTGACGGTACCCTAC
This sequence comes from Callitettix versicolor, assembly GCA_022606455.1. Taxonomy (NCBI): domain Eukaryota; kingdom Metazoa; phylum Arthropoda; class Insecta; order Hemiptera; family Cercopidae; genus Callitettix; species Callitettix versicolor. Next base: position 98,183,400 of record CM040189.1, read on the forward strand.
CCCAGGTAGTCTATAAAAGATTTTTTCCACCTATTTTGGCATCGCAAAAAACAAAAAAAAAAAAAAAAAAAAATGTAAATATAATAAAGTATTACACAGTTTTTCCGAGTTTCTTATTCTACTTGTAAGAATTTTTTGTTGTGATGTTGGAAGGAATTTATTTTCCTAATGCGATTGTACAAGAGCTATTAATAAAAGTGAACTTATTACACGTAACAAAATGAATAAACTAACCTATTGAATTATGGGCAACGTCTTATGTTGTATGGCCTACATCGTTTTATTAACTCTTGAATTAGAGCTTTTTGTATTCTAATAATTTGTTAAAGAAACTTCAACTACGATTCTCACAATTAACCAAAACCTGATTAATCATTATTGATAAATTAGACTAATATTCATATTTTTGTTTATAGCTTCTAAAAAAAACCCTTTCTCTGGTGTTATTAGTAACACATGATTGGACAAACAAATAAAAACCTAATTTAAGATATACATTAAAAACTTAAGAGCACCCAATAAGAACATATGTTTTGATACTTCAAAAAAATTAGTTTTGGCACGTGCTGAAAAAACAAGCCTATTTTTCAAAATCTGTTCTGCAAATTTTGCTCAAATTACCTTGTATACGAACATTTAGAACTAAAGTGTGAGTGTAAAGTGTTAGTAAAGTAGTAAGTGTAGTGTTCTAAGTGTAAGTGTGTGTTAGACTCGGGTACCGCGAGTGACGTCTAAATCCTCTCAATAGGTGCAGCTAGTCTTCACCCCCTGAGACACTTCAATTTGAGGGTCAATATTATAGTATACTATAAGTGTGCCTATGTGAGTCCAATATTCAAATATCCATAGGTTATTTTACGACCAGACATTTTTGGTTCATGACGCACGTAATGGTAAGACTGACCGTGGACTATGGTTAGTTCTTATAGTCAGTAAGTTACAGTGCTTAGGAGCAGAACTCGCCGACCATACGGATTTGCAGGAAGAAGAAATATGAAAGCTTTATAGCCATTATGATTGTTAGGTTTCAGCCGATCCAGAAGTCATTAGTCCTTCAATATATCGGGTTAGAAGCCTGCAGAGGTCGCGTTTACCTTCTTAACACGGCCTGAAAGATGTCTTTGATAGATTATGACTGGTCTAATATTCTCTCCTACCCTTCCTATCTAATTTTGAAAATACTTAAAGAATATTGAACAAAAAAATTACGTGTATTTCCAAACAATTTGAATTACATTGCCGGTGTAAGATGTAACACCTTGCGTACTGCTCAGGGGTGGGTGCACTAAGAAACTATTTTGAAAAAACCAAACCCTAAGGAGGTAAAAATGGGGTAAAACAGTTTTTATTTAAAATATGTTTCTGGTCGGATCTTCTTAAAACTTAACATAATTACTCTAAAACACAAGTTAATGAAATATATTTTTTTACATTTTCCAAAATTCATCCCCTATAGAAATTAAAAGGGGGTAGAAAATGTAAAAAGCGGATATAAAATTTTACCCACTTAAAATCATCCCACCGTCTGCATTAGCCCAAGTGTGCACAATAGTCGGACGATAAACACCAAAAAAAAAAAAAAAAAAAAAGTAATGAAACGCATATTTAGCATTTTCCCGAATTCATCCTCTAAAACAATAAAAATGTAAAAGAGAAAAATGTTAGAATAGAAAAATTGTTTTAAATTTTCTTAAAATTAAACATAAAGAAATTCTAAAACACAAGTAATTCAGCATTTTCCCGAATTCAACCCCTAAAAGAACAAAAATTAAAAAAGAGGTATAAGAGGTATGTTTGTATTGGGGGAAAATATTTTTGCACTGAACTTTTTTTAAAACTTAAAAATAATCTTGAACACAAATTATCACGTATTTCAGCATTTTTAATAGTTCATTCCCTAAAAGTTTAAAAAAGGGTGTAAAAGTTTACATTTGGGAAATAAATAATTTGGACATTTTTTTTAATCTAAACATAAATAGGCCTACTCTAAAACATAAATATTGAAACACGTATATTAGCACTCTCCGAAATCATACCCTAAAATCTAAGAAAGATGTTTAAATGTTAGCATTTAAGAAACATATTTTTAAACGAATTTTCTTCAACTTTGATAACAAATATTTTAAACACAAAATACCAAATATTTATGCCAACATTTTCCATAATTCATCCCCTAAAGGAATAAAAAAGGGATAAATTTGTCCTGACTAACATACAATAAACGTACAGTCAAAACTAGCATAGCTAGAGAGTTGAAATTTTTGAAAATATCTTCATATCATTATGTGAGGGTATATTAAGTAAGGCTTTTATGAAATTCAACCCCTAAAAAGTAATAAAGGATTACAAATGTTTTTGTTGAACGCATATGTTTTAGTCAGATTATTTTGAAACTTAAATAACCTAAAACACAAATTATGAAATACGTATTTCAGCGGTTTTCCCCGAATGCAACACTTGAAGGTGCAAAAATGTAAACAAGATCTATACGAGGTGTGTTCAGAAAGTACGATAATTTTAATTTTTTGAACAAAATATTTATTTATTCTTCTACATTGATGTTGTCGCCTTCAAAATAGTCCCCATTGGAGATTATGCACTTGTGCCAGCGCTTCTTCCAATCCTCGAAACTCAATCTTTGAGATAGCCTTTTAGTTCTTTCAGCGATGCACTTTTAATGTCATCTACGGTTGTAAAACGACGGCCCTTTAAGGTTCTCTTTATTTTTGTAAATAGGAAATAGTCATACGGAGCCATGGCTAACGAATTTGGGGGTTGGGGCATCGTTACAGTAGGCCTACTGTTTTTGGCCAAAAATTCACGAACAAGCAATGAAGTGTGAGCTGGTGCATTATCATGGTGCAAAAGCCATGAACTGTTTTTCCACAGATCCGGGCGTTTTTTTCGGATTGCTTCACTCATTCCGGCATTGAACTTGTAGGTAGTACTCCTTATTGACCTTTGTCGAGCCTTTTTCGGTCTTGGCGAGCCAAAATGCCTCCACTGGGATAATTGAGCCTTAGTTTCGACGTCCGTAAACCAATGTTTCGTCACCTGTTATAGTACGTTTCAGTAATTCTGCATTTAGTGACTCCTGAGCAACTTCCATTACTTATTTTTGTTCAAAATTCAACAATTTTGGAACGCATTTTGCTGCCACGCGTTTCATACACAAAACATTGGAAACAATGTCATGACATGATCCAATAGATATGCCAACATCATCAGCGACCTCTCTAATTGTGATTCGGCTATTGTTCATAACCATTTCTTTCACTTTTTCCACATTTTTATCGATTGTTGATGTGCTGAGGCGTCTAGGGCGTTCGTCATCTTCAATGTCTTCACGGCCTTCTTGGAAACGCTTATACCACTCGTAAACTCTTGCTTTACTCATAGCAGACTCACCATAGGCCTTTGTTAACATTTCACACACTTTGTTACACTTTATTCCATTTTTTACGCAAGATTTGATACAAATTCTTTGATCCATTTCTTTTAACAAACGAAAATCGCCGAGCTCATAAAAACACGTCTAACCTTAGTGGCTGTCACAAAGTCAACAATGAAAACAGCTGAAAGTTTTATCATACTTCAAGGGCATAAGTATGATTGTCAACAAAATTAAAAAAATGTTTGACAATCGGACTCTCCAAGCCCGCGAAATTTAAAAATTCTCGTTACTTTCTGAACACACCTCGTAAATATTTGCTTTCGAGAAAAATATTTTTATCACATTTTCTTGAAACTATACACAAATATCCTAAAACACAAATTATGAACATGTATTTAAGCGTTATCCATAATTATCATCTAAAGGGCAAAAAGAAAGGGAAAAGTTATGTAGAATTTTGCATTGAAAAAATTATTTTGAGCGTATTTTCTTTAAACAATTATCTTTTGTAATGTAATATAATTGGTGATCATCTACAAAAATTCAAAAATAGACTAACGTGTTGTGAACGAAACAATTGTCTTCACTTTTAAAAAGTTAACAAATTCAGAGTACAAATAAAGGCTCATCGGGTCTATATTAATATTTGGATATTCTAATTCGAACGCAACTTGTTTGAAGTCAATGAAACACACAATATTCCGGATATTGTACACACTATAAAAACTAATCACGAGTTTTGTGAATTAGATGCGAATGCTTTCATTAATATATTTTTTAATATTTATAAATGATTACATTACTGAAACAACTTAAGTTTCGTGAGCAAAGCCGCGACAGGGCCTAATGCTAGTAACCTACAAAACCATAACATCATAACGAGGTGCAGTTTAGGTTAACGCTTATTTTGTTCTTCCTGGTAAGTTGTAAATCGCAACCATAATTCCTACTTATTAGTTTATAAAATCACCTTTGAAAAAACGTCAATAACTTAATTAGTTTTTACGAATTACTATAATCGATACTGTTTAACTGAACAGTCGACTTAACAATGCACCAGGTTTGGTTTTTCTTCAAAACATTTTCTTTCTGTTTGTTTTATAATTTGTTATAATATTGCTGATTCCGGGTGTTCTTATTATCGATTTTCATATCAGGACCGTATTAGACCACGTGTCCACTCTGCCCTTAGACTTTGGTTTAAATTCCAAATAAAAAAAACATTGATTGTTATTGTTTTTGAATGTAAATAGGCTTAAAGCAATAATAACATTTCAAATTTCCTGGTTACTTATTAACTTACAAGTTTTAAGAAAGTTTAAATAAAAAAAAATCTCACTTCCTAATATGTTGTGTGTCATTTAAAGTCTATAACTAAAAGTGATTGTTCTAAATCTATAAAATTAAAAGTATACAAGTTTGTCTGTAATAGAAATATAAACTACTACGTGGATTGACGTGAATGTTTTCATATATATATATATATATATATATATATATATCCACACCTTAGATATTATGTTAGGTCTTTAAAGAAATTCTAATGTAACATGAATTAATATATATATATATATATATATATATATATATATATATATATATATATTTTTGTTTGTGTGTTTGTTTGTTTGTTTTAGCAATGCTCGTGATTGCAATTTTGGTCCCCTTTAATTAAAACGTGGCACAAAAATCGACATTGGGAATAGCTTGAAAAAGTTCGTTACAACATCCTTTCAACAGTTTCAAAATGGTGGACATTTTAAAACTTTTAAAATGCTTATTTACTTGTCTTGTATTATTTAATACACTGATTTCATTATTGTAGAATAATAAGTGTTACAAACAGCATAAATTATCAGTTTAAATTTGCACAGTAAATTCAAATAAAGATTTCTTTGTTTTTTAAAAGGGCATTTCAGAGTTTAAAAACACCACTGTATGTAAATTTTAATACTGATTCTGATTGTGAAAAAACATTTTCAAAAAAATGCATTTAAATTGTTTTTAGGAAATTCCCTTCCATCATGTCAGCGAAACAGCTGCGTATCGTGATTATTATTGCAGTTCAGCCGCCAAACCGAATTCATAATTGCTTAAATATCGCATTAATTATTGTAATTCTGTTGTGTGAGCAGACCGGGAAAAGCTTACAGTGCCTACTATAGTCAGCTTGATTTTATGTATTATTGATCAAACTATCAAAATCATTCATCAATCGATTATGTATTTTTGTTGTTCGATTTCACATAACCCTAACGTATGTCGTACTAACATATATATATATATATATATATATATATATATATATATATATATATATATAGAGAGAGAGAGAGAGAGAGAGAGAGAGAGAGAGAGAGAGAGAAGAGAATCTGAAATGCATTGAAAAGTTTAAAGTGAAGACAAAGTAAATCAAAAGATATTGTATAAAGGAAACTTAACTACGTTGAAAAGTGTAAACGCAAGACAAACTGTAACACAAGATTATAGACAAAATGAGAAAACTTAACCTCGTTGAAAAGTGTAAACGAAAAACAAACTGTAACACAAGATTATAGACAAAATGAGAAAAACTCGTTGAAAAGTGTAAACGCAAGACAAACTGTAACACAAGATTGTAGACAAAATGAGAAAACTTAACCTCGTTGAAAAGTGTGAACACAAGACAAACTGTAACACAAGATTATAGACAAAATGAGAAAAACTCGTTGAAAAGTGTAAACGCAAGACAAACTGTAACTTAAGATTGTAGACAAAATGAGAAAACTGAACCTCGTTGAAAAGTGTGAACACAAGACAAACTGTAACACAAGATTATAGACAAAATGAGAAAACTCGTTGAAAAGTGTAAACGCAAGACAAACTGTAACACAAGATTATAGACAAAATGAGAAAAATTCGTTGAAAAGTGTAAACGCAAGACAAACTGTAACACAAGATTATAGACAAAATGAGAAAAATTCGTTGAAAAGTGTAAACGCAAGACAAACTGTAACACAAGATTATAGACAAAATGAGAAAACTGAACCTCGTTGAAAAGTGTAAACGCAAGACAAACTGTTACAACACAAGATTATAAACAAAATGAGAAACCTGAACCTCGTTGAAAAGTGTAAACGCAAGACGAACTGTTACAACACAAGATTATAAACAAAATGAGAAAACTGAACCTCGTTGAAAAGTGTAAACGCAAGACAAACTGTAACACAAAATTATAGACAAAATGAGAAAACTGAACCTCGTTGAAAAGTGTAAACGCAAGACAAACTGTAACACAAGATTATAGACAAAATGAGAAAACTTAACCTCGTTGAAAAGTGTAAACGCAAGACAAACTGTTACAACACAAGATTATAAACAAAATGAGAAAACTTAACCTCGTTAAAAAGTGTAAACGCAAGACAAACTGTAACACAAGATTATAGACAAAATGAGAAAACTGAACCTCGTTGAAAAGTGTAAACGCAAGACAAACTAACTCTAACACAAGATTATAGACAAAATGAGAAAACTGAACCTCGTTGAAAAGTGTAAACGCAAGACAAACTGTTACAACACAAGATTATAAACAAAATGAGAAAACTTAACCTCGTTAAAAAGTGTAAACGCAAGACAAACTGTAACACAAAATTATAGACAAAATGAGAAAACTGAACCTCGTTGAGAAGTGTAAACGCAAGACAAACTGTAACACAAAATTATAGACAAAATAAGAAAACTGAACCTCTCTTGAAAACTGTAAATGCATGGCAAACTGTAACATAAGATTATAAACTAAATGAGAAAACTGAACATCGTAGTCACACTATAATGAATGCATAAACTGAAGATTGTATAAAAATATCAAAGTAAGGCAAAGTTTAAAGACAAACAATAAATAAACTGAAAACAAAATTGAAAAGCGTTGAAAAGTGTAAACGCAAGACAAACTGTAAACGCAAGATTATGTAAACAGCAGAGAAACTGAAACGCATTGAAAGGTTTAAATGCAAAGCAAGGTGTAATACAAGATTATGTAAACACCAGAGAAACTGAAACGCATTGAAATGCAAGGAAAAATGTAACACAAGATTATGTTAACTGAAGAGAAACTAAAACGCATTAAAAGGTTTAAATGCAAAGCATTGTGTAACACAAGATTATGTAAACTGAACAGAAGCTGAAATGCATTGAAATGTTTGAATGCAAGGCAAAGTGTAACACAAGTTCATGTAAACTAAAGAGAAATTGAAAGGTTTGTTTTTTTGAAAGTATAAAATGCAAGGCAAAGTGTAACACAAGATTATGTAAACGGTAGAGAAACTGAAATGCATTTAAAGGTTTACACGTAAGGAAAAGTGTAAAAAAAGATAATGTAAACTTAAGAGAAACTAAAACGCATTGAAAGGTTTAGCCTAAAAGGAAAGCAAAGTGTAACACAAGATTACGTAAACTGAAGAAAAACTGAAACGCATTGAAAGGTTAAAATGCAAAGGAAGGTGTAACACAAGATTATGTAAACAACAGAGAAACTGAAACACATTGAAAGGTTTAAATGCAAGGCAAAGTGTAACACAAGATTACGTAAACTGAAAAGAAACTGAAATGCATTGAAAGATTAAATGCAAGGCAAAGTGTAACACAAGATTATATAAACTGAAGAAAAACTGAAATGCATTGAAAGGTTTACACACAAGGAAAAGTGTAACACAAGATTATGTAAACTTAAGAGAAAGTGAAACACATCGAAAGGTTTAAATGCAAGGAAAAGTGTAACACAAGATTACGTTAACTGAAGAGAAACTAAATGCATTGAAAGGTTTAAATGCAAGGCAAAGTGTAACACAAGATTACGTTAACTGAAGAAAAACTGAAACGAATTAAAAGGTTTAAATGCAAAGCGTGGTGTAACACAAGATTGTGTAAACTGAAGAGAAATTAAAAGGTTTAAATGCAAGGCAAGGTGTAACACAAGATTATGTAAACTTAAGAGAAAGTGAAACACATCGAAAGGTTTAAATGCAAGGAAAAGTGTAACACAAGATTACGTTAACTGAAGAGAAACTAAATGCATTGAAAGGTTTAAATGCAAGGCAAGGTGTAACACAAGATTATGTAAACTGAAGAGAAACTGAAAAGCATTGAATGGTTTAAACGCAAAGCAAGGTGTTACAGAGATAGTTAATAAAATGATAAAATTTAAATGTATTGAAAGTGTGAATGCAAGTTAAAGTGTAACACAACGTCGTGTATAAACTCAAGAGAAACTAAAACGTGTGTTAAAATGTTAATGCAATGCAAAGTGTAACACAAGAATATGTGTATATGCAAGGCAAAGTGAGAGCAAGTTATAATACAAACTGAAGAAAATAAGTATCATAAAAATGTTAGTAAATGAAACAAAGTATAAAGTAAAAAATGATTAACTGGAATTAAGGGCAAAGTATGAGGAGAGAAAATTTGTTAACTAAATAAAATATAACGTGTGATATAGTGTAAACGATAATGCAAATGAAACATGAAGGTCTGTAGCTTGAATGCAAAATACAAATAGCTTACAATAATTTAAAAATAATTTCAAAGCGAATGAGAAAATTGAACGCTATGAATTGTGCTTTTGAAAGGTGAAGTGTGTTGAAGTTTTCATACATAATGTTTTAATTTGCATTATGAATATATACTACAAATTTAAAGGTCAAAATTTAAAACTTGAAAATTTGTAATCGCAAACAAAAAGCAACGAAAAATCAAAAAAGCGTATTGTAACAAAAGGAATTGTGTGCAATAATCTAACAAAAGGAAATTCGTAAACCAAAAATGTCAAACGAAAATGTGACAACATAATTCATGCGTGAAACGTATAACAGCAAACAAAAATTCTTAATGAAAAGTGTAACGTAAAGAACATTTTGTGTAAAAAAAGACAAAGTGTAATTCAAGTAAATGTAGAAAATATAGACAAAGTGTAATTGTGAAATACTCAAAGTGGAAGATTGAGTATTCATGTAATTCTAATTAAAGATGAAATAGCAGAGTTGTGCTATTATGAATTATGAATTCATACTACTACTATTTTCATAATTAAGAAAATAAAGACAAAGTGTAGACTTGGATAATGTGTAAAAAAGTAAAACGTAACGCAAAGAAACATTTAAGTTAAGAAAAAGTATAAAATGAGGAAATATATAAATATAAACAAAGTATAGGACGTGGAAATCTGTAAAAGCAAGACAAGTTATAACACAAGAAAACTTGTAAAATAAAACAAAGAGTAACACATTGAAATATATAAACTAAAAGTAAAATGTAAAATATACAAAAGCTAGATAGTGTAAAGTAAGAAAAATGTTAAACTTAGGACAAAAAAGTGTAAAATAATGAAAGATAATGTAAAACTAATGACAAATTTTAAGTGTAAGGAAGTAGCCTATGTAAACACAAAGTATAACGCAAGGAAATGTGTAACTTAACAAAAATGTGTATCATAAGAAAATACAATAAAGAAACAAAGTGTAACGCAAAAAAAGTAAATTATAAACAAAAAAAAGGTACAGGTTCTTCTTTTGTAGTGAGAGAGTGAAATACACAAAGTGGAAGATTGAGTATTCATGTAATTCCAATTAAAGATGAAACAGACGAGTTGTGCTATTATGAATAATGAATTCATACTACTAATTGTCTAATGAATCAATTTTGACAGTTTAAAGTTTTAAACAATATTTTTTGGAAAATTATACTATCTTGAAATTGCTAACTGTAGTAACAACATTAAGACGATGGTCAAGTAAAAAAAAGGGAGCTACGTCGCTGTCTTTCCGTCCGTTAAAATCACTTCGATAGATCGCTTGGGAAAATCATAGAGTTGTCACCAATAAGTAGGACAGTGGCAACTGCAAAGGCTAAAAAAAAGGTTAAATAGTAAGTGAAAACAAATTGAAGATACTGACACACACACACAAACATTCAAATTATCCAAATTGTACTGGTTGGGGAAAAACTTAAAAAAGGTTTATTACACCTACTTGAAATTAGTAGCAGGGAAACAGAGAATAAGGCTTAATTTGTACTTTCAAATATATTTAGATCATGTCCACCAAACCATATAATATTATGGTGAGAAAGATGAATAATAATAATAATAATAATAATAATAATAATAATAATAATAATAATAATAATTATAATAATAATAATAATAATAATAATAATAATAATAATAATAATAATAATAATAATAATAATAATAATAATAATAATAATAATAATAATAATAATAATAATAATAATAATAATAATAATAATAATAATAATAATAATAATAATAATAATAATAATAATAATAATAATAATAATAATAATAATAATAATAATAATAATAATAATAATAATAATAATAATAATAATAATAATAATAATAATAATAATAATAATAATAATAGTAATAGTAATAGTAATAATAATAATAATAATAATAATAATAATAATAATAATAATAATAATAATAATAATAATAATAATAATAATAATAATAATAATAATAATAATAATAATAATAATAATAATAATAATAATAATAATAATAATAATAATAATAATAATAATAATAATAATGATAATAAACATAATAAGATGATAAGAATGAAGTCTTCTTCAGCAGCTTAATAAGATTGTAAATTGAGTGAAAGCTTTTGTAAGACATATACAAAATGTATTGTCAAGGTGTATATTTGGTTTGAAAATGAACAAGCGAGACCAAACATCGAGAGGTAATTCTAACAGTGAGAAGGGCAGATTGTAAATGAATCCAAAGATCTGAGTTTATTAGAACAGAAACATTGACAAGTCATGTGGTTAGAATGGAAGAGTGGAAAAGGTGAAGTCAAGGTGGTTGGTGTACTGAAGAAAACCTGGCAGGAAGGTTACAAGAAAGATTACAAGAAGGTTTTAAATCACAGCAGTTGAAGGAGAATCGCTGTTGACTAATGGAGAAGAGAGTGAAGAAGAGCCAGAAGAAGGACTCTAGTCTGTGTAGTTTTACTGCAAAGTAGTCATTTAAATTTTGAGCTGTAATAATAATAATAGTAATAGTAATAGTAATAGTAATAGTAATAATAATAATAATAATAATAATAATAATAATAATAATAATAATAATAATAATAATAATAATAATAATAATAATAATAATAATAATAATAATAATAATAATAATAATAATAATTATAATAATAATAATAATATTATATATTATATTATAATATTAATAATAATAATATTAATAATAATAATAATAATAATAATAATAATAATGAATAAGTAATACTAAAAATAATAATGCAATAATAATAATAATAAAATAATAATAATAATAATAATAATAATAATTACGTATTATAATAATAATAATAATAATAATAATAATAATAATGATAAGAATAAAGTCTAATAGCAGGTTAATAAGATTGTAAATTGAGTGAAAAGCTTTTGTAAGACATATACAAAATGTATTGTCAAGGTGTATATTTGGTTTGAAAATGAACAAGCGAGACCAAACTTTGATAGTTTTACTGCAAAGTAGTCAGTTAAAGTTTGAGCTAGAATAGTAGTAATAATAATAAATAGTAATAGTAATAGTAATAGTAATAGTAATAGTAATAGTAATAGTAATAGTAATAATAGTAATAGTAATAGTAATAGTAATAGTAATAGTAATAGTAATAGTAATAGTAATAGTAATAGTAATAGTAATAGTAATAATAATAGTAATAGTAATAGTAATAGTAATAGTAATAGTAATAATAATAGTAATAATAATAATAATAATAATAATAATAATAATAATAATAATAATAATAATAATAATAATAATAATAATAATAATAATAATAATAATAATAATAATAATAACAACAACAATAATAATAATAATAATAATTATTATTATTATTATTATTATTATTATTATTATTATTATTATTATTATTATTATTATTATTATTATTATTATTATTATTATTATTATTTTATTATTGAAAAGTAAACTAAAAATAATAATGCAAAGCAAATTAATCCTTTGCAAATAATGCAAATTAAAAATTTCCTATAAAATGTTTACGTATTATTAAAATAATAATAATAATAATAATAATATTAAGATGATAAGAATAAAGTCTACTTCAGCAGGTTAATAAGATTGTAAATTGAGTGAAAGCTTTTGTAAGACATATACAAAATGTATTGTCAAGGTGTATATTTGGTTTGAAAATGAACAAGCGAGACCAAACTTTGAGAGGTAATTCTAACAGTGAGAAGGGCAGATTGTAAATGAATCCAAAGATCTGAGTTTATTAGAACAGAAACATTGACAAGTCATGTGGTTAGAATGGAAGAGTGGAAAAGGTGAAGTCAAGGATGGTTGGATGTACTGAAGTAAACCTGGCAGGAAGGTTACAAGAAAGATTACAAGAAGGTTTTAAATCACAGCAGTTGAAGGAGAATCGCTGTTGACTAATGGAGAAGAGAGTGAAGAAGAGCCAGAAGAAGGACTCTAGTCTGTGTAGTTTTACTGCAAAGTAGTCAGTTAAAGTTTGAGCTAGAATAGTAGTAATAATAATAGTAATAGTAATAGTAATAGTAAAAGTAATAGTAATAGTAATAGTAATAGTAATAGTAATAGTAATAGTAATAGTAATAGTAATAGTAATAGTAATAGTAATAGTAATAGTAATAGTAATTGTAATAGTAATAGTAATAGTAATAGTAATAGTAATAGTAATAGTAATAGTAATAGTAATAGTAATAGTAATAATAATAATAATAATAATAATAATAATAATAATAATAATAATAATAATAATAATAATAATAATAATAATAATAATAATAATAATAACAACAACAATAATAATAATAATAATAATAATAATTATTATTATTATTATTATTATTATTATTATTATTATTATTATTATTATTATTATTATTATTATTATTATTATTATTATTATTTTATTATTGAAAAGTAAACTAAAAATAATAATGCAAAGCAAATTAATGCTTTGCAAATAATGCAAATTAAAAATTTCCTATAAAATGTTTACGTATTATTAAAATAATAATAATAATAATAATATTAAGATGATAAGAATAAAGTCTACTTCAGCAGGTTAATAAGATTGTAAATTGAGTGAAAGCTTTTGTAAGACATATACAAAATGTATTGTCAAGGTGTATATTTGGTTTGAAAATGAACAAGCGAGACCAAACTTTGAGAGGTAATTCTAACAGTGAGAAGGGCAGATTGTAAATGAATCCAAAGATCTGAGTTTATTAGAACAGAAACATTGACAAGTCATGTGGTTAGAATGGAAGAGTGGAAAAGGTGAAGTCAAGGATGGTTGGATGTACTGAAGAAAACCTGGCAGGAAGGTTACAAGAAAGATTACAAGAAGGTTTTAAATCACAGCAGTTGAAGGAGAATCGCTGTTGACTAATGGAGAAGAGAGTGAAGAAGAGCCAGAAGAAGGACTCTAGTCTGTGTAGTTTTACTGCAAAGTAGTCATTTAAAGTTTGAGCTAGAATAGTAGTAATAATAATAGTAATAGTAATAGTAATAGTAATAGTAATAGTAATAGTAATAGTAATAGTAATAGTAATAGTAATAGTAATAGTAATAGTAATAGTAATAGTAATAGTAATAGTAATTGTAATAGTAATAGTAATAGTAATAGTAATAGTAATAGTAATAGTAATAGTAAAAGTAATAGTAATAGTAATAATAATAATAATAATAATAATAATAATAATAATAATAATAATAATAATAATAATAATAATAATAATAATAATAATAATAATAATATTAATAATAATAATAACAATAATAACAATAATAACAACAACAACAATAATAATAATAATAATAATATTATTATTATTATTATTATTATTATTGTTATTATTATTATTATTATTATTATTATTATTATTATTATTATTATTATTATTATTTTATTATTGAAAAGTAAACTAAAATAATAATGCAAAGCAAATTAATGCTTTGCAAATAATGCAAATTAAAATTTCCTATAAATGTTTACGTATTATTAAAATAATAATAATAATAATAATAATATTAAGATGATAAGAATAAAGTCTACTTCAGCAGGTTAATAAGATTGTAAATTGAGTGAAAGCTTTTGTAAGACATATACAAAATGTATTGTCAAGGTGTATATTTGGTTTGAAAATGAACAAGCGAGACCAAACTTTGAGAGGTAATTCTAACAGTGAGAAGGGCAGATTGTAAATGAATCCAAAGATCTGAGTTTATTAGAACAGAAACATTGACAAGTCATGTGGTTAGAATGGAAGAGTGGAAAAGGTGAAGTCAAGGATGGTTGGATGTACTGAAGAAAACCTGGCAGGAAGGTTACAAGAAAGATTACAAGAAGGTTTTAAATCACAGCAGTTGAAGGAGAATCGCTGTTGACTAATGGAGAAGAGAGTGAAGAAGAGCCAGAAGAAGGACTCTAGTCTGTGTAGTTTTACTGCAAAGTAGTCAGTTAAAGTTTGAGCTAGAATAGTAGTAATAATAATAGTAATAGTAATAGTAATAGTAAAAGTAATAGTAATAGTAATAGTAATAGTAATAGTAATAATAATAATAGTAATAGTAATAGTAATAGTAATAGTAATAGTAATAGTAATAGTAATAGTAATAGTAATAGTAATAGTAATAGTAATAATAATAGTAATAGTAATAATAATAGTAATAATAATAATAATAATAATAATAATAATAATAATAATAATAATAATAATAATAATAATAATAATAATAATAATAATAATAATAATAATAATAATAATAATAATAATAATAATAATAATAATAATAATAATAATAATAATAATAATAATAATAATAATAATAATAATAATAATATTATTATTATTATTAATATTATTATTATTATTATTATTATTATTATTATTATTATTATTATTATTAATAATATTAAAAATAAACTAAACTAATAATAATAAAAGCAAATTAATAATTTAATAAATAATAATAATTAAAAATTCCTATAAAATGTTTACGTATTATTAAAATAATAATAATAATAATAATAATAAGATGATAAGAATAAAGTCTACTTCAGCAGGTTAATAAGATTGTAAATTGAGTGAAAGCTTTTGTAAGACATATACAAAATGTATTGTCAAGGTGTATATTTGGTTTGAAAATGAACAAGCGAGACCAAACTTTGAGAGGTAATTCTAACAGTGAGAAGGGCAGATTGTAAATGAATCCAAAGATCTGAGTTTATTAGAACAGAAACATTGACAAGTCATGTGGTTAGAATGGAAGAGTGGAAAAGGTGAAGTCAAGGATGGTTGGATGTACTGAAGTAAACCTGGCAGGAAGGTTACAAGAAAGATTACAAGAAGGTTTTAAATCACAGCAGTTGAAGGAGAATCGCTGTTGACTAATGGAGAAGAGAGTGAAGAAGAGCCAGAAGAAGGACTCTAGTCTGTGTAGTTTTACTGCAAAGTAGTCAGTTAAATTTTGAGCTAGAATCACGCATGTTTACTGATGGTCAAATTCGTGGAGAGAGTTGATTACTCCTAAAGACGACCAGTATTGCCTCTTTGCTTTATAAGTTCTTTTCCTAGTCATTTTAGTGTTATTTAGTAGCTTAATTAACAGAAATAAAAACTAGTCTAGAAATGTGTGAATAGATATGATAAACAATCGAAACAATTATATTATTTATATAACATGAATCCTGACAAATATTTTTAATGAACCCCATGGGCGGATCACGACAAGAACTTAAGCGTAGAATCTGTTTCTGTGGGTATGGAATACTCTTCAGCAAAAAGGTGGGTTCAATGCAGAAGAGTTTTAAAAAATTGACACTCAAAAACGGTTTTAAAAGTTATTTTGTAATGTTTTTGATAGTGTGATGAGGGCAAATTTTCTGTAAAACATTTCTATATGTATTTTATAATATATTTCAGTTTGGCACTAACTTTTATCAAATATTTGATAAAGAATATAAGTCCAGTGTTAGTGTAATACTGGTCTTAGAATAAAAATATTCTCATTGCGTATTATTAAATGTTTACTGAAAATCTGATAATTTTAATATGATTCAGATTAATATTATTGAAGTATTACGGATGATTTAAAAATTTAAAAATGCAATGAAAAAGTATTTTTATTGTAATTATTATAAAAACAATATTATAAGGTCCTTACTGTTAATATTACTTAAAAGTCATGTTTTGAAACTTGTCCAGTTGCAGTGATTTTAGTACTTGAATACAACATGGCTGCCATTTTCGTTGTTTTTACCTCTAAATTGTAGAATTGAAAAGAACAAATATTTAAGTAAAAATCTTTTATTTTTTTTAATAAAATTATTTTATTATTTTCATACAACTAAGAGGGTAATGACCTACCTCCCACTCAAATTCGCACATGGGGAACCCCAATAAATAGAATATTTAGGTTAGCATTATTTGTCATATGATTTATAAACAGATTCACAAACTTAATTAAAGAGGTTGCCATGCAAGATGATACACAAGTTCTACATTTAGTCATTATTGCAGATAGTATAAATACAGTAACATTTATATCTGTGATACACGTAAATTTATATCTATGTGGAATACTAGTTGATACGTCATGTAGATACGTATATCAGATTACTGCCGGGGGATGAACGGAAAAGGACTTTCCCATGAGAAATATTTTTTAATATTTTTAAAAATCGATTAGTCAGTGTCAGTTATTTTTGCGAAAACGTTAATCGTGTATGGTATATTAAAATTAAGATAAAAAGCCAATTTTGTTACAGTACACACGGATCGAATAATTAATGGCAGAAAATTTTCATTTTATGAACAAGTGAAAAGTCGAAAATCGCTTATTAACTTTGCGCATGCGCTGTTAACAAACGACTAGCACAAATTGCGATCATTCCTCTTTAAAAAGAAACACAGATTATTTTTAGTGGAGTTATTGAAGTTTGACATTTAAACAGACATTTAGGTGCAATTGCATATTCACAAGCGGCATCGATTTTCACGATAAATAACCGAAAACATAGTAAAATAAATATTTAACTCAATAAGCAAGAAAATACTCTCACTGTGGTATGTTTTCAGCTCTTTGTAGATTTTGATGTGGTTAGTGGGATTTGGATGAGGGCATTGTGAACAACGAAAATTCAAAATTTTTAATGGTGGATTTTCGGTCCTTCAAGAGACATAAAAGGTACGTTGAAGTCACTATGTTCAATCTGTCTTCGTCAATTCTAAATTCGTTGACGCGTTTCAGAGAACCTCCATCTTCAAAACTATATCTATACACTTTTTTTTATGTTATGTTTTGGCCCTTTTGATAATAAAATTTCCTCTTCTTCCTTTAGATCCACCTTTGCTAAATTCACTATTCTTTCATGAAATTCCTTCCGTTCGTAATTACTTCTTTTGATTGTGTTCTTATTATTTATTAGTGTTCCTAATTTTCTATTCAACTTATCGTATTTACTTTTAGCTTCTTTGTTCATTTTGTTCTTAATACACTCTATTATCTCCATTGCAATTTGTCCTAACACTATTTCATTTAATATTAGATGTAATTTTATTATTTTCTTATTAATATCGCTCATTTCGCTGTATAATGTTTTTATTTCCACCTTTATCCAATCTGTTTCCGCCTTCTGGATTGCGTATTTTGTAGCAAAACTATTTGTTCTAATCTTGATTCTTGCATATGAAGGAATCACGTTATTTATAATACATTGTTTAACCATATGTTGGCTGTCGACTTATATAACTTCCTAAAACTAAATTCAAGTCTTTTCACTAACATCGTCCGGCTGACTACTTTGAAATTCTTTTTATATTCTTGTTCTTTTCTGCTAGGATTATTGTCACTATGTTCAGTATAATAACCTGCCTTCCCTAGCTTCGTCAAGT
>CM040189.1:98206772-98251772 GCA_022606455.1 Callitettix versicolor
TAATAACGTTTAAAACGTCACTGTTACACAGTTAACACTTGTCATAAAACTAAATAAAGTCGGACTGGGTAAGTACTATAATGGCGTTTAAATATTTATTATTCACGCCTACCAATATATAATAACGTATAAAACGTCACTGTTACACAGTTAACACTTGACAAAAAACTAAATAATTAAGTTGGACTGGGTAAGTAATGTAATGGCGCGAACATACAAGTTTTCACTTCGAAAATACATTTTAAAACAAAAATATATATAAGAGCGTGATGCGTGACGGCGAACTGAATTTTTTTCTGGTGCAAAACATACATCCATACCCCGCACATAAGAAGTATTCACTTCAAAAAATATTTCTTAAGAAAAATATGATTATTCTTGCTTATTTCAATATCCAAATATTTAAAGAAAAGAGGTTCTGATTTTGAAAAATTATTGGTGTTCTGTTAATTTCAAGACTGAAGAAAAAGGAAATGAAAAACTCAAACATAATAATAAGTGCGTAATCCAAACTCAAATTTAGGTCATATTTTCTTTTAAAACATACCATCGGGTGACTTTTAAATGTTCGTTGGTTTTGGTTACTTTTGCCCGACATGTTACATTCAAAATACAAGAAATAGTAAAACACATGATTACATACCACGATTTACGCTGACTTAAACCATATTCAAAGATATCGTTTACAGTTATTCTTGATTACATTATGTACATTAGCAATAACATAAAAATTTATAAAACTGTTTTTAGCTGATGTAAAGTTAAGGCATACCTACAAACAGGTTATGTCACTAGTTCTTGTCCGAAACAATGCAAACCACATTTAAATAAAAACCTTCCAAACGTGTAGGCCCGAATGAAAATAGGAAGTGACAGATTTATAGACACTGCTTAACATCCCTTAAGAAAATTATTAAATTATTAAAAGATAAATGTAATAAATAATGTCACGTGATTTGCATGTGTCAGTGTCTCGGCTGATTCATGTCCCCGCCGTCTGTCATTCTGTCACACAGACATGCCGGGGGAAGGCAGAGATCACCAGACGTGTTTTTAAATATTTTCTTTTAAAGTTTTTGTAGTTTATGAATACGATTACCGTAATGTTTTCAGATGAGCGTCGATCGGATTGAAAACAATTGAAACTTGACAGTATATAGTGATTGCAAAAGCACTTTTTCACAATGAAAGATCAACTAAAAATTTTTATAAGTTTTCATATCATATTTGATGTTATTTCAAATTCCCTTGACACAGCTGATTATGAATATGTTTAGATTTTCATAAAATGCATTTTTTTAAATTTATATTTTTAATAAAATAAAGTCTTACAATGTAACAAGTAAATTACATTTCAATAATCTCGTCAAATGAGCGACACTAATAGATCACTGTAAACTGTTTCACTGCAGCAAATGGTTTGTTTGTTTTCAATCTACGTACTTCTAACATAATAACTTTTCAACATAAGAATGAAACAACATAAGAATGTAGGAGAAGTCTCAATTTGTCACATATCTCCTGATCTCTGAAACTCTGACACAAGATCATGCTTAGATGGGACAACTTCATGGGCATTTCCATAGCAAGCGCCTTTTAAGAAAGGTTTCTCAGGAGGGAGGTAGCAGACATTACAGGGTATTGTGGTCTGAGAGTGCAAATGAACAGGATAGGAAGGCACTACGGAGAAACTGTGTGTATGTTATGCAGGAATGAGGAGGAAACTGCAGTACATGTAAATTATAATTATGTGGCTCTTGCTAACAAAAGGATAAGGGTTTTTAGTTTCCAAGACCATAGGAACCTCCAGAAGGATTTTTGCAAAGTTTTAAGGGCACCAATCTCCTGAACTAATACAATATCTGATCGCAGTATCTGGGGCTTTTACAATCTCTTCCTCTAGCATTCTAATCTAACCTGATCTAATGATGTCGTTACGGACGTACCAGGATGTATTGACAATGTTCCACATGATTTAATTTTAAATGTCTTAATTTTAAGTTTATATTGCTTTATTTGGTACAGTTGACACTATAAAACCAGATGGGTTTCAATATTTGTTTACAGACAAAAAGTTTATTGTGCATATTGTGCATTCCGAATGCCTCTCAAAGAGCCATGACCATTTGCTTACATTTAACGTTCAGTTTTCATTTTTTTAAATGTAAATGTGGTTGCAAAAACATTGAAAGTCTTTTTGAAAATTCTCTCTCTCTCTCTCTCTCTCACACACACACACACACACACACACACACACACACACACACACACACACACACACACACACACACACACACACACACACACACACACACACACACACACACACACACACACACACACACACACACACACACACACACACACACACACACACACACACACACACACACACACACACACACACACACACTCACACACACACACACACACACACACACACACACACACACACACACACACACACACACACACACACACACACACACACACACACACACACACACACACACACACACACACACACACACACACACACACACACACACACACACACACACACACACACACACACACACACACACACACACACACACACACACACACACACACAGAACTAAGAGAGATAGAGAGCGAGAGAGAGAGAGAGAGAGAGAGAGAGAGAATTAAAAACGGATTTTTCAGAATCAAGGGATCTGTAAACAAATAGATCTATCAAATTCTCAAAGTCGATTTTTTCATTATTTATAATTCATATAGTGAGTAAAAGCTAAATCTGTATAGACTTAAAATATAACGGTAAGCCCTACATATTTAAAATGAAAAACATTTAATTTTCTCAAGTAATTTTGACGCATTGTTTTTAATTCTGCATTTATTTTACACACATTGATGGTGTGAAAATATTTGTCACAAATAACACAAAATACGCGTATCTTTTAGTTTTGGTTTGGACAAATATTACAGTAAACTAGAACACTCTATTTGTAAATGTGTTATAAATTAAATAAAGCCACGTTTACAAAATGGCGAACCAAACATCGGTTATGTATAATCTGTATTAACTCGTCTACGAACCCTTGGTAGCCTGTGTGGTTATCGTACTTGAGTATCTTCTAAATATCCCTAATACCGAAGTAATGATGTTTTAAGAAATGAAACAAATACATTTTCAAAAATCAGATAAATATAATACATAGAAGAAGTATCGTAACAAATTTTTGTATTGTATTTTTTGGAATAAAAATATTTGTTTAAGTAGAAGTGTTTTTTCTTCTATTTCACTGATTATTCGCTACATAGGTGATAGCGGTCCCCTCATGGAAGAAAATGTTTTATCGAATGTAACAGAATTTTAGTAGGAGTCAGCATTCATTATAAAACTTAAAGTAATGTGTCGAGAAAATCGTGTACTTTAAAAAGTTGTGTATTTTTAAGGGGAAAATGGAATTAGTAGTTGTGTTAGATGGAATTTAGTAATCAAATATAACATAGGTTCATCTAGATAAAAATATTAAAATAAAGTATTTTCTTAATATAATGGGATACTTTTCGTCACTCGCTGTGACAATCCAGCTAATCCTGGAATTGTCTGGAATTGTACACAGAATATGTTATTTTAAAAACACTTTTCAACCGAGATGTATTTATTGTAATTTATTTTTTTTGCATTTTTGAATGGAAAATTTTAATTAATAAATTGCGATAACATTTAGCCTTAAGACTATAAAACCATAAAATGTAATTTTTTTATGATAAATTGCCAGTTATCATTCTAACATTCTATTCGATTAAAACAGTTTTTTATGTATCAGGACTGACGTAAATCTATCTAATGACTGATTTTTGTACATTTTGTCCATCCTTTTCTCACCCTCCTGGACGATCAAGGACTAAAAGGGCACATGGAGTATTACTATTTATTTTGCGACCTGCTGAGAAATTATGAATTTACTTATAACGATATATTCTCACACTCACCCTTCTCACCCTTTTGGAGACCGGAAGTGTCTTATCACGAAGTACTTGTTTAGTTAGTAAATAAAAAGGTGTAACAAGTTGTTCGAAACCGATCTCAAGTTTTAGAGTTATTATAGAAACAATCACATATTATTTTTATAAGTCAATAAAGCCGCCTCGGTGGCCTAGTTGATAGCATACTGGGCTTTCACCCCGAGGACCCGGGTTCGATTCTCGGCTAGGGCTTAGCATTTTCATACGCTATCGTCTGCATTAGCCCAAGTGTGCACAATAGTCGGAAATTAAACACAAAAAAATATGTCAATAAAAAATTTTGTACAATCAAGAATATATCATAACCAATAAAAAAACTTTATGATTTTTTTTTTTTAATTTTAAGATATTGTTTTTAAAACATAGCCTACTAAAGAAAACACTACTGTAATATTTATCGATGAAAACTGCCTCATTTTGCAAGCTCGGGAAATGTGGTCTGTACGTCAGTTCCTACTTTACCAACTGTTAACTGACTTATCACCTTGACGTAATGCAGGACCTGCGACCGAGCCATATGCACAGAGTAAATAGAGGCCGGTTGCGTTATGCACCGCCGACAAAATGGCCGCTCATCCGCGCCGGCTGTTCGAAACAAGTTCTACTAGACTAGTATTTGGCTTGATTTATTGTTGATGTAAAAGCAATGCCGACACAGTCCTTACGCATACATTAGGATAGTTGTTAAACTATTGAATTTGTTTTATTTGAAAAAGTTTCTAGTTTTAGATGATTTTTTTCAAGAGATCTCAGTAACATTGAAAATGTAATAGATTGATGTAGTTTCAACTTGATGTGTTTTATAAGGTCATTTAATAGACGGCTACTTTTAGTCAAGTTCAGTGATAAACATAACTTTTAAATCAAATTGAGAACAGCTGTAATCGAAAATCAGCTGTTTTGGAATAAGATATGTATCAATGTTAGATCCTTCACTATCGACATCACATTAGCGTTGCCTAAACAATTGTTAATTTGAAGTTAATAGTGTGTGTGTGTGTGTGTGTTTGTTTGTTTGTTTGTTTGTGTGTGTGTGTGTGTGTGTGTGTGTGTGTGTGTGTGTGTGTGTGTGTGTGCGCGCGCGTGTGTGTGTGTATCAAAAATCGATTTTGGTAATAGTTTTGAGAGAAGTTCGTTCAGTAATTTCATAATGATAGCAATTTCAAACATTTAAAATTTATAACTTGTTGACTTAAATTTCCTTGAAAATCTGATTTGACCATCAGCGAGACAGCTGCGTGTGACGATTACTGCATTTTTTTATCGATATTTAGTTTTTAATAGTTGTACCTACTTAAAGTTTGATTTTTATTTATTTATTAATATTCTTCATCAACAATTTCGGAACTCCAGGAGTGGAAGAGTTTTTAAAGAATTGTTTCCATTTAAAGGTGAATAAAATATTAATTATATTTTGCAAAATACTTTCAACACTTAAGACATTATGTGTTTAAAGAGACATTTAATTCGCAAATGGTGGTCAACACAATTGCAGTTTGAGTTTTTGGGTAACGAAACAAAGTAGCCAATGTTAGCAATTGTGATTTAAGTTGTTTCAATAAGTGAAAATAAATTAATTTTCTGTCTTTAAGGCGTTGCAATTATTAAATACTTTCTTATATTTATTGAAAATTAATACATTTCAAAACATAATACAAAAATTATTTTAATTCTAAAACGCCTAGAAAATATTTTAACAATTATAACTTAAAAATCACAGAATATGTGTCCAATCACCGGTTTTGTAGCCGCAATACAAGGTACTTATTTAACTATTTAAAATGTATTTCCGTCTTGTATTTTTCGCTTATTATGTGGAAAGAGTCTCCACCATCGCATAAATATGAAATATATAGTGTTCAAACCTTACACAAACTCTTTCACTTACTAATATTTCTCAGAAA
Organism: Callitettix versicolor; assembly: GCA_022606455.1. NCBI lineage: Eukaryota > Metazoa > Arthropoda > Insecta > Hemiptera > Cercopidae > Callitettix > Callitettix versicolor. Next base: position 98,212,691 of record CM040189.1, read on the forward strand.
AATCCGATTTGGAAGCTACCAGCAAATGAATCCGGACATTTGTCATAATTTATAAAAATCGATCGTTCAGATTTCGCTGAAATTCTAATCACAACTTAAATCAGTAACCAAATATTGAAATAAAAGAAAATTATGGTTTGAAAGTAAAAAAATACTCGACGGCGAACAGGGTTTGGTTTTTATTTCTTCAATTACTTCCCGGAACGTAATGAATCAATTTTGGTAGATTTTACAAGTTTTTCAATTTTCCGAACCAGAATTTCCCAGGAACTGCCCTTATTTTATTTTCATCAAAGGGCAACATGTTAACAAATTTTTTCAAAATATTTATACACGATTGGAACAGGTTTTTGGTCGGAAAGGTGCTTCGAAAAAACTTTTTTTAATTAAAAATAATATCTAAACCACGCCTAAGGTGACATTCAAAATTTTAGCAAAATCGGCAGATTTGTTTTGTCTCCGGCGATTTGCACGCACACACACACGCGCTCGACATTTTCCTAATGTTAATATTTATTTTATTCTTAAATTGAATCATATTATTTCACACAAATAGAACTGTGACTGCCTAATAGACGTTTACTTGCTGTGTAATGTTATTTTCTATTCTACACAATTTTTTTTCGTCTGTTTTATATTTTATGTATAAATAAGGTTATTGAAAAATAAAGTGAAATTTGTAAAACAACGTTCAACGTAATTTCAGTTAGTAACTTATGTACTTGTAACAGTGTGCTACATAACGAGTACTGGTCGAAGGCTATTTCGGATAAAATCTGCAGTTGATAAATTAACAACGTTCTTAATTCGATTACGGTGACGGACGATTAAATTTTCGATAACACTAAAGTTGTGCCCAGCAGCTGTAACAGGGAGTGATAATTTAGCGGCCTCTGGTCGCTCTTTCTCCCGGAGCAATCGAGTGTTTCGAAGACCGGTTGGGGCAGATGGTCAGAGAAGCAAGAAGATGATCGCATGTGGTCAGATAATAGAGTTGTACTAGTGGTCACTGTCGATATCGGCTACATAAACTATGGGTGGTCCCATTCATCACGAGCTCGTGCCCGTGTCCCGCCAACTGCCCATCTTTTGATTTATGGACAGTTCGGGTACTCAATTAAACACTTCGGGCCAATCAATTACAGCCTCAAATTTGGAAGATCATTAGTTACACACTTGGAAATTTACACTTACTTAACTTTGTTGTTCTGTAACAACAACTCATCAGAACTTTCAAAGCGTTACAATCAACAGTTAGTGATTTTTTTTTAATTTGTCTTTTAAATTCAACGTTAAACTCATTCTGGGGGTTTAACTATAGGTTAAACTTTGCCAAAAGCTTCTTTACATTAAATATAATTTTCAAACTGTTGATCACACACACACACACACACACACACACACACACACACACACACACACACACACACACACACACACACACACACACACACACACACACACACACACACACACACACACACACACACACACACACACACACACACACACACACACACACACATCGAAAGCTATCAACAAACAATCTGTAAAATTCCGTTTGCTTGATGATTAGTTATTTAGTTTCTGCGACTATAAATTTCTTTTAGTTGAAATTTCACATAGGCTAGGTTAATTTCTTATAACTTTTATGATATTAGCAAAATTTTAACAAAATTTGTTTATATTTTAACAAAATTTATAGTTTATAGTTATAGTTTAACTAATTTTAACAAAATTAGTTTTTTATATGCGTTGATTTTACGGTTATTTTTTATTACTTTCTCGAACAATTTTTTTTCTGGAAAGACAACGAATCGTGTTTTACTAAGTACGCACTTCAGTTAAATTCGTACAAAATTGTTATAATCGATTGTGAGAAAATTCTGTTTTGCCTATTTTTCAAGGAACAACTTTTTGAAAATAAAATTCGCAAAACATGAAAAAATGATCCGTGTTTTTTTTTTGTGAAAGTGCGCTTATTTAGGTCGAAAAAATTCCGTCGATGCTGGCGCAATCTGTCTGGAAATTTGTTTACTAATGGACGTGAAAACGAGTATAACCTACAGATAAACAGTGCCAAAAGTTACGGAAAACACAAAGTTAGGAGGTAAAGCCTTTTCAGACAATATTTCGGAATTTGAGCGGGTAACGATATTCTCCAATGCATGCCGTAAACTGGCTGGTTTGTTTTCTGAATTTGTCTGAAGTTTACTTTTAGTTAAAGGGCTGCTTAACAAAGCTGTTATTTAAAAATAATTTCAATTAACAATATACTCAATGCACGCAATTAAAAAAATATATTTACCTTTTTCTTACACAACAATCTTACCGCCTTAAAAGTATTTTCGTTACGCTTGATTATGTTTGTATCTGAGATTCCATTCTTGAAACTTTCAAACTCGCCAGTTTAATAGTTGTCGCTCTTCACTTATTAACGACCTTTTCTAAGTCGTTAAATCGTTGTCCTTTATATCCTTTTCATCTTGGAAACAAAAAGGAGTCGTACAGAGCGAGGTCACGTGACTAAGGGGCGTGAGGCAAGAGAGTCATGCTGTTTTTTCGCCAAAAACTGACTCGCTGAGTATTATTTGTACTGAAAAAACAGTCCAACCTTGGGACCGATTTATGCGTTTTTGTAGCACATTGTTGCGTAATCTTTTTAACACTTCTAAATAGAATAATGATTAACATTCTGACATGGTGGAGTGAACCCTAAACGCACCACCATCTTTATGTAAAACAATGAATAGCGTGTTGATGTTTGATTTCATTTGACAAACTCTTTCAGGGAGAGGTAACAGTCACGTACTCCACTGGCGTGATTGATGTCTGACTTCAGGGTCTTAAGAATAGCACCATTAATGACTTTGGAGGAAAGTCTGGGATTTTCGGAGATTTTTTTTGTACCGCATATTTCTATTTGACAATTTTTTTTTGCTGACCATACAGAATCTGTGGCAAAATTCGCAGCTATCCATGTCACTCGCAAGTCTTTCTTTAAAATACGTTTAACCGAGCTCCGACATAGTTCAAATAACTTCCTCCATCTCTTCAATGGTTAGCAGTCGGTTATCGAGCACAATTGTACGAATTTTTCGTCCGTTTGGGAAGTTGAATGACTTAAGATCGAGGTTTGTCATCAATCGACATCTCTTCTTTCCTGAAACGAGAAACCCACCGTACACTTGAGTTCTTCCCATTGCGCTGTCCTTGGAAGCTGTGTTCTGACAACAGTTCTGCGGCATTTTTCCTGAATGGAAATAAAATTTTATACTGCTCCCTTAAATCGACCATGGCAAAAGAAAAATGACAAAACTGTTCCTAGCGCCGCCACAGGCTGCACTGAGCTCGGAGTGAGTTGCTCAGCGCTCATACAGCAGGGAAAATGCTACGAAAGCTCACTCCAGTGCAGCGTTATTCCTTTATTTTTGAGTACCTTTACAATCAACTTCAAGTTAATTTTTTTCTTTAAGGAATCATTTTTATAAGATATCATCAATGAACACCAAATCTGCTTGATATTTTCTTTCAAAATTATTTCATTGGATTTTGTTAAAAAATTTGGTCATTGTAAGGGTTACTAAAAGTTTGTATTTCTAAAATAAATCCAATAATAACAACATTCGAAAGTTTAATGTGGAAAATGTAAATTTCTTTAGTGTAAAATGTAACACATCAAATTGCGTTACTCATTTTTATGTAAATTTATAAACAAAATTTGGTTATTATAATTCAAGAAATGGCAGAATTTTAGTGTTGGTCGATAGCTCCCTGACAGGGTTTTGTTGAAAAAGTAGTGACCTAAGTTTTGTTTGAATGTTTAAGGACTACATTTAAGCAAAATTTATTTACAATCCTTAAAACTGACTTTGAGAAAGTAAAATGTTTATTACTTTTTAAGGAAGTTTTAAACTTTGTTGCTATCTTTAAAAGAATTATGTTGTTAATTAATTAAAAGAATTATTAATTATTATTAATTATTAATTATTGTTAATTAATCAAAAGAATTAAAAGAATTATGTTGACATAATTGAAAAACGGTCTTGAAATGAGGGCGAAATTTACAACATCAAATTTTATCAAAATCGTAAAACTCGTTCAGCCACTAAAGGTGTTTACGAACTCGCCTAAGTAGACATCTAAGTCAGTAGCTTAATTCTAATCCTAAATATATCATCTGAACTATATTTCACTATTATACTTCCAAACACACTGTACTTTGTGATTGCAGATATTTCGAATGCCGGGGGAAATGCTAAACATGAATTTTAGAGAAAATAAAGCATTTATATTTTAGTTTAAACTATTGGTAGAAAATGTGAAATTAGATAAGCCATACAATAACAAAAACCTTATGAAGACATTACAAAGAATGGAACCTAGTTAGGAAAAGAAAACCAGAACAAGTAGACATGGTGTAAGATTAGGTGTAGAGGTGCACGGGAGGAACTTGGTAACACATTTAAGTGTTCTGTTCTTTTGGGAATGAAGAAAGTCGTTAATGGATGTTTTGAACAGATTCATTATGTGAATTTAAAGGTAAACTGTTGGACACTTCATGTATAACAACAGAATTTCAAATTTGCCTATAGATTAAATTATTATTAACTTGCTTTTCCACTCGGAAACACCTTTGCAAATTGTTTTGCGGGGAACTTTGAAGAAAATATGAACACAAATTTGAATCAGTATTTGTTTTTTGAGAGCAGAAAATGAAATATTTTATAGTTTTTTAACGTCAGTTAAAATAATAATGAAAAGAAAAAACTGCGGGCTGCACTCCGGGAGTGCCGACAGAAGTGAAAACTTGAACAATAACGTTGTGCACTATTTCTATATACACATATATACATTATATATCTCATGGTAGCGGTGACTGTGTAGCTATAAAATCGAGTTCAATGATTTTTGCCCATAAAAAAAGTGTCCAACGATATATAGTATACTAGCATTACCCATCGCGACTTCGCCCACGAAACTTAAACTGTTTCAGTAATGACATAATTTAGAAACATAAAAAAATATATTAATATAAGTGTGATCATCTAAACTCATGATTATTTTATAGTGAATATGAAAAAAATATTATAACCTGAATATGTTGTTTTAATGTCTTCAAATTTCATTCGAATTTAAGAAAATCTGATTAAAAATATTTTTCTCCAATACAAACATTTATCATTTTTTATATTTTTGTGTTCTTTTAGGGGATGAATTCGGGGGAGGAATGCTGAATTACGTGTATCATAATTTGTGTTTTAAAATATTTTGTTTACTTTTAAGAAAAGCCAATAAAAATATTTTCTACAATGAAAACACTTTTTTTCTATAATTATACCTTTTTTACATTTTTATTCCTTTAGAGAATGAATTCGAAAAAATGTTGAAATATGTGTTTCATTATTTGTGTTTCATAGCATATTTCTAGAATATACGGATCCAAAACAAATATTTCTTCAATTTGAAAATTGTATACCCATTTTTTACATTTTGTTACCCCTTTTCAATCTCTTAGGGAATGAGTTTTGGGAAATGGTGAAAAATATATTTCATTACTTATAGTTAAAGTGACTATGTTACGTTTTAAGAAGGTCAGACGTAAAATATATTTTTCCAATAAAAATTGTAAATCATTTTTACCTCTTCAGGGGTTGAATACTAGAAAATCGTTTTTCAGTTCACACCTACATGTGGTGGTAACCCTGAAAATTTCAAATCTTTAGCAATTATAGTTTCGGCTATACTTTGATTATTAAAGTTGCACTGGGTAAGTAGTTTAATGGCGTTAAAATCAATTTTTTTCAAAATCCTCTCCTAATGCACCTCGGCATTGTTGTAAGAAGGTACCCTAAAAATTTCAAGTCTTTAGCTATAATTGTATTGGCTGTACGTTGATTATTAAATTTGGACTGGGTAGGTAAGTAGTTTAATGGCGTTAAAATCAAATTTTTGTAAAATCCTTTCTTAGTGCACATCGACATTGTTGAAAAAGGTGAAAATTTCTAGTCTCTAGCTATAATAGTATTGGCTGTAAGTTGATTATTAAATTTGGACTGGGTAAGTAGTTTAATGGCGTTAAAATCAATTTTTTTGCAAAATACTTTCTTAGTGCACCTTGACATTCTTATAAGAAGGTACCCTGAAAATTTCAAGTTTGTAGCTACAATAGTATTGGCTGTATGTTGATTATTAAATTTGGACTGGGTAAGTAGTTTAATGGCGTTAAAATAATTTTTTTTGCAAAATCCTTTCTTAGTGCACGCCTATATAGTAACATAAATGTACTCTAACAATTTCAAGTTGATAGCTAAAATAGTTTTGGCTCTGCATTGATTATGAATCAGTCAGTCAGTCAGTCAGTCAGGACTTCTTTTATATATTAAGATACGCGTGATTACTATACTATTTTATATACTATACACAGTATACATTATATATCTCATGGTAGCGGTGACGGTGTCGCTATAATATCTGACGCGAGTTCAATGGTTTTTGCTCATCCAAAAATGCCCAACGATATATAGTATATACGCGTTGCATGCATGCTATATTATTTTATATACTATACACAGTATATATATATATATATATATATATATATATATATATATCTCATGGTAGCGGTGACGGTGTCGCTATAAAACCTGACGCGAGTTCAATGCTTTTTGCCCATCCAAAAAAAGTGCACAACGTCGCTAAAGAAGTTTTCACTTCAAACTATACTTTTATTAATTTAGGAAAATCACTGCACGCAGTTTTTAGAAACAAATTTTCATAAACTCCATAAGCTCATGTAACACAATATAAATGAAACTTTGGTGTGTATGAAAAATAATCTGTAGCCGCCTTCGGATAAACTTCGTATGTTTTTAAAATTTTTAAATTATAGTATGCAATTTGTAATGCAGAGTATAATGGTAAAATCATATCTTCAGAAATTAAGTTATGATGGTATAACGGTTTTAAATGTCGGCAATTTTGAAACGAATAAAGAGATTCTAAAAGTTTTCAAAATGTGTTATAAATATCAAGATAGATGAACTTTAGTTTTCGGGCATTAACGTGGTAGCTTCTTCATTAGCTCATTTCCAATAAAAATCGTAAAAAAGTAATGAATAATTTAATTGTATAGTCGTATAGGGTAGTGGTAGCCGTTATAGCAAGCGGAGCGGAATAGTTAGCAAGTTGAGCGCCTACATCAAAGCTCATTTTGAGCCCATTTAAGGGTCGCGGAACTACAACACATGCTGTAGGGGCTGGCAAGTGCATCGGATACTGTTCAATTACACGGTACAGCGCTCCCGATTGTAAAAACTGAAGGAGTTAATCAGGGAATAGATTCCCGCAGGACTTGTCTCCTGCAGATTGTGTCTGTCCCCTAGACGACAGCTGATCCCGCACCGACGACTTTGTTGTTTTAAATGTCACGCTGTCTCAATCATGAAGTGAGTGTCTGCTCTCGGAGGCAGCGGAGAATTGGTTAGGCAGGATACGTTACTGTTAGGTTAGGTTAGGTTAAGTATATTTTAGGATAATTTTTCCTGCAGGAATTTTTTACAATTAAATAAAAGTAATAAGAATAAGTACGTAAAATATTTGAACAAATAATCACTGTTCTGCCCGACCCAATTGACAGCTTTCTGATTCTTTAAAATGATAAAGATATTAAAGATTTCATTAATATTTTAGTCAAATAATTTGAGTTCCTATACCTCAAGCCTTTGAGTTCATGACCCTAAGCTTACATTCTGTTTTTTTTTTTTTACTACCAGTATGGAACATTTTAATTAATCAGAAATAATCGAAAATATAATCAAAACACTCAAAGTTTATTAGGTTTTTCCAGCTTTACTAAACTGTCAAATCTGAGTGCGTTTTTGACAATAAACGCTTCTCTTTGAAAAAAAAATATAAACAGAAATTAATTATTGTTTCAGTTTAGTGGCATTTTGATATTTATTTTCCTCTTTTTAAAAATAAATCGTGGTATCCTTTAATTCCAAAGTAGGAAGCCTTAAAAAAGGATCTTAGTGCGAGGCAAAAACAAACATAAGCAAATGCAATTTTTTTGCATTTGCAAAAATGAAATTTCTTTTTTTTTTGCTCGCTGCCGCCTCGGTGGCCTAGTTGATAGCGTACTGGGCTTTCACTTCGAGGACCCGGGTTCGATTCCCGGCCATGGCTTGGCATTTTCATACGCTATAAATCATCCCATCGTCTGCATTAGCCCAAGTGTGCACAATAGTCGGACGTTAAACAAAAATTGCAAAGATATATGCAATTTTGAAACGTGCTAAACAGATTAAAATACGTGTTATTTCAAATTTGGAGTGTACTGTGAACTGGGGTTTCTGACAAACAGTTTGTAATTTGTTTAGAATCACCAACTTAAGATCACTAGCCCCCGGAGGAGGTGCAGACTAGCTGCACCTATTGAGAGGATTTAGACGTCCCTCGCGGCACCAGAGTCTAACACACACTTACACTTACAACACTTCATTTACGACTGTACACTCACACTTACATTCAGGGAGACAATAATAGTCTCAATGTGCTTTCACCTTAAAATAAAGAAAAGATCACTAGCTTCGTTTGGTTTTGTTTGTTTCAAATTGTAAGTACAATAGAATCTCGATTTACCGTGATCCTTTTAACCGTCAGTTACTATTAACCATCTGGTTAATTCTGTTACATGACATTTTTAAACAGTCTTCCATAGTAAATAATTTGTAATAATAATAAAAGTAACCTTCTAGACAAAACAAGACAACGTAACTGGACATGATTTATTTATAGCATAAAAGACAGCGAACTGACACTAATTGCTATCCTAAGCAAACATTGCTAATGTAAAAGGAAACGATCCTATCTTCTAGTGGAATGAGATGGAAAGGCTTTCAAATAGTTTCAACATATTCGAGAAAATTGTATGAATGTTTCTATTAAAAGACATATGTTCATTATCGTAAACCCTCACACTATTTACGATAATACCATTCAGCGTATAAGTCGATTACGAACAGTCACGTGCTTTTGCATATGTTACGTGAATACTTGTCGAAAGGTTATGTACAGATAATTTACTGTATTACAGACATATGTGTGTAAAATTTTTATAATATATAGAGTTAAATAGAATATTTAGGAGTTTTACTATATTTTCCAAAATGACAATAATAATAATAATAATAAACTCTGTGCTATAAACAGAGTATAGTATGTTGTTTTTATCGATCACTGAAAGTACGAGTGGTCTTTTTCTGTTATCAGTCTATTCTGCCATCCATCACCCCAACAGTCCCGAGAATATGGTTAATCGACACTACTGCACTGATATTATATAATAATTAATTCTATTATACTTGCTATATATTATTTTAAAATTTTCATTTAATAAAGCTAAATATTGAGGAACATTTATTAAATACAAAATTAGCATGTAGAAAGTCACAGTGGAATCAAATATAATGATCAAATCTTAATTATTTTTTTTATTCGGGCCAACTTTATTAGTTGGTTGCACAAATTGATATTCTATCAATTTGATATTCAATTGATATTCTATCAATAGAATATCAATTTATATTCTATCAATTTTGCAAAACAAAATCACCGACATTTCTTCTTAGTTTACATTAATTTATTTATAAGTATCATTTAATCGATATAAACACGATCAAAAAATGAATTAATCAGAACAACACCTCTACATTGTCCTTGTTTAAGTGACAGTTTGTAGTTTTTAAGACTCAATGGAATTATTTTAAAAACATTTTTAGAAAAAATGGTATTAAAATCGTCATGGTGTAGTGAAACGTTTGAACTTCTAAAATTCTAATAATTTCGAAAGACATGCTTTAACCAATTAATTGACGATATTTTTTCCAAAACAATATTTTAAACGTTTATCAAATCCCAATTACTCTGAACTCTCTAAGTTCGATTTAGTTCCAATAATTATTGAAGTTTGGTAATTTTTAACTTTTTCCAAGTTCGTATGTTGTTATTATTAATTTTATTACAAAATCATTATGTTGTGTTTAGATTATTAAGATTAACAAGTTTGTTCCTTGCCACGTAAAAAAAATTCAAAGACCACGTAATACATAAAACCATTCGCAGGGGTGCGGACAAGCTGCAAGAATTTTTCTCATAGTGTGACTAGCCAAGTAACCAATTCTTCTCTTACCATAATTTCATATTTTTACATGAAATACATTTTTTCTAATAATAATTAAGTTGCATTGTATATATCCCATTTTTATTCACATCTTAGAAGTACAAAATTTATTATGACAAAAAAAAATTATAACCTAAAAGACATTAGTGACATTTAACCTCGTCACCTGACTAATGAATGGAACGTCATTCGATTAAGATTTGCTTAACTTTACTTCTTTATCATTTATAGACAACATGGCTTGACATGTGTATGTTTTTGGGCTATTGAATCTATTGGCTTTTGTGTTATACAGAGGAGGAAGGCTTACTGACCTCCCTGCGAAGGAGGAGAGGTTATCACTTGTCCTGACAGCAAAATTTCGGTGAAAGGGATTGTTTCATATTAATGTAAGACTATAAATAATTTACATTATCAATGTGTTACTGAGAGGATTTAGACGTCCCTCGCGGTACCCGAGTCTAACACACACTTACAACACTACACTTACGACTTTAACTTTTTACAATCACACTTACATTTAGGGAGATGATAAAAGCTCCCTCAATGTGCTTTTCGCCTTAAAATAACATTAAAAAAATATACATAAAACCATTGCATAATGTGTAAATTATTCTTGTCAACCAACAACCCCAAACAATATATTTGTACTTAAACATTAAATGTACTTTTTGTTTACATATTTAACATTATTGCAATAACTTCACACTTTAATCTTTCGTAAATTTTGCACAGCTTTACAAGTTACAATTAATTGTTGTACCATTTCTACAAATATTTAAGAAAACATCATTTAATGGTGGGTTTATGTGCAGTATTAAGAGTTCTACAAATATGTAGAAACTTACAAGATAACTTTTTACACTTGATAGGCTACATTAAGAGTATTATAGATAATGTCAGCTGTGCGTAAAGCGTGTATACAGTGAATTAATTTTAGTAATAAATATCACATATAGCTAAATTATGTTAAATTTAACATTGCAGCTAAATAATTATTTAATTTCATTACTTAAGTACAATGTACTTGAATTTTATTGTGTGTATTGTTTGGCTTTAGACTTTAAGTAAGCATTTAACCTTAAAATTTTGTAATTATAATCGAAAAACAGCTTAAACTGTTGAGTTAACCAATTACTCTTATTATATCTGTTGTAATTAACTAAGTTGTACTGCAATAAATAAATATTTGGTTTACAGATTTAAAAAAACCTACATTAATTCACATTAAATATTTCAGAAATAGTTTCAAAAGAAATTACGAACACTAATAAAAATTTAATACGAAAAATTATCATAGTACGCTATATTATTAGAAAACAATATCCGAGGTGTGTTCAGAAAGTAACGAGAATTTTAATTTTTTGAACAAAATATTTATTTATTCCTCTACATTGATGTTGTCGCCTTCAAAGTAGTCCCCATTGGAGATTATGCACTTGTGCCAGCGCTTCTTCCAATCCTCGAAACTCTTCTCAAACTCGATCTTTGAGATAGCCTTTAGTTCTTTCAGCGATGCGCTTTTAATGTCATCTATGGCTGTAAAACGACGGCCCATTAAGGTTGTCTATTTTTGGAAATAGGAAAAAGTCACACGGACCCATGTCTGGCAAATATGGAGGCCAGGTCATCATTACAGTACTGTTTTTGGCCAAAAATTCACGAACAAGCAATGAAGTGTGAGCTAGTGCATTATCGTGGTGCAAAAGCCATGAATTGTTTTTCCACAAATCCGGGCGTTTTTTTCGGATTGCTTCACGCAAACGGCGTTGAACTTTTAGGTAGTACTCCTTATTGACCGTTTCACCTGGTGGCTTCACCCCGAGGATCCGAGTTCGATTCCCGGCCAAGGCTTGGCATTTTCATACGCTATAAATCATCCCATCATCTGCATTAGCCCAAGTGTGCACAATAGTCAGACGTTAAACAAAACAATAAAAAACCTGGTGGCAGGAATTCATGATGCACTATGCCATTAATATCGAAGAACACAGTGAGCATAACCTTCACGTTCGACCGCACTTGTCGAGCCTTTTTCGGTCTTGGAGAGGCAGAATGCCTCCACTGGAATGATTGAGCCTTAGTTTCGACGTCATATCCGTAAACCCATGTTTCGTCACCTGTTATAATACGTTTCAGTAATTCTGCATCGTCGTTGACTTCAATTAGTGACTCCTGAGCAACTTCCATTCGCCGCTGTTTTTGTTCAAAATTCAACATTTTTGGAACGAATTTTGCTGCCACGCGTTTTCATACACAAAACATTGGAAACCATGTCATAACAAGAGCCAATCGATATGCCAGCATCATTAGCGACCTCTCTAATTGTGATTCGGCGATTGTTCATAACCATTTCTTTCACTTTTTCCACGTTTTCATCGGTTGTTGATGTGCTGGGGCATCCAGGGCGTTCGTCATCTTCAACGTCTTCACGGCCTTCTTGGAAACGCTTATACCACTCGTAAACTCTTGCTTTACTCATAGCAGACTCACAATAGGCCTTTGTTAACATTTCACACATTTTGTTACACTTTATTCCATTTTTTACGCAAAATGCGATACAAATTCTTTTGATCTATTTCTTTTAACAAACGAAAATCGCCGAGCTCATAAAAACACGTCTAACCTTAGTGGATGTCACAGACAAAGTCAACAGTGGAAACAGCTGAAAGTTTTATCATACTTCAAGGGCATGCATACCAACATAATAAAAAAATGTATGACAAATGGGCTCTCCAAGCCCGCGAAATTTAAAAATTCTCGTTACTTTCTGAACACACCTCTTATAGTAATCATTAAAATATAATGTCAATCTATTTTTTTATACTAAAAATCTATTAAATGTAAAATTCACAGTACAACAAATTTATTTTATTTTAATAGATTTGCGCGCATATTAAAACAAACATGCCGCGAAATTAGAGAACAGAAGAATCATAGCTTTCCACTCTGTATAGAACGTATATAACACCGGAATTTATAAAATACAGGAAGCATAAACGAATTTAGTTCAATTAAATCAATACTTGAACATTACATTGAAGAAAATATATATAATCAAAATAAAGGCTAAGAGAAACTTACAGTCAGCGAATTTCCATTTACAATGAGCTAAGGCTTTAAAAAGAAAAATGTCTGTTACTAACCCAAAAATAAAAATCATGTATTGTGTTTTCTCTTCCTTTTTTTCATTTTACTATAATTTGTTCGAAAACGTAGCTAGTTTTTAACTGCATACCTGAAACTTATTATAGACTATCAGCTGTTCAATGAAATTAGCTGATCTTTACGAATTAATATAAAATAACTGATCTTTTAATATAATTACCAATATTAAATTAACGATTAATTTAATATACTTAAATCAATCAAACTTCTTCGAAGTTTAGTGGTGTAGTGGTTATCACGCGCGAAGTCTACGGTTCGATCCCGGATGGAAACAGTAATTTTTAATTATAATTACTTTAATATCAGACTTGTAACGAGCAAAATACACTGTTATAAACCAATATAAACATGTTCCTCTCGTCTCGTCTCGTCTCTCTCTCTCTCTCTCTCTCTCTCTCTCTCTCTCTCTCTCTATATATATATATATATATATATATATATATATATATATATATATATATATATATATATATATGTGTGTGTGTGTGTGTGTGTGTGTGTTTTTAGCTAAATAACACACACACACACACACATACACATCTCACATACACACACACACACACACACACACACACACACACACACACACACACACACACACACACACACACACACACACACACACACACACACAGATCACCGCATCTCAAGAACGCAAGGGCAAATTTTGCAAAGTGAATTTTGACATTCACCTATTCACCTTATAGTATGTATGGGCTACAAGGCTGGATTTAATTTTATTAAGTGGCTTAAAATAGCTTTTTTCCACAACATGAAAATCTCGGGTTTTGTAATATTTGCCCTGTTTTCACGGGAGTACTCCATTAAGGTATTTAAATGAAACAAGGTTTCATGCAATCGCAAAATGCAATACACCTATTTTAAACAAACTCGTGATCAATCAAATTGTCTGAATTGCATTTTTTTGTTTCTTTACAATCAATGCCTAATTGTTTCTAATTAGCCATTTAATTCTGCGACACGGCTTTACTGATTTAAAAAAAAAACAATAAATTTCTTGTAAGCTAATTTTAATTCCTAAACTGTCATTTGCTAACTTAAAACAAAATGGCGGCCAATAAAAATTCCTGATTTATTTTAAAACGGATTTTTTTCAGGAGCCAAAAGGGTTTTTTGTAAAATTTATTATATTTTTTTGCGTTTAATGCAATGGAAAATCTAAAATTTATGTTAAAGAAAGTTATGAATGCCTGTTGCTTTAAAATGGTAGTTTTGTCTTCTTTCCACTGCGAAACGACTTGACAAATTTCAATGGAAACCTTTATATTTGTTAAGCAGAATTTTTAACAAACACACAAACAAACACACAAACAAACACACACACACAGACACACACGCGCGCGCACACACACACACACACACACACACACACACACACACACACACACACACATACACACACATACACACACATACACACACAGACACACAGACACACAGACACACACACACACACACACACACACTCTCTCTCTCTCTCTCTCTCTCTCTGACTCTCTCTCTATCTCTCTCTCTCACACACTCACACACAAACACTTTCTGTCTTTCTATCACACACACACGCACAAATGCACACACATACAAACACATACACACACATACACACACATACACACAAACACACTCTAACTCTCTCTCTCTCTCTTTCTCTCTCTCTCTCTCACACACACACACACACACACACACACACACACACACACACACACACACACACACACACACACACACACATATATATATATATATATATATATATATCTATATATATATATATATATATATATATATATACATACACACACACACACACACACACACACACACACACACACACACACACACACACACACACACACACGCAAACATACACACATACATACATGCCTCTCGAAAGTTACCAAGAAAAAATCTGGAAAATTATGTCGACCTGGTGTTTACAGTTAGTTTGTCTATGAGACTATAAAATTTCTTTTACTTGAAATTTTACATAAGCTAGGTTAATTTCTTATAAGTCTAACATTTATGATATTATTTAAATTTTAAATTTAATTGTAAAAAAATTAAATTAAATTAAAAATTAAATTTCTGTAATTGTTTTTTACAAATTTTTTCAATTTTGCCGTTATTTTTATCGCTTTACCGAACAATTTGTTTCTGGAAAGACTTAATCGTGTATTAAGCTTAGATATTACTAAGTATGCACTTCACTTAAATTCGAGCAAAATTATTGTTAGAATCGATTGTGAGAAAATTCTGTTTTGCCCGTTTTTCAAGGAACAACTTTTTGATAATTAAAATTCAAAAGATATTTAAAATTGATCCGGGTTTCTTAATACACACACACACACACACACACACACACACACACACACACACACACACACACACACACACACACACACACACACACACACACACACACACACACACACACACATACACATATATACATACATACATACATACATACATACATACATACATATATATATAAAACACAGAGAGAGAGAGAGAGAGAGAGAGAGAGAGAGAGAGAGAGAGAGAGAGAGAAGGAGAGAGAGGGGAGGGAGGGAGGTAAATATTGAAAGAGATGAATTAACACTACTAGTTATTTTAACAATTAACTTCCTAAACAAATTGATTTTCTTTTAAAACATTTAGATGTCTGTAAAACATAGGCCTTCTTGTGTTTGTGATTCCGTTATCTGCAACGACGTATCAAACCGCTGTTGGAAGAAAAATTACATTTAAAGTTGTGTAGATTAGAACAGTGTGGGACAGGCCACCCAGCGGGGAAGCCCAGTAGCTGCCATTCCACATATTTAGGTGGCAGTTGCAGCCTTCGTTCCGGACATCAAAAGTTAACCTGTTGTGACACGATGGCGGGGCTAACACGATTTGTCGAGGTTAAGTCTCCTTCACAATTGAATAATTCAGAAACAATCTTTTGAGCGGGGACCTTAGGGACGCCGGTTAGGGATAGTAACAAGAGCTGACGCGCTGCATATGACGAGAGAGTTCTGTGCGGAACGAAATAAAACGTCCTCGGCCGACCCGTAGTGCCCTTAGATGGAATTATTGAAAGTGTCTTGGTTGTAAAGTCCTTCGCAAAACAAATTGCATTTTGAAGATGTTTGTGAAATGAGTAATACAATCGTTAATTTTGTTTTTCACTATTAGAAATATAAGGGTTTTTATTTTAACTGAAAGTTTTGTTTGTTCGTGAATACAGCAAGAAGCTAATTGAGTGCGCAGGTTCGTTGGAATTGTTTGCGAAAAAACCATTAAAGAATTTCTCAAATTTTATTTTCTGGTCAAAATTTATTACAAAGTACCCTGGACTATGATATTATTTGGCCTTGTTTTCATTCATTCATATGTTTTGCTAAAATGTTCGCATTACACACACACACACACACACACACACACACACACACACACACACACACACACACACACACACACACACACACACACATATATATATATATATATATATATATATATATATATATATATGTAATATATACATACATGCGCACATTGTGATAAAATATATTGAAGTTAAATTTTTTTTATCGTATCCTTTTTGAAATTTTGATTTTAACATCATAATCAGCTTTAAAATCTGCATATATTAGCATGTTAAACTTTCAAAATAAACTAGAAATTCGAAAACGAACACTGACCGCTGTAAAAAAATTGTTTGAAAATTTTAAAATGGAAATTTATGCAGCGTTTAACGCTGATTACGAAAACGAAATCCGTTTTTCAAATATATTTAGCACAGATACATTACTAAGTTTTAAAGCCTTAAAATTACCGAAATTGTGAAACTGTTGAACCAATATTATTGGTTAACAAACTTGTCGAAGCTATTACCAAAATCTATTTCTGTGTCAAGTTTGAATCAAATCGGACTTGATAAATTGAGTATTCTGAAACACACACAAATACAAACACAAACACACACGCACGCACACACACATACACACGCGCTCGCGCATACATACACACACACACACACACATACATACACACACACACACACACACACACACACACACACACATATATATATATATATATATATATATATATATATATATATATATATATATATATATATATACACACACACACACGCACACACATAACACATACACACACACACACACACACACACACACACACACACACACACACACACACACACACACACACACACACTTTCAACCACTCATCGAAAACCACAGTGGCTTTCCCAGTAACTGATTTTTTCCAATAGAAATTCGATATACATGCAAAATTGTAGTGATTCTTTACAGTCGTGAGGTTTATTTTGTTTTTACAATTAATTTTTCGAAAAAAGTAGCTTCCTTTTATTTTAAATTTTGTACAATGTTTCCAGCAAAATATGTCATCAACTTATTTAAAAAAATCGAATCTCTTACATAAGAATATTGCCGGTTTTCCCTGTATTTTTCTTTTTTTAACCTGTATTCATTCAGGATTAAGGCTAATAACAGACGACTACAATATGATGAATTTGTGATAAAACTAATGCAGTCTCGGGTATAATTTATTTCTACGCGAAATTATGATTAGACCTACAACGCAGTAATAACATAGATTAGTTGGTTTAGTGTCTAATTGTTCTCGAGAAACTCTTCTTTTCTGTAGTGAAATGTTCGAATAGCAATTGTGGTAATTAAAAAAAAATTGGCATTACCTGTTCAATCTGTTAGGACAATTTGTCGAACATAAACACATGTTGCAAGGATATTAGATGGACGACTTGCCAATTATCAGGAATTGCAAGACGGAAAATTTTTAAATTGATGAAATCCAAACAATACGGTTTTTAAATTTTAAGTTGGACACTATTAAAGTGTTTTAAAAATTTAAATTATAATAATATAAATTAATTTATGTCTGTTTCATTTAATTTTTTACAGTTAAAAGTATTGCAATTGTCCATCCAAAAAATCTATTATTACAAATTATTTCTCTCATTTTATCAATAAAAGATTCAACTGAGCATGCGCTTACCCGTGATGTCATGGTTGTCATGGCAATGGTTAGATATGGCAGGGAAAGCGGAAACAGTCTTCGTATTTGTAAAGTTTGTTTATGTACTTTAATCCAGTCAGACACGCCAAGGATATGAAATATTCCAAATATTTTTCCTCAAAAAAGTACATTTTTCAATAGTGACATGGTAAAAACAAAATATTGTCGCTATTAAAAACTGACACCATAGCAATTTTTGAAAATCGAACTTTCTAAGGCATAATGAAAGCTATTTTGTATGAAGCAGTAGCTTTAGGAGCTTTTTATAAAAAAAATCCTAATTATAATATCCAAATTTCACTTGAAATCCACACTACTCTCAACATTTTTCTTTTAACTAAACATTTTACAACTTTTTTCTTCAGACTTGTGTTGTTATTCCTTACGACAACTATCTTGTAAAACGATTAATTTGTGAAATCTAGCCAAACCTTGCACGATGTTTGTTGAAGGTACGTAGATTAGTATATTATTTGTGCAGTAAAATTAATATATTTTTTAAATAAAACTATTATTTCAAACAAATTGTGTGTGTATCAATCTGATACCGTACTTTTTTACCGACATTCAACACTGTCAGTTACCGAGAGTGCAGAATTCCATATAAAATTCACCAGGACACTCAACAACGAGAGATTATAACGAAAATATATCACCGTTGATTACACATTTTTAAATTAAAAACTTTTATGAATTTAACTTTAAGTACAGACACATTTGTTACTGAAGCTGTACCTAAGGAAACACGTGACTGCGTCTGTACTTTCATCAAAGCCTTTCAAAGACAGTTACAGAGCTAAGCGAGAAAAGGCCGAATATCTTATTAGTGAATTGAGCTCTTATTAACTCTTATTATTGCAAAATGAGCTATTGTTAATGTATTCTTAAGATTCAGACATTGGACCTTGAAATGAGCCCTGATTCTAATCTTTAGATCACTTTTTAAAGGGTAGTGATCTCTGTAGATTACTTTATATATATATATATATATATATATATATATATGTGTGTGTGTGTGTGTGTGTGTGTGTGTGTGTGTGTGTGTGTGTATGTGTATGTATGTATATATACATACATTGTTCTTCGTGGTCGATATGGCTAAAGCACCATTTGTTGCATCTCTGAACTGCGCACCCAGAAGGTTGTGGGTTCAAGCCGCTGTTGTTTTTTTTATTTAAAACGCTGATATATATATATATATATATATATATATATATATATATATATAGAGAGAGAGAGAGAGAGAGAGAGAGAGAGAGAGAGAGAGAGGTGATTCTTTTCACTTGGCCAACAGTGGGAAGGAAATTATTTATTTGTTTTCCAAACAAAGTTTAAATGGAAAAACCTTTCCTACTTTTCAGTGGATAGTAAAATGAATATTTTGAAATTTTGAAAATGGGTTTACCGACAAATTTTAAAATTGATTTTAAAATTGCTTTTATTTGTACAGCGTTTTCGGGTTCTACACTAAATTTTAATACATTTTACTCTTTATATACTTACTGGTTTAATATTTACATCCGATCGAGATTTCCAGACGAAGTTGGTGAATTTTTAAGGGGCTGTTTGTGTACAAATCATTGCTCAGTTTCAGACAGATTAAAATCACCAGATAATTTTTGAACACTTAGGCCCTACATTATTTCAAAAAACCTAAGAAACGTATGTAAACGGAAACTTCATTTTAACCTTTTTTATTTTTCTCATGAAATGTTTAACACATAGTAGGTGTATTGTTGTGCCTAGACTGTAGTAAAAATATAACTAGGCCTGATAATGTAAAAGAAAAAAATATTTACTAGAACTAAACATATAAAAATTTTTGCGTTTAGTAAACAAATCATACAAAATTTAATTTTTTAAAAGTAATAATTCTATTACAGTATATTTACAAACATATTTTTAATATGTGATAAAAATTTCATGTAGATTGGTATAGTACTTTCTGAGAAAAAGATACATAAATTTGAGAAATTTAACATGGGCGGGCATGGGACGTACAACTCCCCTTGTTTTATTTTGATTTGTACTTAATTCATGTATCGCATTGCTTGAGGTTATGTTATCACTTCTTCTAGCTCTGATCTAACTGCTAATTTTATGTTTTAAGCAGCCATCATGGCATGACATAGATATGGTACTTTGAAATTACCCTTAGATCACTTTTTGAGCAGTCATTTTATAAATAAAAAAGTACTCGTTTATCTATTCCATACGTAATAATATAAAATCATTTTTTCAAAAAAGAAGCGTAACAATTATTGAGGTAGTTACTTTTTGTGCGAGATAACAGCATGCTGCGTTTTGGGTACTTCACAAAACATACCTTTTTACAATAATGAAACTGTACGGAAAAAATTTAATGTTAAATTTCCAATTATATTGCTATTGCAGACACTAAAGAGGAATCCTTGTTTCTTATAAATTTCGATTAAGTTGAAAGATAGAGCTCCAGTTTTTTCGCGAAATTAATTTGCATGCAACTGAATTACGGCCGGGGTGATCACGTAATAACCAGTCCTGTCGCTCCATATCAAGCAACACGTGTCAAATGCATTCCTGCAATACTTTGCAAAAACAAGGCCAGCAGGAGGCAGTGACCAAAGGATGTGGAAGACTGCGGCAATGGACGCGGATATTATCTTTTTTCTTATAATGGCTTATCTATCTTCAGTCTTTCTAGTTTTGTTTTAAAACCAGAACATCAAATGGGCCTGCAAACACTTTGTTGGAAGTGCGCTAAAACCTCATAAAGGTAGCCTGAAAGTAATTTAATATATTGACGCAAAATAATTACACAAATTGTTTTATATTCAAGTATTTCAACAAACAAATCTTTTTCAGAAACTACAGTCAAAAAACTAGAAATAAAGATTCAATTACCAATTTATTACAAAACATTCCTTAATACAAAATATCAAATAGAAGGACCTATGAGGACATAAATGTTCGTAAATGTCCTATAATTAAATAGGCTATTCATATTGTATACATTTATTTCATTTCGTACCTCTAACTACAATAGTTTTAAATTCATTAGTTTAAAATCGTATAAACAAAATCATAAAATTATAATATTATGAGTATGACCAAAATAAATTTATATAACAGAATATATTTTACAATTGAAAACTTTTAGCTACACTATATTGATGTTTCTAATTTGGTTTTTTAATTTTTAGTTAATACTTTTGAACTAACATTTAGATTTTTCAAGTAATTCGACAATTCATTATAGTATTTTTTCACATAATACACATAGTTTTTCTGTCCTATTGTCAATTGATGTTTCGGTAATTGAAAACTTCTAAATCTGATAATCACAGGCTTCTTTATAAATTCAGCTTTTAATTCACTACATCCGTATATATATATACACACTATTTACTTTACTGCAAAAATTTGCCTTATGTCTAGCGGCTTACTTGGATCTTGATCATGGATTCCAATTATTCTGATTAATTACATTGCTATATTAAATTGTAGTTGCCTGCAGTTGTTTTTCAGTACTTATAACGCATTTTAATAATATAGTCTTGATAGGTTCACTAAGAATAAAGAAAAGGCCACTATTCTTAATTTTAACAAAATGTATATCTATATTTTTGATCAGCAAATTTGAATTGACTTACTTTTGTTCAAATTTGAACACACGGAATTAACACACAGGTTATATTATATTCTGAACAAAAAACCGAGAACAATTTACGAAAATAACTATTGGTTTTCAAAACATTAAGAGTTTTAAATTATTACGCATACAAACTACGATATTAAAAAATAAATTATAAAGTACATCTTACGTAAAAATATTTTATTATATCCTAGGATATATATATATATATATATATATATATATATATATATATATATATATATATATATATATACATATGTTGTGGACATAATAAATGAAAATTAAAAGAACAAATTGTCATTTTTTCCAATTTTCAACTACTAGCGGAAACCAAACGCAGCTTGAGGTTGTGCTATAATTATAGAGTGATACAAAATTGTAGTTTTTGATAATAAACCTGCATTTTATAAACTAATTTTGTAATAATCTTAAGATGAATTTAAAATATGAAATAATCTAAAGTAATGTTATTAAAGTTTTAACATCTTAAAACAGCTGATTTTGGACTCCAGTTGTTTCTTAGATAAATGTAATTTTTTAACATTATTTCAGTGTCGCATATTGGTACAGCGTAGTTAACGTTATCAGTACAGTCTAACGCCGCAAGCCGAAAGGAAAAAGCAAGTCGGAAAAAGATAGATTCTAGTTTTCAAACAGAGTTTTTAAAAAATTTCTCAGAAACTACAAAAATACGAATATTCAGATTATGAGCTACGTTCAGGCGCCGAGGGGATGATACTGTCTGCAAACTCAAACCCAGTCGTAAATTTACAATCTTGTCGCCCATTTACAGGATTTACCTTTCTTTTTAAGTAAAAAAAAGGTTTTTAGGGTAATTCATTGAAAATGTAATACAGTTTCAAAACTCGCCAATTCCACTGTGAGAAACTCTGTCCTTTGTTGAACACCTTTTCATCTGCAACATTTATTCATCTGACATACAAAACAACCAAATTTATGTTTTATATTTCTATCTTTCATCCGATAGATTTTTTTGTTTTTGTAAATAAAATTATATTTTTGATTTGCATATTAAACTTCTTTTCTTAATATTGAGAGGATTTAGACGTCCCTCACAGTACCCGAGTCTAACACGTACTTACACTTACAACACCATACTTACGACTTTAACACTTTACACTCACACTTACATTTAGGGAGGCGATAATAGTCTCAATGTGCTTTTCGTCTTAAAATAACAAAACAAAAAAAAAACGCTTAAGTTTTCTACTTACAAAATTTTATTATTATTAGCTCAGTGAACAGTAGACCACCCAGTGTAGTCTCACTGCCTTGCCACCGCTCCTCAACAGCGGTGTTTCAGATAAATGTTCTCTACTCTATCTTCACGAAACGGTCAACATTGTAAACTGACGTGCAACTCAGCAACTACACTCGGTGTCGTTAAATTAAAGAAAGCCATTTTGAAACGGAAGTGAATGAAAAAAAACTTACACTTACGTATTTTCGGCTTTGTACAAGGTACCTTCGTACCAAATTTCAAAACGATCCGTCCACGAGTTTAGCAAAAACTATGTAACAAACAAACAAACAAGCACACAACTAAAAGCTGAACAAGTTGAATCAGATTCCTCATTTTACTCTGTGAATTTTGAATTTACACTTCGGACCATATATCACATTTTTATAACCAATTATTCTATGAAATGTTTTTGATCATAACGAAGACACAAATAAATGAAAACAAAACGATCCACGTTTATTTTTGCTTAAAAACTTTTAAAGTATTCGCCTCACCATCTGAATATTTTGTTTTTCTCTATTTAAGTCCTCTTAGAACTGAACAAATAATGGTATATTTTGCGCAGTTGTGTTTCACAACCTGAAAGACACACTGCCTTATTAATTTCTTTCATGTATTTTTTTTGCAATATCATGCAATTTTTGCAGTAGTTCTGTAAAACGTTTGTTATGTGATATATGCCAAGAAAAAATAATACGAATTTGAATTTTATTTAAGTGGTCATTGTCTTTCTGAATAATTTTTCTTATAATTAAACAATAAAGGTAATAAATAAAAAGTAAGTTTGTTGTATCATTTTTTACATTTAAATCCCATTACATTAACGAAAATGGATTATCAAAAACTACCAACGATATCAAAGCTTTATATTTAAATAACATTTTTTACTGCTAGACAAATTAGGCCCATTCTAGACAATGTAAACAGTTTAACACTAAAAGATTTGTTTCAAGAAAAATTATGCACTGTTTGTCCCACTAAGAGATTTACGCATTTGATCCTCCATTATTTTCTCAATCCTCCATTAATAATTTTGAAGCTCTATATACATTTTAAATAAGGTACCAGAAATAGTATGTGAGAATCGCATCTGACTGATGAAACAAAATGGCGGCCAATATAAATAAATTTTATCACTCAAAAATCTCATTTTACTGTGGTATTAAATCAGATTGTCAGACTGTTGATTATTTGCGATTAATTATAAGATGTTCATTGCTATTTAGTTTTCTTTTAATTAGTTTGTATCTAATTGAATTTTAAAAAATAATAATTAAAAAATGAAAATTTGTTTGAAAAAAATAACAAAATCAGTTCTAAACTTTATTTTGGCCGCCATTTTGTTTCTACAAACATCAGCCAAATGCAATTCTTAGACTATTTCTGGTTACTTCTTTAAATAGTGTGTATAGTTTCAAAATGATCAATGGAGGAATGAAAAAATAATAGAGGATCAAATGCGTAAACCTCTTCGTGGGACACTGTATATTTTTAATAAATATTAAAACTAAAATTTAAACAATTAAAAATTTTAAAAATATATAACAAATGTATTCTCGTGCTTTCATTTCAGACCATTATTTTATAATTTGCGTCCTTTTTGCATTCAACTGCTTTGTTTGATTTATGGACTACTGTAAGACCCGGCGTCCGATTAAAGATGAACACAAATTTTATAACCTAATTTTTCGCCTGATAATATCACAGAAGTTTTTTTTTTGTTAAAAGTAATAAAGAGTGGACGCGAAACATCGCACGGTAGTTTGAGGTTAGGTTTAAATAGACATATCAGGTAGGCCGTACACCTGTGTGGGTGCTGTGCCCGCGGGGGCCGCGTGATTACAGACCGCACTGCCGTTTCAATTACCCAGCCGCTCAATTATCAAACCATTTTTTGTAGTTGACGTCCGTATAAGTGTTTTACACTGCCTAATTGTTCCGCATCCACTGAATACATCATTGTCGTGAACCCCTAATTGAAAAATAATCACATCGAAACCAGATCATTAAAGGATGTTGAGAAGAGGAATGTGGGTGCAGGATGCTTGGTGTCGGTGTGTAGCTGAAGTGTGCTGACATTGTTGCAAAGATTTATGCAACGCTTGTGTTTGTTGATAAACTGAAGATCGGTTTTTGAACTGATATACTTATATTTGTCGGCTTACAAGTTTATTATCTCCTCACGTATAAAATAAATTAAGGCAATTAAATATTACCAACATGATGGAAGTAATAAATAATCGTGCACGCAACTGTCTCGCTGACGTGATAAAAGTATATTAAAAAAATCATTATCTTAACTTTTTTGAAATTCTGATTTTACCATTATAATCAGCTTTAAAATCTGCATATATTAACGTTTAACACTTTCAAATTACACTGAAAATACGAAAATGAACCCTGACCGCTGTCAACACATTTCTTACGTATTTGGAAAACTAAAGGTGCTACTTTATGCAGTTTTTAATGCGGATCGCGATAGTGAAAAAGGGTTTTAAAAAACTTTTAGACGAAAAAGTTATGATTTTTTTCTAAAAGATTTGTAATAACCGCCATTTTAAAAATGTCAAACGAATTTTGCTGATTGTCCAAGCTATTACAATCGATTTTCGTGCCAAATTTGAATCGAATCGGACTAAAATTGCAAACGTAAACATGCTAGAACACATACACATATAAGTACACAAAAAATACATAGAGATCTAGAGGTCAGGATCAATACTCATTTAAAGGTTCTGGTAAACCCACTGTGGCCATATAACCAATGGCCACAGTGGATTTACCAGAACAAATTTTAAAAAAATAATGATTTTTTAAGGATTTGAAGCGGGCGTCATTTTGAAACTGATGAATGAATTTTGCTGGTTAATAAATCAAGATTTGGTTAAAACCAATTGGTGTGCTACGTTTGAATTATATGGCCCAAAAATACCAATACGGTTTTACAATAATGTTCGCTTCAATGGCTCATTTTTTCCAATGGAAATTCACTCTATCGTATTCCTTCAAGAAAAATTCGATTTCCAATACGTATTCTTGCCATTACATCAAATAGTTTTGGAAAATGTAAAGAATGATAAATGCGTTAAGAAGCAGAAACAAAAAGTTAATATTTTACGATTATCAACATTTTTTTAGTCTAAATAAATAATTTTATGTATTATTTCCAACATATTATTACGATATGTATTAAACGACTATGTATTAATATTCCTCATTACGTTAAAACATGGCTCCCGCCCGCAGCACTTTATTTAATTGTTTAGCTTACCGCTGTCACGCAAGTTCTCTGCTTACTAAAAAGCAATATAACTTTCATCGTGAGAGCTATAGGGCAGATGGTTATGGTAAGGGTTACATCCCTTGAGGATTACATCCCTTACCTGCACTGACGCGCGATGTATTTCAAACGGCTACCGTGTTTAGATTTTTTATTGCCGATAATTGCCACTATTATATTGTATAACATTAAAAAGGCAGATGTTAAAACATGTTTTAGGTTATGACTAGATTACACGACATGTAATTACAAAGACTTGATTAATTTGCTTAAGGCTTTTCTACAACGGCATTGTACACTGTGACTTTATTCGTTGAGAAGCTATTGGTGCGGCTGCCATTGGTGGACTAAGAACAATGACCCTGAAACATGAATTATGTATATATAAAAAATTGTGTACGTTAAAGCAATCACGTTTTCAAATTTTTTCGTTTTAATTTAGACTTAGAATTAAAGTCGATTTTTGTAATAATTTGGAAAATATTAAGCAAGCAAAATCAGTTTTTAATGATTGCCCTTAAAATATTTGATATTCACCCGCGATAATATTAATTACTATATCTTCAGAAGTAGTTTATATATATATATATATATATATATATATATATATATATATGTATATATATATATATATATATATATATATATATATATATATATATATCATATATGAAACCTACTTATGTCAATTATAGGTTTCTTATCGCAAAAAAAATGTTTCCTGAAATAATGAATACACTATGATCACCATAACTTATCATTTTGAATTTAAAATTTAATTAGAAATACAAAAAATAACGCGACTACTTTTAAGGATGATAATGTATTTTCAGTAAAGTTTGAACATTTTAAATGCTAATTAATTTATACTATTTTAGTAATTGTTTGGGATAATTTCGTTTTGCAGTAAAATCTATAAAAAAATCTATAAAAATGCATTTCAAATCATTAAAAAATCATAACTTTTTTGCCTCAGAGGTTTTGGAAAATCTGTCCTCACCACCGAAATCACCGCTAAAATCGATATACCAATTTTAGCTATTACTACGAAATTTGAAATTTTGAAATGTAATTTATGGACTTTTTAAAATTTGTTATTGTGGTAAAAGTGAATTAAAAAGTACAAGATAAAAAAATTATTGACGGAAATTTGCTTCCATCACATCAACGAAACAGTTTATAAAGAAATGAAAAAAAGTAATGATTTTTTAAGGATTTGAAGCGGGCGTCATTTTGAAACTATTGAATGAATTTTGCTGGTTAATAAACCAAGATTTAGTTAAAACCAATTGGTGTGCTACGTTTGAATTATATCGGACCAAAATTGCTGATGAGCGTGCTAATATTCGCGCTCGCTCGCACGCACACACACGCGCGCGCGCGCCCACACACACACACACACACACACACACACACACACACACACACACACACACACACACACAATCACACACTTTTTGCTGCGTTATAATCCAAATTTACCGGACTTTTTGGAATCTTCGTCAATAGAGTAGAAATACGGTAAAAAATACTAAACGAAAACACTAAACACAAAACAAAACCAAAAAAGTAGGGTAAAAGTGACTATATGCACAAATATAGTGAGAATAACACTACGAAAGCAGTTACACGATTGGGCAACTTGGCCACAGACGTAACTATCTCGCATTCATGCCTTATTTTCAGATGAACTGAAGATAAGGTGGTATTATTTTTATACAGTTCGTGTCCCTCAAGGTGGTCTTAACCTGAAAAACCCTTCTCCATCGATACCTACCGTAAGATGCGAACATAAAAGATAGCGGTCAATTTGCCGCTAGCACGCCCACTTAACGGTTAATGAAATGTTGTGAAAAATCTAATGACACTTAATTTTTTAAAATTTGAATTAAAATAGCCGAGTTGTTGCAATTTTTATTTGAACTGACACAGCCCATTTTGGGTTTCTCCACTATAAGCTAACAATACGCGTACAACAATAAAAACAATAACATCTCGAAAATATGTGGAATACATATCAGTGTACAATACAGCTATGATAGTATTTAAATACTTTTTTTAGGCCTAAAGAGTGAGGATTGAGTAAATTTTCATTTTTAAATAATAATGCAATTATGGAATTTTTTGCTAAGTGATTGCTCATTTTATTAAAATAAATCAAGGAGTTATTTCACTAACATTTTTTTTTATTATACTTAGTTATACTTAACTGCGTTAAATATATATATATATATATATATATATATATATATATATATATATATATATATACACACACACACACACACACACACACACACACACACACACACACACACACACACACACACACACACACACACTACATAACTTGACTAACTCTTAGTGTTAAAATGTTAGCAATCCTTGTTGCTGGAGTGAATGGCACCAGCCTAATTCTGTACAGACAGAGCCCTGGAATACCTGACGACCTCCCAGTGTATGTTAGATTTACCCATGCATAAAAGGCTCTGTATGGGCGGAGCTCATTCCTCTAGCTACATGTGGGTGTTCCCATGAGTAAGAATGTAAAATAAAACGATCGGTATCCGCATAACAAAAATCTGCCCATATGGAGCATTTTTTCCGACGAAAAACCGTTAAGATTATCATCGCTGAGGCACGATATTAATAAAATAAATTTTAGTAATATCACAAAATAAAAAATAACAGTAATTTAAAACAATATACAATAACAAATATAAATACTATTCCTAAATCTAGTTAACAATAAAATATAACTATAAATAAATAAATAAATAAAACTAAACAACAAGGAAAACAAAGCAAACAATAACAAATTAAGATAAATAAATAGCCACAAATATACAACTTGTTGCAGGGCTGTAAAGAGACCCTGCAATATTATTTTAAGTTAAATTTTATTCAACAAATTTAGACCATGAAAGAATTTCAGAGTCCGGTCAATGGACGAGACACTATCTCCCAACGTCCTCTGCATACTACTCCCCAGACCACATACACGCCGTATATTTTGGAAACCATCACAGTCTAGCAATACGTATATGTCTTACTGTGATGGTTTCTCTACAAAAACCGCACCGAGGCGGGTCCCCACGTTCCATCAGAAATCCATGTGTTACAAAATCCCATATGGAGCAAAATCTCCGTAGTACCTGTTAAAAGGACAAAATTTAAAGTAAATTACCAGAGCGAACATCTACGAGTACTTCAGTAATAGACTGAAAAATTACCAAATCCTCTAAAATCACAAATTTTTTAAAGAAACTAAGGTCTTTCTGAAGTTCCTGAACATTGCAAAGATATAGAAAAGGAGGGAAACAGATCTACGAAGATTGCAGTACAGCAGTAACCCTAAATATTTGTTTTATTAAGTCATACCTTCAATGTAAAGAAAGCTTTTGTAACTTTCAAAACTGAATATTTTGGGTTCGTGCTTACGAGGTGTGTTCAGAAAGTAACGAGAATTTTTACATTTTGTGGCCTTGGAGGATCCTATTGTCAAACATTTTTTTTATTATGTTGGTATACATGCCCTTGAAGTATGATAAAACTTTCAGCTGTTTTCATTGTTGACTTTGTCTGTGACAGTTACTAAGGTTAGACGTGTTCTTATGAGCTCGGCGATTTTCGTTTGTTAAAAGAAATGGATCAAAGAATTTGCATTTCTTTGATTTCTTGAAAAACGCCCGGATCTGTGGAAAAACAATTCATGGCTTTTGCACCACGATAAAGCACCAGCTCACACTTCATTGCTTCTTCGTGAATTTTTGGCCAAAAACAGTACTGTAACAATGCCCCAGCCTCCATATTCGCCAGACATGGCTCCGTGTGACTTTTTCCTATTTCCCAAAATAAAGAGATCCTTAAAGGGCCGTCGTTTTACAGCCGTAGATGACATTAAAAGCGCATCGCTGAAAGAACTAAAGGCTATCTCAAAGATCGAGTTTGAGAAGTGTTTTGAAGATTGGAAGAAACGCTGGAACAAGTGCATAATCTCCAATGGGGACTATTTTGAAGGCGTCAACATCAGTGTAGAAGAATAAATAAATATTTTGTTCAAAAAATAAAAATTCTCATTACTTTCTGAACACACCTCGTAGTCACTACAAAAATTGATTTTCACTTGGATGTCAGTCCTCCCTTCTCTTTCTATAATTTTCTGTACGTCTTTTTTTAAAAATCTTAAATGTTTTTAATTTCAAACTCCTAAACTCTTTTGAATTATTATTTTTCGTATATTACAAAAAATTGAGCAAAATCTAATAAACCGATTTTGTAAATTAAGCAGGTTTTCAGAATTTTTGTGTGGAAATAATCGAATAAAAGAGTCGTCTAATATGGTACTTTTGCACCATTTATTTCAATAAAAATTTGCAATACAAAATTATCGAAAGAAACCACAGTCATACTTATTCTAAAATACGCTGCTTGCAAGAGAGCACATTGCTTCTTTGGTGCCCTTTGCATCGATGACACTCAAATTTACAGAAAACCGTTACTACTGTACAATTTCTACTACAAATACGATATAATTTCGTTAACGATATGATTATTTAGAAAATGCGCTAAGGAATTATTGTTATATGAAGTGATTACTTTGAAAACATAAATTGCAATTTTCATTTATATAGGCTAAAAAATTGCAGCACTCAAGTCGAACAAGCGTGTGGACATCTACAAGGTGCGTTCAGAAAGTCATGCGCTTTTAATGTCATCTACGGCTGTAAAACGACTGCCCTTTAGGCCTAAGTTTCTCTTTATTTTTCGAAATAGGAAAAAGTCATACGGAGCCATGTCTGGCGAATATAGAGGCTGGAGCATCGTTACAGTAATGTTTTTGTCCAAAAATTCACGAACAAGCAATGAAGAGAGAGCTGGTGCATTATCGTGGTGCAAAAGTCATGAATTGTTTTTCCACAGATCCGGGCGTTTTTTCCACAGATCTGCAAACGGCGTTGAACTTGTAGGTAGTACTTATTGACCGTTTCACCTGGTGGCAGGAATTCATGATGCACTATTCCATTAATATCGAAGAACACAGTGAACATAACTTTCACGTTCGACCGCACTTGTTGAGCCGTTTTCGGTCTTATCGAGCCAGAATGCCTCCACTGGGATGATTGAGCCTTAGTTTCGACGTCATATCCGTAAACCCATGTTTCATCACCTATTATAATACGTTTCAGTAATTCTGCATCGTCGTTGACTTCATTTAGTGACTCCTAAGCAACTTCCATTCGCCGCTGTTTTTGTTCAAAATTCATCAATTTTGGAACGAATTTTGCTGCCACGCGTTTCATACACAAAACATTGGAAACAATGTCATGACTAGATCCAATCGATATGCCAACATCATCAGCGACCTCTCTAATTGTTATTCAACGATTGTTCATAACCATTTCTTTCACTTTTTCCACATTTCATCAGTTGTTGATGTGCTGGGGCGTCCAGGGCGTTCTTCATCTACAACGTCTTCACGGCCTTCTTGGAAACACTTATACCACCCGTAAACTCTAGCTTTACTCATAACATACTCACAATTGGCCCTTGTTAACATTTCACACACTTTGTTACACTTTATTCGATTTTTTACGCAAAATTTGATACAAATTATTTGACCCATTTCTTTTAACAAACGAGAATTGCCGAGCTTATAAAAACACGTCTAACCTTAGTGGTTGTCACAGATAAAGTCAACAATGAAAACAGCTGAAAGTTTTATCGTACTTCAAGGGCATGTATACCAACATAATAAAAAAAAGTTTGACAATCGGACTCTCAAAGCCCGCGAAATTTAAAAATTCTCGTTACTTTCTGAATACACGTCGTACTTCTTTACGCAGGGTATGTGTTGCACCGTTACGTCTGCCGTTAAAATTTCAGTCTGCCGTTACGCTCGACCGTCACGTCACGGAACACTCTAACACATCCATACTCGAACTCTAGTGATCGTGGGAATTTTTTTTTTTTTAGTGATTAATAAAATGTATTTTTGAAGTGAAATTGGTTGCGCCAATATACTACTTTTCCAGTCAAACTTAATTATTTAGTTTTGTGATATGTGTTAACTGTACAACAGTGACGTTTTACTAATATTTTATATTCCTTAATATAATATTATAAATTTAAAAGTTTGTGTGTTTGTTATTCAATCACGTATTAACTACTGGACCGATTAAGATGATATTTAGAATAATCATGGTTGAAGTACTAATCATGGTAATAGATGTATTCCCGTTTTAAAAATCTGAATCCCTTTTATTATTTATTATACAATTACAGTTTATGAGCTTACATTTGCGATAGTTTTAATTGAAAATTTTTCAAAAATCCCTAAAACTCCAAACAACCTGTCTTTCTAATTTAAAAATTGAAATTTCCATTGACGTTGGCATTTACAATGACAATAATTTGCAGGGTCAGACTTTAAGAGTAGCAGGAATACATTTGGGAACTCCGTGCTTTTTCCACGGTCAGTTATATGTCGCCTGTTCTGGAGTGTCGGGTAGCAAAAATCTATAGGCCCTATGTCTTAGCCGAACCTTAAATCTTATAATATTTTATATAGAAATGTATTAATTTGTTATCAACGTAGTCTGATTTTGAAAATCGACTACAAATTTTGTTACCTCAGTGATTCCCAAAGTATACGCCGCGGCTCTGGGGCGCCACGGTGCCGTCATAAATATTCAATTAAACAATTCGGCAATTTTCTTGAAATTTCCAATTCTCGAATTTTGACGCCAACAATCGTGTATGCCGACAAAATTCCAAGAATTTAACAATTTTAACGCTTTTAAAAGGAAAAATTTCCAGTTTTTCAAGAAAGTCAAAATTTTAGAAAAAATCTGATATATTAAGGGCGATGCGGAAAAATCCGATTATTTAGGGAGCCGCAAACCGAAAAAGATTGGGAACCTCTGTGTTACCTCATTACAATTGCGGGCGAAAGCCGCAACTGGTAGCAACCAATTAAATCATAATGGTTAAAAAGCACAAAGTCAGGCATGCGAGAAGAAGTAGTTACTTCTTTCGGCCAGTCCCGCACAGCCTAAATCTTTGGATTAAGAGAACCTGAAAAAATGTCGAAGCCTTTAAGCAGGCGGGGTTTTACCGTAATGCAAGTTAATATGTCTGAGTACCAGTATTAATACAGAGTGATGACCAAATGCCAGCTAATTGTGTCTGGAACAGATGACAAACTTTTAATTACATCGCTCGGGAAACAATTCTGTTGTGAATCTGCAAACCTCTGCCCGCGCTGTAATCAATCAGTGGCCAGGGATCCTAACCGAGTTAGCTAACTGCATCAAATAACAATGATCTCGTAGCTTCACACCGACCCTTCCTTCCTCAATCGAATCACCGAGACTTATTCCTGCCCAGCGTCCGAAGTAATGGAAACAGACAGGTGGAGAACTGATTGCTTTAGTTCTGATTTTAATGTAAGTACTGGGCTAACACAATTTTACGTATTACTTTGGATAGAACAATTGATAACGTTGCCGTGTTTCTTAAGTCGGAGTTTTTCTTTATGAAAGTTTTTGCATGATTCCGAATGTATGACACACTTATAAACTCTTATACATATGAGCAATCTATATAATTATAGATTGTCGCCTCGGTGACCTAGTTGATAGCGTACTGGGCTTTCACCCGGAGGACCCGGGTTCGATTCCCGGCCAGGGCTTGGCATTTTCATACGCTATAAATCATCCCATCGTCTGCATTAGCCCAAGTGCGCACAATAGTCGGACGTAAACACCAAAAAAAAATTATTATAAATTGCAACTTGTTTATAATTGAGTTGGATTATATAATTATATATAATTAGATAATGTAATTATATGTAGATTATCTAATTATAATCTATTTTCTTAATTATGTGTGTCATTAAAGTTTGAACAAAGATCACATGAAGGATCTTACTTAGCCTATATAATTCCATTCGTGACAATATCAAACGATATTTTCGTGAATTCGATATTGGACAGAACGGAAAGAGTGGCTGTAATAATGTCTGTAAATCATTTAAATAATGATATTAGCCTAACTTTAAAACATTAAAGATAATCTTTTGCATGCTTTTCGGTGATAACTTTGTTATTCTTAAGATACAGAAACATTAAAGAACCTTTTCGTTTTGTTTGTCATTAAAACACTAAAGTTTTTCTGTATCGTGTATAATTTTTGTAAAATTTACGATTTACAACATATTTGATTATAAACATTAGAAATGGTCGCCATTTTAGATATTTAATAGTCAACTCTTGTGTCTTAATATACTGATAAAAAATATCATAAACAATGCATGTATCAAATTAAACTATTAACTTTACTAATTTCTAAAGTAATTGTTTTAAAATACAAAATGGCCGTCAGACTTTGTGTCCTATGTTTTTATGAATATTTTTTGTTATTTTTCAGGTCCCTTATCATTGGTCAACCTGCATATAAATGTATAATAATGTACAATTATGATTATTATAATCGATTATACAATTATTATAAAAATAATATAAGATAAAGAAATATTGTTGGCTTTAGATCGAACACGTGATCCAGATAGGTCACTGTCTTAAAACTAACTCATTCCTGTATTTCACTTCCGTATTGTGACAATTTTAAAATCGGTTGTTTGTTTTGCCGCAGGACTGTGTCCTTTCACAGGTGACGGTCATTGTAATAACCTGTCAAAGGATTCGCTCCGCTTCTCTGTTGCTCCTCCAGCTGTCAAAGCAGTCAGGCTTTGTGCTTCTGAACCAACTATTAGGCTGGAACGACAAGCCGAGTCTGCTAATCACTACTTGTCCAAACTTTCCAAACAGAATAAACAGGATGTTGCCATCGTAAAACAAAATATATTGAAAAGTTTTCTTTTGGTAATTCAATGGCGACTGCTGAAACTGTACCACGCATGCGTAACTGAGCTTTCATAAAACGAAGGTTTAGTAAATGGGTTTTTGTCACCGAGTTATTTTAATTTTAAGGAATACAAACACAAATATATTTATAATCTAAGCATTTTTGGCAGGAAAGCCGTGTGAACATTTGGTCGTGTAAGGAAATATCTTTAATTTTTAAACCCAATTTGCTACAAAATTGGAATGTTTAATTTAGCAATAATTTTGCTATTCATCTGACTGATATAACCAATTGAAATGTTGGACATTTAATAATTATTTATTTAGATAGAGGAGGACGTCTAGGATCTATATGTTGAATTTATATAGGTCCTAGTGTTCGTTTATTACTGTAGTTCAAAAATGATGTTTTAAATTTTGATTGTTGAGAAAAATTATATTAACCATTTTTTTTTGAAAAAAATTATTAGTTTTTAATTTGGTTCTTTCTTATACTGAAAAAATATTAAAAAATTGTAACATAAAGAACGAATTATAATAAGCTGAATTCTGTATTTTGCATGGGTGCAGACTAGCTTCACTTATTGAGAAGATTTAGACGTCCCTCGCGGTACCCGAGTCTAAAACACACTTACACTTGAAAAACATGAAACAAAAATTGTTTATGTTTATAAAATCAATAATTAAAAGAAAACTAAATTGGTATGTATTTTACAATAGCTATTTATTTTACCGTATACAATAAAATAACATTATATGTTTGTCACAGATTCGATTAATAATTGCTTGAATTATATAATAATTACAGAAAATATTATATATATGAAAAAGTACTACTGTACTTTGTGCAAGTATAAAAAAGAAAAAAGGAAGTAATAAATGAAAAATTGCTGTACGTCTTTGTACATTATACAAAATTTATAACACAAAAAGATATTACGATATTTAAAAACTCTTTCTCGTTTAATAAAGTTTATAAAAATTGGAACGAAATATAGCCAGTATTTTCAATATTTAAATTTCATTGTCTTTCAGAACAATTTATTTAGTGAAAATGTATTTTAAAGTATGTATTTATTATTGGATACATTTACCACTCTCTGTAAGAGATAATACTAGTTCATCATAATTTTTCTGAAATTCATTATAACTAGTTATGAAATTTTATTTATTTAAATAAATTCAGTTGCATCATAATAAGAATCCAACTTTTCATAGCATGAGCATTATGATATAATTTATTTATATTAACAAGAAACTGTATAGTGAATTTAATGTTACACTTTTTCGTAGAATTTTTTATGCAACAGCTGAGAAAATTTATTTTTACTGTGAATTTAACTGTTATTAATTAGCATTTGTTATTTGTTATTACTACAGGAAAACACATACAATTTTTAATGTAACAGCTGAGAAAATTTACTTTTCTTGTGAATTTAACTGTTATTAATTAACATTAGTTATTTTTTATTACTACGGAAAAACACGTGCACTTTTTTATGTAACAGCTGAGAAAATTTACTTTTCCTGTGAATTTAACTGTTATTAATTAACATTAGTTATTTGTTATTACTACGGGAAAACATTTACCCTTTTTTATGTAACAGCTGAGAAAATTTACTTTTCCTGTGAATTTAACTGTTATTAATTAACATTAGTTGTTTGTTATTACTACAGGAAAACACGTACAATTTTTAATGTAACAGCTGAGAAAATTTATTTTTCCTGTGAATTTAACTGTTATTAATTAACATTAGTTATTTGTTATTACTACAGGAAAACACATATACTTTTTCATGTAACAGCTGAGAAAATTTACTTTTCCTGTGAATTTAACTGTTATTAATTAACATTAGTTATTTGTTATTACTATAGGAAAACACGTACAATTTTTAATGTAACAGCTGAGAAAATTTATTTTTCCTGTGAATTTAACTGTTATTAATTAACATTAGTTATTTGTTATTACTACAGGAAAACACATATACTTTTTCATGTAACAGCTGAGAAAATTTATTTTTCCTGTGAATTTAACTGTTATTAATTAACATTAGTTATTTGTTATTACTACAGGACAAACACGTACACTTTTCAACACTTTTTAAACAAATTTTACATTTATTTAAAATAAAATAACTATACACTTTATTTTGATGCTAGATCTGTACTCTTAATGTAAAATTACAGTTGATTAATTTGAAAGCTGACTTAAAAATTTTCTGTCAACGAACACTACAGTAAATCTGTATGTTTTGGAGAGAATATTTTGTAAAAAAATAAATTTAAAGCACTTTATTGACATACGTAGAATCATTATTTTTCGTCAATATAATGAGATTGTTTGATCGAAACGTTAAACATCCATCACAATCCCTGTCATTACGATATTGTAACCATAGAACTAATATATTACACGAAAAATTCATTTAGTAACATTGCCAGTTACAACTTAGAGCTCGTAGTACACACTTTTTAAAATAAATCAGTGTCCGCCATTTTTGTTTTAAACAGGAGAAAGAAAGTTTGAGGAAGCGTAAATCTTAACATAAAAATCTGCTAACATTGTATGTAATAAATACAAAGATATTTTTTGAAATCTATCACGCTGTGTCCCAGAGAAAAGCGGACTGTAGGCCATTTAACATAACAGTCATGTTGAGTGTTCATTATTTTCACACACGAGTATGACAGTTTGAGCTTAAGCGTTTGTCACAGCTACATATAACAACTAAAACTAGTTTCAAACTAGTACAAAAAACGATATTTTCTTGTTCTAAAGTTTTCTTGGTAGGTTTCAAGCATTGAATATACGAGAATGTGACTTGACTTTACTAAAATCATTTCCTTAGGATCTTAGGATGAGTTGTTAGGGGTTTTTGAAAAACTTAATGAAATTAATGACTTTAGTCAAGGACTAACTTAACCTTTTTAAAATCTTTTTCAATAATTTAAAACAGTTTTGTTTTTAATTTAAGAAACTGTGTGGTTTTGTACTTTAATAACATGGCTACTAATTTTAACTTAAGACAATAAATCTAACAGAACGTTTTCACATCCATAGAGTTAATTCTGCAAGTTGTGAATTTAATTTTACTTGAAAATTGAAAAATTCTATTTGTAATTATTTACAAAACTGAAATATTATAATATGTAAAATTCTGACATAATGAAAACACAACAGTAAGAACGAAGTCAAACTAAAAATAGTCGTTTTTTCCACTTTTAATGAGACACCTAAGTGTAAAAGAGTTTCAGCAAAACTTTGTTATTCAATGCAAAACTTAGCATTTCAGAATAACTCGAGGGCTTCCTACCAAGCTTCAGAATTTTTTAAAAAATATCCTCTGCTGTATTTCTCAACCCAGACGAATCTCCTTTCTATAAAAATTTAACACTTAGACAATCAAGTAGCAGACTGTAGTAAACTATGATATTCAGGAAGTGGTCATGTTAATGAACCTTGATAGTCTAACTTTTAAAAAAAAATCGAATATTAAAGAAAGCATCTTTTCAGGTTCTGATCTATAACTAGACACAACTGTTTAGTGTGTTCTTCCCGGAAAACTTTCTAAATGTAGTCCTACCATTG
>CM040189.1:98256772-98261772 GCA_022606455.1 Callitettix versicolor
CATTTTCATTTCTAATATCATTTAAGTGTTAATATAAGATATTTTTAATTTGTAAATTTTCTTGTTGAAGTTTAATTACATACATGATTAGCATTTCTCACAGCGGCTTTGCCAAATCTAAATTTTAGGTTCGAATTCTGAAAAATTC
Source organism: Callitettix versicolor (assembly GCA_022606455.1). Taxonomy (NCBI): domain Eukaryota; kingdom Metazoa; phylum Arthropoda; class Insecta; order Hemiptera; family Cercopidae; genus Callitettix; species Callitettix versicolor. Next base: position 98,256,921 of record CM040189.1, read on the forward strand.
TTTCTTTATACCAACACAGTTTTATTAAGTGTTCTTCTTTCTACATTCTTCATTGTAAAATCAAAAGCCTCCATTTTGTACGTAAATGAGTAGGTAAAAATCGTACGCATATGTCGTTTGGACTTTATACAAGGTACCTTTGAACCAAATTTCAAAATAATGGTTTTTTTTGATTTTAATGTCCGACTATTGTGCACACTTGGGCTAATGCAGACGATGGGATGATTTATAGCGTATGAAAATGCCAAGTCCTGACCGAGAATCGAACCCGGGTCCTCGGGGTAAATCGGTCAGAGCTGTTGGCCAGAACTGCGTAAATTCGTCATGGAAAATCAAAGGCAGCAATCTTGAAAGGGAAATCAACTGGAAAAAATCTTAAGACATATGTTGTTAGGGCTTTATACGGTGTAAAGTACCTCCGTACTAAATTTAAAGCGATCGGTCAATACATTTGGCTAAAACTGCATAATAAAGACATACGCAAACCAAATGCAGAAAGGTCGAAATCATTTACGAATGTAAATCAAAAACAATATTGTCATAGTAGTAAATAATAATAATAATAATAATAATAATAATAATAATAATAATAATAATAATAATAATAATAATAATAATAATAATAATAATAATAATAATAATAATAATAATAATAATAATAATAATAATAATAATAATAATAATAATAATAATAATAATAATAATAATAATAATAATAATAATAATAATAATAATAATAATAATAATGAATAAACAATGAGTAAAAAACGTCTATGTTGTCCTAGCATTAAAATCACATTTTGTTTAATAGAATTGTTATATAGGTATACGTGTTAAAATAATTAAAACGACTTATACATTGCTATGTAAACGGACACCCTAACAACATCTCCTAAATTATGCCGATTGATTTTTCAGTGCCAGCACGATGAGAGATGTGGGCGCAGATTATGCGAGGGTGTGTGCGATACCTACCCTAGATAAGAGGTGTTTGCTCATCACACCTGGGGACCAGCATCAGAGCGCCAGGTGTGCTGTTATATTTATTGCTTAGGATAAGGTGATTTGTCAAAGAAACTGAGGTATTGTTTAACACGGTCTGTTTTATAGCCGTGAATACATTTTACAAACGTCACACATGCGGATAACGGCGGCCACAGGCGATGATTTACCACGCGACAGGATCTGAAGGAAACCAACATCGAGGAATTTGTTTCGCTTTGATTTTGTAATAGTGTAAAAAATATAAAATGAATTGATAAATGATAAATTGGCTGGGTAAGTTTGGGTATATTTCATTTAAGATTTTTAAGAACATGAAACCTATCTTGCACCAGCGTTCAAGTCAAAAAAAACACCTGTTTTTTTAAATTTAATTTGGAAACCTATTTTTTTTTAATTTCATATACTTAGTTGAGATGATTGAATACATGTGACTAAAATTTCATGAGCAGATTTTGAGAAATTAAACCGATTTTAAAATTTTTTAGTGGTAGCTTCAGAATTGGATTTTTTGACAAATAACTAAAAGTTTATTTTGTGTTTTTGCACTGTTGGTGTACAGATGATAAACATTTTGTCATATCTTACGTCAAACTAAAGAAGATAAACAAATTAACTTTTTAATAAACTGTTTTATGACAAAACCTCAACCAAAATTGTTACAGAAAAACATTTATAACATGTATTAATATGATTGAAATAGGCTAAAAAATTGCTATTATTTAAAACAGTTCGATTTATAATAATAACAAATTATAATTATTATTTACTAACCGAGCTCTCAGTTTCAACTCTGCCATTCGGCATTAAGGTTTTTTTGTTTGTTACGCAGTTTCGGCCAAACGCATTGACCGATTGTTTTGAAATTAGGTACGGAATTACCATGTATAAAGTCCGAACGACAAATATTTCTTCCATTTACTTCAGTTTCAATATGGCGGCCACTGATTTACAATAACGAGTGTACGCAGTTCGTATTGACCGAATGTTTCGGAATTTGGTACTACGATACCTTGTATAAAATCCAAATGGCATGAACACAACATTTTTCCTTTTTACTTCCGTTTCAAGATAGCTGTCTCTGTTTCAACGATAATAAATGCAGTTGCTGGTTGTTTCTAATAAAAATGGCTGAACAGCCAGACGTTACGTAATTTTGACCGCTTGGTGGAGAAAGAGCATAAAATTTCCAATAATTTTGTCCAGTTAAAATTTCTCCTCAAAAAATTATTCTGCCCTACAAAGAACAGACTCATTTTGTCCTGTAAAGGAATAGGGCAGAAATTAAACTAAATCAACTAAATAAGCATTGAACTAAATCAAATGCTAAATGCATTGAAAGAGCAGTTGAACTAAATCACACGATATATTAGAAAATATTCTAATATACAAAGTTTATCTGTTGCAGGTAAAATTTTGTTTACGGATGCGGAGACCCTTAATTCTTCAAATGATACGTTTTCTAAACGTCAGTAGTTTTCTCCTAAAAATGATTTCTGTTATTTTTTTAACGTCCGACTATTGTGCACACTTGGGCTAATGCTGACGATGGGATGATTTATAGCGTGTGAAAATGCCAAGCCCTGGCCGAAAATCGAACCCGGGTCCTCGGGGTGAAAGCCCAGTACGCTATCAACTAGGCCACCGAGGCGGTCAGATGATTTCTGTTATAAAATCTATCACAAAATAGAGGTTCTAATCCGTTTTATAAAATATAAGTGATACAATTATTTCTGTATCACTTAAATAAATGTTTATCACCTTAGATTACCTTAGATCACCTTAGATAAACATTTATCACTTTAGATAAATGTTAATATCTAAAGGCATTTAACTTTAATAATGAGATTGCAGTATTTCGTTTTCTTCCACTCTCGAACCTAACAGAAAGATAACATTAACATTTTTCTTTCTAATTAAATGTGTAATAACACTAATTCTATTAGGTAAAAACAATTTTGCTGATTTCGCTGGATAACTAACGTGTCCAGGCTGTAATCAAAATCGATTTTTGTGACAACTTCCAATTAAATTAAACCAAAATTTCGAACATGATTTTTTTTTAAACGTGGTTAGGATCGGTGCTAATTTTATGGTCCAATCTAAATCTTAGATGATAGCTTTAGAAGGAAATCCGCTACAAATGTTGTTTCTGAGTACCAAAAAGTGAATAATGTGCGAATATATTATGTTCTAAGTATTAGTAAAATAAAATAATTAAAATACATCTCATAAATTTAGTTAACATTCCTATTTTTAACTATTTAAAGGAAAGTAATTTATATGCCTATACTTAATTCTTTTATTTTTCACTAGAGGGCCAGTGCTTGTATGATCCTGATTTTACCCCTGAACTGTGTTGTGCATACTCGTTCATAATTCAACGTCAGCAATCAAGGTCTTTAGAGAACCGTGAGCTGCTTCGGATGATGTTGCCCTGTTTCATTGTCTGTCGCCCGCTTCAGAGAGTGACTGAGAATTTAAATCGTTTTCTGACAAAGCTGGACAGTCAGAAAGTACGTGCTGAGCCGTTTCTTCAGGTGTACCACATTTGTTACTTAAACGATTTGTCATATGAAACCCAACCTCGTCACTATACCAGATCCGTCCTATTCAGCCTAAGGGCATCGTCTGTAGGAGATCTGGTTGGAACTCAAAGCACACTCTTTGTACAAGATCGTTCTCTCCCAAGACTTTCGGTATTCCCTAGAAACCAATGGAAGGCATGCCTGCACTAGATACTGTACATGCAGGTCTGGGCCAATGAAAGGGCTGTAGGCTTCTATTCTGGCACACCGATCTGCCTCTTCATTCCCTATTACGCCCTGATGTCCAAGAACCTAACTTTGTTGGTTTCGCCATGTTACTTAGTACTTATCTACAAATTCGATGACAATTAGTTCAGTGGTGTTTGATTTTTCAGGATGAATGATTTGTATTAAAACATACTTACGAGTATCAAGAAGGAACACAACCTTTTGAAAAATGAATTTTAATGTTTAATTTTTTTCTTATTTCTTTGTTTACGATGTCGTGTCAGTAAGAAAATGCCAAATTCCAGGAACAGAGAGTTCCAAAGTTAATAATTGTTAAAACATCAGGATTGATATTAAAAATGTTTTAAATGAAAAATCTTTCTCTGTTAAAGTGGTTCTACGATTAAATAAATAAAAACTATTTAACAAAGTGGTTTGTTTTTGTGCAAACTGCGAAAATCTTAACATCCCTTGAGACATTATTGTTAAGGCTTTAAATCCAACGATTTATCGGTTATTTTACAAAAGCTCCCATATTTCATGGTGATACGATTGAGTTCATGTTAAAGGTATTGTTATATGACTTTCTATGGTTACTGTTGCACTGCGACCTTTGTACTCTCTTTTTATATTCCTGAATTGCTCAGTTAGGATAGGGCCTATTCCTTCTCCAATCCTAATTCTTCAAATACTCCAGGATTTGGAAAGGATTCAAGGCGTTACTCCCCTCATTTCTAATTGATGACTTCTTAGTTTATTATTGCAGGACTTGCACATGTTTGCTTTGCTAATTCCGTTAAATTTTTCTACCTGTTGACCCCTTGTGGAGGTTTTGCTCCATTAGGCCAGCTTTTTGTTGTTCGGTGAGACCCCGCGCATTCTATTTACATTCTTACTCATGGGGAAATGAGCAGTTAGAAAAATTTGTTTGTCCACAAAGAGCAATGTAAGCATGTTTATGGCTGAGAGGTCGTCAGATAGGCTATCCCAGGGCTCCGTTTGATACATGATTGGGCCGGTGTCATGCACTCATCAGAACAAGTCGCTTTATTTTAATATATAAAAGAAGACCTGACTGACTGACTGATTCATAA
>CM040189.1:98266772-98536772 GCA_022606455.1 Callitettix versicolor
GGTGGTTTGATTGGTAATAAAACGCGTGGGTTGGTTGAAACAAGCAGTAATAAAATACAAAGGTCTAACGTTTTCCACACACATTTTTTTATTACATATGTTTATCCTTTAACTCCAAACAAAACTCAGGCAAAACTCTGAAAAATATTTCTAAAAAAAATATATTATAAACTTAAACGTGGCAATTGCTTTTCTTTTTTTAAAAACAAATAAAATATTTTTTTACGGTAAAATTAATTTTCTGTAATATTCACTTGGATTTGGTTTGTTTTTATTTACTTACTTTCGAACCATAATTGTTTTTTTCTTATTTAATGGTACGTTTATTTCACCTAAGTATCTTCATAAGTGATCAAAATTTAAACAAAATGCGACGAATAAATATTTAGAAATGAAACAGATTTTCCGGTTTTTTTGTTAGTAAATTTTGATTTTTTTAATGAAGTAAATATTAGTCTAATAGAATGCGAGATAGTTTTTGTAATATTTTTACACTTTTTTTGTTGACATGCATTACTATTAGGCAAGGTCCAGTGCGAACAACCCTTATTTTAATAAATGGTAGTTTCGCATTTGTAACATTATTTTAACATGTGTCACATTTTAGGGTTGGTTGTAATGTTGGATCTTGCGCAATGCGTGAAAATGTTATTGCACATAATAGTATATTTAGCGCGTTGTATAGCCTATATACAAATATAATTGTGACTATTTCGAAACAGCTGATTCCACACAACAGCTGTTGCTTCAATATCATTTCAATTGAGGTTATGTTAAAAATTAAATTTATAAATAAAACTGTCAATAAAATTATTATAAAAAAATGTATTTTTAATGTTGAACAAAGATCAAAAAAAAATTACGACGATTAGAAAATAAATTAAAACGAAAAAATGAAATAAACGATGCAAATTTTATAACTAATAAAAGAGTTACGAGTGAAGAGCATCAACTAAACGAGGAATCGAAAAAACGTGATTCATGATTTGTATTTTTGGTTCGGTAACAGAAATTTGTATCTTAACGTCATTAGAAAATCTGATTTGGTCATCGTAATTATAAATAAAATAGTATTTTAAAAACTAAAAATTATTTAGTACCCTAAAATCCGACAATTTTTTTTTCTTAATACAGGCATTTAAGAATTTTTAAAAACTAATTTATATAGTTTTGGACGATGATAACCTTCTGGGTTTTTCGCCTACCAAAATTTAAAAAAAAGTACCTCTACGCCCACTTTAATTCGTCCTTGGTGCGAGGCCTGACTGACGTCCATCCCCTCTAAAGGAAGCTATCTCTGCAGTTTTACATAAGCGCAGCGCAAATCCGTGGATTTATCTCTACGTTTATGGCCACTTTAGGGCTTCCATGCTTGTAAGATCTTAAACCACGAATTTAAAACCAACGGTGATTACTTCTTCATGGGATGTCAATACATATTATATATATATATATATATATATATATATATATATATATATATATATATATATATATATATATAGACTCAACAGACATTGAAGACAGACAGGAGACAAACAAGACGCATACAGGAGAAAGATGCTCGGGTGGAAAATTCCAGAGAATGAAATCCCAAAGAGAGCAGGGGTAAAATGGACGGAGGAGCGGAGGAGGATCCATGGGGACAGGATGAGAAAGGTGTGAAGGATTAGAAGGAACAAGACATGAGTCAGAGTGCTTTGCGTGATCCAACACGGGTCTATACGCAAATAATAATATATATATATATATATATATATATATATATATATATATATGACAACTTATCAAAAATTAATTAGTGCTGCCTTCAAGTTCATGGTTCTAAATCTTATAATAGCACATTTACCTAATAAATACATTGTATAGTCTCTATAAATATTCCTATAAGAACTATTAATGCTGGGTTTTGTACATTTTGAAGTTTTTTTTTGTAGAAGAAATAACGTTCTAACTGTGTTACAACAAGTTGTTTCAATCCATAAATTCAAGGCCCACTGCCTGGACACCTGGTTCTCGATGACTAGACGAGTTGCTGATATTGCGCCGTTAATGACTTAAAAGGTTAATGAAAAATGAGCGAATGAAAACACGTGTGTTTCAAGTAGCCGGCGTCTTCGTGGATTCCAGCTATCTTCAGGTCTGGGAGATAAGGAGCGCGTGTCTGGCCTCTTGAACAGTCGCCACTGTCATTATAGACTGCACTACGTCACATACTGGGAGAGTGTCGCGACCCATTACCGAGTAGTGGGAATGTGCCGAAAACAAGAACATAAAAGAGAAACAGAACATTCTACAGTGTTCTATTTACTTTATTATAAGTTAACTAGCATTACCCGTCGCGGCTTCGCCCACAAAACTTAAACTGTTTCAGTAACAATTTAGAAACAAAAACATATATTAATAAAAGCGTGATCATCTAAACCCGTGATTATTTTACAGTGAATATGAAAAAATATTATAACCTGAATATGTTGTTTTATTGTCTTCAAACGTGTTACATTCGAATTTAAGAAAATCTTATCAAGAATATTTTTGTCCAATAGAAACATTTATACCTATTCTATATTTTTGTCCTTTTATGGGATGAATTCGGGGGAAAATACTGAATTGCGTGTATCATAATTTGTGTTTTAAAATATTTTGTTTACTTTTAAGAAAATTTGATAAAAAATATTTTTCTCCAATGCAAACACTCTTTTTTCTCCAATGATAACTCTTTTTCCATTTTTATTCTTTTAGGGGATGAATTCAGAAAAATGTTGAAATATGTGTTTCATAGCATATTTCTAGAACATAAGATAAAAAAATTTTTTTTAATACAAAATTGTACCCCTTTTTTATATTTTATACCTTCTTTCAATCTCTTTAGGGGATGCGTTTTGGGGAAAAGGTGAAAAATATATTTCATTACTTATACTTAAGAGTGACTATGTTACGTTTTAAGAAGGTCAGATGAAAAACATATTTTTTCCAATGAAAATTGTTGTACCTCATGTTTACCTCTTTAGGGTTGCATACTGGAAAATCGTTTTTCAGTGCACCCCTTTTTCAGTGCATCTCGACAATGTTGTAAGAAGGTACCCTGAACATTTCAAGTCTCTAGCTATAATAGTATTGGCTGTACGTTGATTATTAAATTTGGACTGGGTTAGTAGTTTAATGGTGTTAAAATCAAATTTTTACAAAATCCTTTATTAGTGCACCTTGACATTGTTGTAAGAATGTACCTTGAAAATTTCAAGTCTCTAGCTATTGGCTGTACGTTATTTATTAAATTTGGACTGGGTAAGTAGTTTAATGGAGTTAAAATCAATTTTTTGCACGATCCTTTCTTAGTACATATTAAAACGAAGGTATCCTCAAAATTTCAAGTCTCTAGGTTTTATAGTTTGGGCTGTACGTTGATCAGTCAGTCAGTCAGAGACATTGCCTTTTATATATATATAATGTATAACGGATAGTAGGTGAGGTAGCTTTTGCATACTGGAAAATCATTTTTCAGTGCATCTCGACAATGTTGTAAGAAGGTACCCTGAAAATTTCAAGTCTCTAGCTATAATAGTATTGGCTATACGTTGATCATTAAATTTGGACTGGGTTAGTAGTTTAATGGTGTTAAAATCAAATATTTAAGTTTTGAAAAGTTTTAAATAATTTATATTCAAAACCATACTACTTACTTAAAATTAAAACTAATTTCGACAGTTCGGCATTTGGTTTGTTACACGATTTTGGCCAGACGCATTGACCGATTGTTAAAGTTTAAAGTACAAAAGAGTATCTGTAAGAGTTGTCCCCATTTACTTCCGTTTCAAAATGGCAGCGCCTGATTTAACCATTATGAATTACGCATTTTGTGGTCAAACGCACTGACCGTTCATTTTGAAATTTGATAAAAAGATGAGCCCAAATTGTTGTAGCCCAAATGAGTACGTGTAACATTTTCTCCTATTAATTTCAGTTTCAAAATGGCGACTTATGATTTAACGATTTCGAGTGTATGTAGTTTTAATCAAACGCATGGTTGTTTTGAAATTTGGAACGAAGGTACCTTGTGTAAAGCTCAAAAGCCGTGAAAAATTTGTTCCTCATTCACTTCCGTTTCAAGATGGCGGTCTCTGATTCCACGTTGAGAGTGTAGTTGATAATTATTTCCTGTAATATTAGATGAAAGGTAAATGCTTTAGTGAAAAAGAGCATACGATTTTCAATAACGTTGGTAAAGTATCATTTTTTTAATATTACGTTTACCGGTTAAATTGACGGAAATAGTTACGAGCGTTGTCGAGGAGCTCTATGTATATTAATTAAAAATACGCTGCTAGATCTACTGTTCTTTGAACTACTAGTTGACATAACACACATTTGAGGCCAGATATTCATACTGTTAAGATTTTGCATTGACCTTGAGAGTGGGCGTAGGAACTACTTTCGTGGTGGTTGAATATACCATTGCCATTCATCTGTAATGTGTTCACACTTTAATTTTCAATGGTGATGACGATTTTTGATTACGAAAGTGTTACTTAAAAAAAAGTGAAACATAGGCAGTGAGCAAATTGTATAAGTTTCTTAAAATCGCGACAAAAATTTTGTTCAAATTTAATTTATATATAAAGATTAACGAAGTCATTTTAGTGATTCAAAATGAAATACATGTGTGGCTATTGACTGAATCTAGTAATGCTAGAATGGTTTTGCAATATTTTTATGGTGTACAGACCATATGTTGCGGTGTATTATAGAAAAAAATAGACACTCGTACCTGTGCTTGTGTACGGACTTGTAAAACATTCTATTTTAACTCAAAATATAAAACTTTTGAAAATTTTATTTCAGCATTCCATCATTCGTACTATAAGTTTCCATGCTTTCAGTGTTTACCCTAAGTTTCGCATTTTTAAAAAGAACCTTTATTCCTTTTAATTCACTTTTTAAAATCATCATTAATCTTGATACACTTGTTAAGTAGAATTTTTCGTGAAACAATTTCGAATATAATATTTGTACTCAACAAAAAGATTTCAGATTCACTGGAATTTTTATTCTTATTTTTACAATAACGAGATATTATTTCAAAAACGATTTGTTTGAAATTTAATTTCGGTTGAAAAATAAATATAAAAAATATTATAATTTACTTTCAAGTCTTAAATAATACTGCACTTATAATAGAACAAACTGACATGTATAGTGGGCTTACATTAGATGCTATTAGTTAAGCTATGTCTTCAGTTATGGTTTTTCGTCTACTAAGACTTCTTACGTCTGCCTGAGTGCCAGCTTCGTAGTTGACGTAGTGTTGAAGTCTCTTCTTATATCGTTGTGCACAGTCTTGGATACCTTCACCCTGGATATAAACCTGAATGCAGATTTTCATTGCTCTGATATTATTTTGCGTTTGTTATTGCGCGAACAATCCTGTTTTGGGTCACTGAATTATCTGCCGATTCGATGATTTAGTACACCCCCCCCCCCGATAGCTCGGCTCCATATATCCAAATAAGCCTTATCACTAGATAGAGCAAGGTTTTATGATGTAGATCTAGCTGCGATTTTCTGTCCAATCAATTCACTTGTCGTACTTTCAGATATGCTCATTTTTTTATGAGCCGCGTGTCGATGCGCATATATAATACTTAGCACGGTCAAGCTGAGATATGTTTTCGTTATCACTATGAATAGCTGTTAATACTTAGCAACGCTACTTGATTTCATTTCAGTTAATTCGGCTGATTTTCCAAACTGTGTGACTCTGTTATGTGTTCCCTGCAAATTGGCTTTAGCCTGGAATCACTAATTACAATTAGTATTGTATCGACAGCAAATGTGGCAACGTGGATTTTTAACTGTACAAAATTTCTTTAATGTGTTTTAATTTACATTATCGTAAAATATTAGTCACATTCTAAAAAACGTAGGCAGTCGTGGGACTGACCGACAGAAGCGACTACTTCTTTTGGCATGCCTGACTGTATACTCCCTTCACTATTATGATTTACCCACTATTATCATTATGTTACCCATTGCGGCTTCACCCGCAAATCGACTATAAACGTAATAAAATTTTAGTCGATTTTCAAAATCATGAATACGTTCATTTCAGTTTAATATATTTCTAAATACAATATTATATGATTTTATGGTTTTTTGCCAAGACAGAGATTTTTGCTACTCGACACTAGAATAGGCTATAACTGACCGTGGGAGAAGCACAGAGTCCCAAATATATTCCTGCTACTCTTAATATCTGATCCTGTGACTTATTAATTGTCATTGTAAATACCAACTTCAATGGAAACTGCAATATTTTAATTTGGAAAGGCAGGTTGTTTGGAATTAAAAGATTGTTTCAATTAAAATCTTTGCAAATTTAAGCTTATAAATAATAATTTTATAATAAATAATAACAGGGATTCAGATTTTAAAACGGGAATACATCTATGTCCATCTCAGGTACCTAAACCATGTTCATTTTAAATTTCATCTCAATCGGTCCAGTAGTTAATGTGTGATTGAATAACAAACAAAAACACACACATAAACTTTCAAATTTAAAATATTATATTAAGAAGTATAAAATATTATTAAAACGTCACTGTTGTAGCCTACAGTTAACACATATTACAAAAGTGAATACTAAATAATTCAGTTGCACTGGGTAAGTAGCATAATGGCATTTAAATATTTATTATTCACACCTACCAATATATAATAACGTATAAAACGTCACTGTTAGACAGTTAACACTTGTCATAAAACTAAATACTAAATAAAGTTGGACTGGGTAAGTAGTATAATGGCGTTTAAAATAATTTAAATATTTATTATTCACACCTACCAATATGTAATAAACGTATAAAACGTCACTGTTACACAGTTAACACTTGTCATAAAACTAAATACTAAATAAAGTTGGACTGGGTAAGTAGTATAATGGCGTTTAAAATAATTTAAATATTTATTATTCACACCTACCAATATATAATAAACGTATAAAACGTCACTGTTACACAGTTAACACTTGACACAAAACTGAGTAATTAAGTTGGACTGGGTAAGTAATATAATGGCGCAAACATACATGTTTCACTTCAAAAATACATTTTTTTAAATATGTTTTTCCTGTGCAAAACATACATCCATACCCCACCATAAGAAATAGTTACTTCAAAAAGTAAGACTAGAATAGTTTTTAGTAATAAATTATATTTTCCAACCTAATTAAAATAGAAAAGCGAAAACATTTATCACTAATTTTTATAGTAACCAAGTACTATATTATACCAACGAATTCCATAGTTTCAATATTTTCGATTGTATAAAGACTGTTATGGTTTGTAGCAAAGAATACTGATCTGGAAAACACGTCACAATATTAGATCTCTTTGAGTAATTATTTGAAGTTTTAATGAGAAAATATTCGCGAAACACAGCTGTCTCGCTGAAGTGAAGGAAGCGTATTTCCAACATTGTTTTTTCTTACACTTTTTAACCATTACCAGTCGTAATCAGCAATACAATCTGAATTTTAAATTTTCACGAAAAGATATTTTGGTAGTAACTCAAACAAGTTCATTTTTTGACAAAATCAGCTCATCCGTTTTAAAATGGCGGTCTTTCCAAATCTTAAAAAAATCATTACTTTATTTTCTTACGCTTAAGGAAAATTTGATTTCACCTGTAATCAGCGTTAAAATCTTCATAAATTCTCTAAACATTTGGCTTTAATTTTAAATGCTGTCGTATAAAGAGATTTTAACACCGATTACGATGGTGAAATTATATTTCTTTTAAAATTATAAAATAATTGGAAATTCGTTCTGATCACGTGAGCGATGCAGCTGCGTGCCATGATTACTATTAGGCTATGCACCACGTTTCATTTTATCTTTAACCAATTTTTGTTAACTAAATTTGTGTCTATTGTAAACATTGTACAATGACTTGAATTATGGATTTTCGTGTATAACATCCTTGAATCGCGTATAAGAGTCGTCTTTTCCTCGTTGTAACTTTTGTAGATATTTCCTTTGTCTTCGGCGCCAAATTTCTGGAGTAAGGAGCGACCGATGCATTATTATTTGATCCCTTAAAGTCTACATTTTGCACCACTATATATTACAGAGGCTAACAAATTTGTTTGTAACCAAGTCGTTGAAAAAGAACATAATTTAAATATGTTTTCCAAGTACTTTATACAACCTTATATTTATGTTTTAAATGTAATGGTTTCATTATTCGCGGAAAAGAGCTGTTGAGCGGCTATCAGAATGGGAACTTGGAATGTGCGCCGATTCTGAACTTTCCGTCACTTTTTGAGAGGGCACAAACAGTCAATATTAACGACCCCACAAATTTTCCTTCAATAACCTCAGCAAAATCCCTTCAATCGTTTCAAAATTACTACAATTCCAAATCTTTAAAATAAATCATACACGTTTTTGAAAACAAATTTTACTGTCATAATCAGAGAGCAAACCTGCATAAATAGCACTTCTATATTTTCAAATACAATTTAAATATGTAATTAATGTTGCTTTGTTCGAGATTCAGTATGTTTAAAACGTTAATATATATGAAAATTTGTATGTTAATAATCATGGTGAAATCAAAAACATATAAGATAAAACATTATTGTTAAATATTCGCTTTCATTACGTCAGCGAGACAGCTGCGTGTTTCGATTACCTTATTTTTACCTTACAAACAGTTCTCGAGATATGGACTGTTATTTCTGAAACACTGTGCATTATTTAGCCCAAATAACTTACAGTACACTGCACACTACGTCCTAACCAAGCGTTAACATCACCAGTAGATACAAAGCTAATTAAGTACTAGAGAAGCAGATGGCTACCTGCTGTGCACATGGCTGCATTGCCTAGCTACTTCGCGCTATCCTCTTGAAACTCGTCAACAAGATAAGATAGTGTAGGCTTCAAAGGGAATCCTTCTGTACACGAAAACATAACACACGATATTAAATAAATGCCTTGATGGGCTTTGGGTTTTACCTACAGAAAGATTAGCTGCACCATATGTGTTTCATTAACAGATGCTTTATAAATCTATTTAACGCTATCACAAATAAATTTTGTATTAGTAATAATTTATAATTTAATTAGTAATCTAAAATTATGAAGAGAAATTTATGTTGTCGCAGTAATCACGAAAAGTGATTCCGAGGGTTACTTTGTAATTATAAAGCTAATCACGTCGTGATTAAAAATTAAGTGCTTACATCTGTCTTGTTAACGTGATTGAAGCAAATTTACAAAATGTTTACACTTTTTTTGAATATCTGAATTCACCATCGTAATTAGACTTAAGTTCTGTAAACATTAGCATTTTAAGTGAAAGGATTTAATTTATGCAGATTAGCATTTTTTGAGAAAATAGTTACGATTTCTGTCGAATTTCAATCAGGAAATGATCTTGGTAAAACCAAAACTTTCAAATGAGCGGCAAACGTTATTGAACAGATTCACGTTGGCAGTTTTGGTCCGATTTGGTCAGCAAACTTTAGTGCTGATTATATTATATTTTTTCGAAATTTGCTTCCATTAGTCTATGTCAGCAACAAAGCTGCCGGTCGGGATTATTAGTAAATTTCCATTGGAAAACAAGCTATTGGAGCAGCCATCATATTACGACTCAGACCCGGAATCTTGAAATGAGAACCGATCCTGACTTCTAGATCACTTTTTGAGGGGTCGTTAAAAAGGTGTGTGTGTTAGCAATTTTGGTCCGATTTAATTTAAACTTGGCACAAAAATTAATTAGGGTAGTTTTTAGCAACTTTGTTAACCAGCATAATTTGTTCAACTGTTTCAAAATGGCGGATATTTCTAAACTTTAAAAAAATTTAACTTTTTCATCTTCCTTTTTTTTAAGTCTCATAACACAGTCGTAATCAGTGTTAAGATTAGCATTTTGAATTTTCAAAATCATTTTTAAGTACGATGGCGGTCAAGGATCATTTTCGTATTTTCAATGTAATTTGAAAGTTTAACGAGCTACTAAATGCAGGTTTTAATGCTGATTATGTTGATGAAAGAATAATTTCAAAAAACATAAGATAAAGAAAAACACTTTTGGAAATTCACTTTTATCACGTCAGCGAGACAGCTGAAAGCAACGATTTTTGGTCGAAAATTTGGAAAATTTTTCTTGGGTAACGAACAAACAAAATTATTATTTGCAGAATTTTGATTTTTGAATATCATGTAGGGGTTCATTATGCAATAAATTATAATTAATATTTCGATTTTCGAAAAAAAATCAACTCTATATGTGTTCCCATGACTATTACGTATGTTCATAAATAAATGTTGCCTAACTTTTGTTTGCTACGCAACTTTGCAAGTTCTGGTTTTTTGAAATCTCATCACATCCGCAAAACAGCTGAGTAGCGTGATTTATGAACATGTATTTTTAAAGAACTTAAATGTAGGTTGTTGCTTTTTATATACTCTACCTTAATAAAAAAGTAATAGTTTAATTGCTTTAAAGCCAAAAACAAAGTGATTTTCCAAATAGGTTTGTTGTACTTTGTAGGCTATAGATTACTTGAATTGGTAATTTTAATGACTAAATTTTTATATAATAGATCTAGCTTACTGTATTTAAAATAAGATTCTGTTTTCTTTTGATGTTATTTTTACAGCTGTATATGTAAACTCTAATTCTTAATATAATTTAGTTTTACTTATAAATTAAAAACTACAAAAAAAGGTCTAACCTAATTTTGCGACAAATAGATAATTTTATAAAAAGATTCATAATACACGTGTTACTTAAATCACATTTGAAGGAACAGTAAGTTACTGGATAAATTATAAGATTAAATACTACAGGCAAAGGGATAATAAACCCTTAACAGCGATCATAGGATCTGTTTTGCAACCTAATCTCTTGCAGATTTGGTGTGTTCCGCAAACTGGTACCCTCAATGAGTTTCGGGAGTACACCAACTAACTTATACTACTGGAGGTCCTCACGATTCTGGAAGCCAAGCACTCTTTGCCTCCTGCTAACAAGAACCTTGTAAAGTAAAAATTTCGCGCTCGGAGTACGTTACCATTAACGCCGGATAGCCGTCCGCATTCATAGGCTTCGTCCAGGGTTCAACTTTATGTAAGGTTGTTTGGCTCAGTTATAAATTGGGCTTATTGACAAAAATTAGTATTTCATGATTTTGCTCACCCATGTTTAAGTCATTATCGCCAAAAGGGACTTTGACTTTTAAAATTGAATAGCTGCGCAAATTTATGGAGCAAGGATTCGGGTGCTCAATATTCTTGAGCGTAAGGAGTTTTAGGTGCTCAATATTCTCGAGCTTAAGGAGTTTTAGGTGCTCAATATTCTCGAGCGTAAGGAAGTTTTAGGTGCTCAATATTCTCGAGTGTAAGGAGTTTTAGGTGTTCAATATTCTCAAGCATAAGGAGTTTTAGGTGCTCAATATTCTCGAGCGTAAGGAAGTTTTAGGTGCTCAATATTCTCGAGCGTAAGGAGTTTTAGGTGCTCAATATTCTCGAGCGTAAGGAAGTTTTAGGTGCTCAATATTCTTGAGCGTAAGGAGTTTTAGGTGCTCAATATTCTCGAGCGTAAGGAGTTTTAGGTGCTCAATATTCTCGAGCGTAAGGAAGTTTTAGGTGCTCAATATTCTCGAGCGTAAGGAGTTTTAGGTGCTCAATATTCTCGAGCGTAAGGAAGTTTTAGGTGCTCAATATTCTCGAGGGTAAGGAGTTTTAGGTGCTCAATATTCTTGTGCGTAAGGAAGTTTTAGGTGCTCAATATTCTCGAGCGTAAGGAGTTTTAGGTGCTCAATATTCTCAAGCATAAGGAGTTTTAGGTGCTCAATATTCTCGATCGTAAGGAGTTTTAGGTGCCCAATATTCTCGAGCGTAAGGAGTTTTAGGTGCTCAATATTCTCGAGCTTAAGGAGGTTTTAGGTTTCCAGGTGTTCGCTATTCTCAAGCTCTCGGAACCCTAGCTACTCTAAGGATTCGGAATGCCAAATTTCCACGCTATTCTCGAGCTCTCGGAATCCTAACTACTCTAAGGATTCGGAATGCCCAATTTCTAAGATTTATAAATGCTTCTGCGGTAATTCCTACCTCGGTATACGTCACCTGTTTCCTGACAGTATGCGTTTTCGTTCTATGATTTGTCGTAGACTGCCCAAGTTATCGCGGGCGGTCGTCGAAAGACTGACCAAAGTTATGGAGTGATTGGCGAAAGACTGACCCAGTTATCGATTGGTCGGCGAAAGACTGGCCAAAGTTATGGAGTGATTGGCGAAAGACTGACCAAAGTTATCGAGTGTTTGGCGAAAGACTGACCTTTGTACGGTTTACTGCCTGATCTCAGGCTACGTAGAACCATCCGTGCATTTTAGTAACCGGGTTAATTTTTAACCCTTTACAACTTTACAATAGTAGATTATACAGTCTACAATTCTCTCTTACTTCCTGCATAACCTACACACGGTTTCTTCATGGTACATTACTATCCTGTTCAAATGCACCCTCAGACCACAGTTTCCTAAGTTGCCCTACGCCCAGGATCTTCATTTAGTGGAAACTCGCCCAGAGTATTCGGAATCCAGACCATCACTAGAACACAGTCCAACTCTAAGCCCTCCAGCCGTAGAATACAGTTTCGTTTCAGCCAGATCTGAATCTCTTTAGGTTTGAGTAAATGGTCAAGTGATTCCTGGATAGGTCTTCTGATTCCAGGTTTACTGATTGTTAGATGGTTGCTCTCGTCTCTCACAGGTTGGGTGGGTCCGCTCAGCGTCCCTACATTGCTGCTACAATTCACCACCGATGGATTAAGTACAACCCCAGTATCCTCCTGTACAAACCTCCATCAGATCTTAATCTCTTTGATTTCAGTTACTGGTTAACCAATGGATTGATTCCTGGTAGATTACATGCTTCACTGATAGATTCCACTG
Organism: Callitettix versicolor; assembly: GCA_022606455.1. Taxonomy (NCBI): domain Eukaryota; kingdom Metazoa; phylum Arthropoda; class Insecta; order Hemiptera; family Cercopidae; genus Callitettix; species Callitettix versicolor. Next base: position 98,279,740 of record CM040189.1, read on the forward strand.
GATTAAGTGCAACCAAAGTTGCCTTCATTTCCAAGTTCTCTACCACAGGTTAACCTACTTCTACATGTCCCATAGAGTTTTTTATTTTTAGGGGTACCAAGTTACCATCAAGTCCTGCTACAACGGCGATAGCTAGAGGTGAATAATACCTACCCATACAGAGCTCAGCATGTATGAATAAAACTGGAAGTGTCCTGGTATCCAGAGCCCTCCCCCTTATCCTTGCAGCCGTCGGTCTATGCTTGTTCCACCTTGAATTGGGATAAATTAGCGTTCAAGAATTCAGCAGTATTGATAGAGTTCTTTGTACAAACCGTCATCAATTTCACTCTGCATCGTGTGGGGGCACACACGCTCTTGAGTCTGCACACGTCTCCTATCCCAATCATCCCCTAAGAAGAAGAGTGATATGCGAGACCAATGTACAGACTTTTCACAGAGTGGGTAAATTATAAGTTACAATGATTGCATTCGCAGATTTCAATTAGAATATAAATACATTCAGAGCATTGATGGCGGTAAGATCCAGATCAATGACTATTAATGTGAAATTCTTTTTATATTCTTCTTCTTTTCTGCTAGGATTATTGTCACTATGTTCAGTATAATAATCTGCCTTTCCTAGCTTCGTCAATTCTACTTTCGTTGACGCGTTTCGGAGAACCTCCATCTTCAAAAACTACATCTATACTCATAGTATAGGAAGGCAGATTATTACACTGAACATAGCGACTATTAATGTGCTTCAAAAATAATGTATAGAATGTTGTTAAGAAACATTCAAGTTTATAACATATAGATGCGTTTAAAATGCATTTAAAACATCTGATGGACAAAAAAAACATTAATTCTTAACTAGTGGACCAGCGCGACCTTTAGAAGTTAATGGGAAAAGAAACAAATAATATACAACAATGTACAGACGTTCTTAGTTATTTTAAAGCAATGCCATTTATATTATTTTAGTTTATTTAATACAATAGGCCTTACATTGTTCTATTTTCATATTTGAAATTAATACCAATAAAATTAATGACTGAATTTTAACATCGTGCCTTACCTAAATATTTACAAATGAAACCCACTATAACCGGATTTTACATTATATGCCTAAATCAGGCTACAGTATTTACTGTTTACCTGTTAGATTTTTTTGTTTTTATTTTAAGGCGAAAAGCATATTGAGGCTATTATAGCCACCATAAATGTACATATGAGTGTAAAGTGTAAGTACGTAAAGTCGTAAGTGTAAGTGTGTTTTAGATTCGGGTACCGCGAGGAACGTCTGAATCATCTCAATATGTGCAGCTAGTCTGCACCCCTGCAGGGATTTCCTGTTAGAAGCAGAATCATCTATTTAATAATTTACATATTACAACTGGCCTAGATTGTCTTACCTATTCTACTTTCAAAACTGATTCGGTCAATAATTTAAACCTTAGATACAGTAATAATTCAAATATTATTTTCAACAATGTTTTTTTTTATCAAACAGTTGTTTTGGTACACACACAGTTATTTCTGTCACCTATGCCTGCATTGTGCTGCACTCTTACGGGAACACTTTACGCTGCTCCTGGAATTTCGTTTACAGATCTTTTATCGGTTTAAAGTCTGTTTCGTTTTATTGTAAATCATAAAATTAGGAAAGTACACACGTAAGGTATTCCTGGTGTTCTGTAGGTACCCTATATAATGTAGTTTCCATTATTTTTAATACAAAACCAATCGGATTCTTAGCGTAATATTTCATGTAAAACTTCGATTAAATAATATTTCTTTATCGGATATAAAAATAAATTAAAATTTTGCAATAATACAATGTATAATGTAACAATTAAAATTAATTGTTGTTAATTTCATTGTTATCCTGGAAGATTTCTTTGAAAACATTATTCCTTTGTTGTATTCAGTATTTATTTTAGTGTGACTACACTTATCTTTTATAAAGTTTACATTTGAAGGTAAGTAGCTCATTTCTGTGGACATGCCATCAATGCTCTCCGCTGCTGTTTCTATTTCATCGCAGACGGTATCAACTTTGAGGTCTTTGTAAATGTTTCCATTACGCATACAACATAGAACATTTTTGTTCTGGAAGATTTAAATCTTTCTGTTAGTGTGATTGGCGCAGTCACACAGTTGCAGCCTACAAAGGAGTAGTTTATTTTACTTAAATGTTTAAAGCTGATTTTCGAAGGAACAAACTATGAATCTTCCTAGATTTTATTTCAACTTCTCTCTTTTTGAAGTGAGTACTTTTTATCGCGGGGTATGGATGTATGTTTTGCACGGGGAAAATTTTCAGTTTGCCGTCACGGAACGCTCTAGCACATCCATACGTACACACTAATGAATATTATTCTTCCAAACGTTATTATTACAAACATTATTACAAACATTATTACAACACATTAATATTTGTTTTTCGTTCAGTAATTAATAAAATGTATTTTTTCAAGTGACAACTCATCCCATCGTCGCATTTGACAAAACATAGTCGGACGTATAAACATTTGTTTTCGTGCTTTAAACGCTTGAATCATAAAACATAATGCATACGTCACAACATATATTGTTCTTGTAAACATCTAGACTGGAAGTGACTACTTTCTAAACAGCTGATTTCGCACAATAGCTTCAATAACATTTCAATTGAGTTTATGTTTATTGTTCTTGTTAATTTTAAAAACGTGTATTTTCTAAATTTGTGTAGTTAAATTATTTAATGTATATGACCTATACCAATTTTCCGAATGCCAGAATCACAAATATTATATTTATTATTATACTTAGACTGTATTACTGTCATGTATAACTGTTAATAGTTAGGATTATAAATTTATTAATTATTAAATTCCCTTATATAATCTAAGATACTCGAATTCATAGGCTGAGACAATTTCAGTTAATTTTTAATTTGTATACCTACACACAAGCAAAATATAATACAAATATACGAAAAGAGTTGCACTTTCCTGCATTTCAAATTTGTATCATTGGTCATTCACCAAATCTTGACTTAATTATGTGCGGTATAATTTTAGAATTATTTTAGGTAACCCGTTTTCCCTTTCATCTGTAAAATTTGTTTGGATCGGTTAAGTTTCATTTAGTTAATCGCGTCTTCTGTGTTGTCATATTGACTTCCAATAAGTCTTTTTGAGCTTCTTTGTAGAACCATCCGGAAGCCAGTATCGGAAGTAAACATTCTTTATCCTGAGGTAAGTTATTTGTATTCAGCAGAAACAACACTGATCCGAGAACACTACCTCGTAGAAAACTGACAAATATATTTAAGTTGCAATTAAAAGCAACACCAGAAGGTGATGCAACCAAGAGGGAATTCCCATGCTAAACGGTCGTGCAGGAAGGTAGATGACACTGCAGAATATGTAGTCTACGATTGTGAGGTTCTTGTCAGCAGGAGGCAAAGTGTGTTTGGCTTCCAAGACCCTGACGACTTCCAGTAGAATGAGTTAGTGAACTGCTAAATCTCATTGTAAACACCAGTCTAATGAACTAGAATTCGAGAAGCTTAGTTACTGCCAGGGCCACAAAACCGATAACCCATAGTTAGTAAATCTAATCTAAGTGTCGAATTTACTTTCATGATTGACGTTAAACATTATGTACGATTCCAGAATATTACAGAATTCTTCCAGAAAATCCCTATTTATTGTATTCATCAGACACTTATTAAATGTATGAGAGACATCGAGGAAGGCGTTCAAAGGCATAAAGTCTTCAGTTTTATGAGTTAAAAGGTTCAATTGCTTAAGTGTAAATTGTTGATTCCAATCCAGAAACTAAACTGTGATAGATAATCAGGACTTCCTAATTGACAATGTGATTCAGGCAAAACCAGGATTACGGGAGTCCTAGTCCACTGGAAGAAATCAACTAAGAAGGAACTTTCCGAACAACTTTGCGATTATCGGATCCTTTTCAAATTTATGGATCCTTAAAATCTCAACACTTTTCATAATTTAAGCACATATCCTATTCTACTTGTTGCACTTCACTTGCGTTCATAAATTGGATGACTGTTCTGTAATATATCCCAGTTAGTTTAATTTTATTCTAACAATATGATTTTTTTAGGACTGGTTTTGTTGTTGGATTTTGCGGGACGCGTGATGAAAGGAACATGTTTGTATTGATACACAGTATATTTTGTAAGTTCCATATTAAATTAATTATAATTAAAAATTTCTTTGCTTTCACCGGGATTGAACCGGAGACCCTGCTCGTGTGAGATACACGGAATTACCATTATACTACGGAAACAACGAAAACGTTTTCCCGTTATAAGTATATGAAATTAATTTAACTTAATTTTGTTAATCAAAAGATATTAAAAGATCAGTTGTTTTATATTAATTCGTATAGATCAGCTAATTTCGTTGAACAGCTGATAGACTATAATAAGTTTCAGGTTATGTTGTTAAAAACAAGCTATGTTAATTTGTCGTGTTTTCGAAAAAAATGTCGTAATTAAAAGGAAAAAAGGAAGAGAAAACATGATACACGATTTTTATTTTTTGTCCAATAACAAAAATTTTTTTTTGGTTCTGAGGTTTCATAATACGATTCATGATCACGTGACAATTTTTGTAATGTTTCGTTAGGTATATAATTATATAAATGATAAATCAATATATCAGAAAAAACATGTTTAACCTACATTTGTTTTTGGTCTCATAGCGAGTCATATAGCCTATATTATAAATTTAAATTTATACTATATATATACATATATATATATATAATATAATATAATATAATAATATAATTATTAAATATTAATTTATATATAGCTATATTAATTAAATAGCTATATATATATATTAATTTATAATTTATATATATATATATATATATATATATATATATATATATATATATATATTCCCTTTCATATATATTCAATTTCATAGTTTTTGTAAACGATATATTGATAACAGAATACTAAATGCCATACAATTAAACACAGTAAACATAAATGACATAAAAATTAGTAGTGTACTCTGGAGCATACGTTAAACAAACGAAACCTTAAATTTAAGCAAGAGAGAAGGAAATAAAATAGAAAGGGAAGGAAGGGAAGAGGGCATAATGTACAGTCCGGTGCCCTGACAAACGACCTCACAAGCAGGAGGCGACATCCCCATAGTCTACATACGGTTGTCTCTTTCTCCAACTGTGTTTGTTATTTATTGCAGGGTGTATTTATTTACACTTGGCTGCTTCCAGATCTCTTGCTTTACCCCGAGACATTACCGCACATTATAGAGCACGATGGGACATATTGTGTGCTTTTTTATAAACTGAAATTATACGATAAACTGAGTTATGTATCGTTGTTTAAACACAAACATATTGCGTTTAATTTGAAAATAGCCTGTAGTTATTAGTAAAAGTAAAGACAATACTTAAATCAATGAGTTTGTTACCTTGATAAAAATAACAGTAAAACAATAACGACTGAGAGATTTTAACAATCTACAAACGAAACAGAAAAGTTGTTTTAAAACTACGGTAATAAATTTATCTAATTTAATTTGTTTATCTTAATTAAAAGATATTAAAAGAACAATGCAATAAAGTACAGAAGGCAGATCGCGTGTACCATCATAAAATATTACCAGTTAAATAAAAAATAGCATTTTTGTTAAATAAAATATATAAACTACAATAATTAAATAGCTAATTGTAATAATAAAATAAAACATTCATACACACACACACACACACACACACACACACACACACACACACACACACACACACACACACACACACACACACACACACACACACACACACACACACACACACACACACACACACACACACACACACACACACACTCGTAGACGTCGAATGGAAATTCACTATTAACTTCAAATTAACAATTGTTTAGGCAACGCTAATGTGATGTCGAGAGCGGAGGACCAAATACCGGTATATATATATATATATATATATATATATATATATATATATATATATATATAATTCCAAAACAGCTGATTTTCAATTACAGCTGTTTCTTCGTTTGATATAAAAGTTATGTTTATGACTGAACTTAGTAACTGGCCTATGTTTACTAAAGTAGCCATTTATTGAAGTAATCATTACTAAAATTAGCTCGCGCGCGCACACACACACACACACACAACACACACAAGACCAAGACGTCTAATGGAAATTAACAATTGTTTAGGCAACGCTAATATCATGTCGAGAGTGGAGGACCAAATACTGGTAGCTATATATCTTTTCCAAAACAGCTGATTTTCGATTACAGCTGTTTCTTCGTTTGATACACTGACACACACACACACACACACACACACACACACACACACACACACACACACAAAAGTTTAATAACGCAGCAAACCAAGAGCAACTAGACACACAGACATGCACTTACATGCACTCCTGTGTTTGGTAGCAATTCACAAAGCGAAGACATGCTGTGTTAAAATGACGTAACCCCCTCATAGTCCTAACTCAACTTGCTGCTGTAGTTATGCTGTCAGTTAGTGGGACAAGTCTTCGCTTCTGTCTGCAAATACATGTAAAGCAAGTTGTAGTAAAATAGGAGCTGTAATGCTGCAATGTATAACTCGTAAAATAATATTAATTCATTCAAAATAATGTTATAATTTCGTTTTTCTTATATTCGGAGTATTGACAAATACAAGTAACTTTATATGGTTGGGCTTTATATATGTGCGTTCATGTTTTTATCCAGCTTAGCAAGCCCAGAAAATACGCCACTAATATTAGCTGCAGTATCCGGTGTTGTCCGAAATATAAGTTTTGTTTTACAACTTAATATAAGCTTACTCTAAACATTATTTCGGGTATGTGTATAGAAGTCAGAATATAAGTATATTCAACTGTCAAAACAGCAGCACTATCTATCGGATTTAATTGAAACTCCTCTTAGACAGAGTAATCAGTAAAAAATAACTGTTTCCTTTTTCCGTAGCGGGTACTTTTTATTGTATAGGCAACCACCAGAGCAAGTTTTTTTTTGGCAAAAAAATTCTATAATAATTTGGAATTATTTTTGGTGCCAGTAATTTTTGGAAAAATTATGTCCCTCGTCTTTACTTTGTAAAAGTAAGAATGTAATTAAATTAAATTGTCAAAACAACAGCGCACCTACTGGATTGAATTCAAATCACTCTCTAAACACAGTAGTCGGAGAAGAGTTCTGCTGTGTAAATCACTCTTAAACACTCGTGGCAATAATAAGAATACACTGTGAAATTTTCAGCGAAACCGGTTCAGTTGTTTTTCTGTTCATAAAAGACACACTTATGTACATTGCCCTTTATGTATATGTATATATACGTATAGATCTCTTTTAAAAAAAATTAAAACTTCTTTTAACGTTGTTTAGAGGCTAGGCGCTCATTCGAAGGTCCCAAATCTGGGTTTTACTATGATGGCAACTACATTTTACTTCACTTAAGAGTTTTTTATAAAAAAAGTGATACACAATTATTGAACAAAATTTGAAGAGAAATCTTATATTATTGCATTAAATTTTTTATCGCGTATTTACATCACTGTGTATGTAGAACAACACATAAGGTTTTATGGTGTGAATCAGCTGTTGTTCTTAATTTGAATCAGCTGTTTAAATTGAATCAGCTGTTGTTCTTAACCTTGCCTAACAGTCCTAAACACAAACGCCTAGGCAGATGTGTATAAATGTTTACATAGCCTAACGTAAACATGACATTCGATCTAATATAATTATTTTTTAAACAGAATTATGATATTCGCCATGATGGAAACAAAATTTTTTAAAAAATATTTGAGAAATAACCTACAAATTTTGAAAAATCAGATGATTTTGAACTTAATCTATATTGTATATTGCAGGGGGTGCAGACTAGCTGCACCTATTGAGAGGATTTAGACGTCCCTCGCGGTACCCGAGTCTAAAACACTCTTACACTTACAACACTACAATTGCGACTTTAACACTTTACACTCACACTTACATTTAGGGAGGCGATAATAGCCTTAATATGATTTTCGCCTTAAAATAACAAAAAAAAATCTATATTGTAAACCTTAAATTTATAGTAATTACTATTAACTCAAAATCAGTTTTAATATAAAGTAATTATAAACAATAAAAAATTTTAAAAATATGGTGTAAGAGAAAATGTTCAATTTCGTTTTTTCGAGTTTTCTTTTATCGACCATTACACGCTTCTCTTATTTCAAACAGTATACGCGTAGGCTACCAGAGAATTATGGATGATAATCATATTTAAATTTCAACATACGATTTTGCTAAAATTTTCGTCAGAAACGAAGCAAAACGTAGGTGTAGCAAATTTGAAATAAAAGAAAATTTTTGGTACGGGAGTAAACCGGGGAAAAATAAAAACCCTGACCGCCTTCGTTTATAATAGATTTATTTTGTTTAAAATACTTTTATTAATAATATTGACAGTGCACTGTCTTTTACTGTAAATGTTCGTATATTATTAAAATTTGAGAAAAGATTAATGAACCGATTTTGAGAATTCATAATTTTTTTCTTTTTTACTTAACCGAAATTTTTTGGGGAAATAATTTGAATGTGTTAAGTTGCACTATTTAGTTAAATTGTTTAAATGGTATAGAGTAAAAACGTTAATAATAAGGAAGGCTAATGACTTTAAGGGTGATACTTTCATTAAGTGACACATTAAATTGTTTGCCCATTAACTGGCTCTATAAATATTTTCATAAAGTAAAAATAAAATAACTAACCCTTTACATATTTTCATAAAGTAAAAATAAAATAATATCGCCCATAGTAAATTATTTTGTGATATATCCGCTAATGTTTTCGAATAAGGATTATCCTCCAATTGAGGTAACTCGAGTCCTGCATAGTGTAGACATTCTTTGTCCCTCCTTTATTCAATGTTTGTCAACATGCCTATATATAGACTGTTACAGATGGTGGCTGCCTATATGAAATGGATTACCATATATGTTTTTGATCTTTTCTATAAAAAATATTAGCCTACTATATTACATCGCTTTCACAATAAAAAAATATAACATTTTATCAATATAGACTAGGCCCTACTATTTTCGAAAAATGTTACAAACATTTGCACAATTACATGGACAAAACGTTATTAGGTATTTTGAAATTATTGGAAACTAAACAAATAGAAACAACATAATTTAAATTTATATTTTTAAATGTATGCATATGTATAATAGGCAACTTCTACAAGCAGTATTATTGGCTGAAATTGATTGACAGACATTACTGGGAAAACATATTACAAAATTTCGCACAAAATATTATTTCTAAAAAAAATTGGTTTTGTAAACTACTACTAAAATACGAAAAATTTGTATAATTTTTCAAAATATGTTCATAAGATTTTGTTCCAATTTTGATCATGTAAGTATGAAGTATTATAACTTAGTCAATGTACTAAGTTTAAAAATAAAAAAAATAATCCGATTATAGACAATTATTTCTTCCTTATTTTAAAATTTATTCTCAAAACATAATTATATATTTCAAGTGCTGAGATGGATTTTTATTTACTCTCGAAAACTCACTGACGTCAGTTATAATTCATTATATTATACCACTACAATTCTTAGCGATTGACTTACAAACTTGGTTTGACCATTTGATCAGCTGATAATAGAGCTTATTTCTATCGTCCAACAGCTGATATTCGAACATTTTTCCCTCGCTGAATTAAAATACGTGCATGAACACAAAAAACGTAGCACTTGATCAGTCAAGTAGCATTGTATTCATAAAGGCAAGTCAGGTTATCAATAAGGAACTTGCTAAACAAAACAAGGGGTAGGTTTTAGCTTGCATGTAATATTAGGGTGAATTAGACAGATTGAGAATACAACCCTCCCCTCTAATCCCTGTAATAATGACACGTGATCCCCTAAGGAAACTACAACTGTTCCCTTCCCCCATCCTTCCTTCATCCCTTACAACTATATATCAAGATCGTCGGCAATTCAAAGCCATCAGTTAATAGTTTTTTGAAGGGTAGCCGCAGTCCGTCATATCGCTATGGAAATATTATAAGGGTCAATCTTAATAAAAGCCATTTAGAATAATCGCTGTTTGAATTGTATCATTACCTAATGGGGCTTCGAAGCCATTACACCAAGGGGTTATTTTGGCGGTGCTATTATCTTTATTGTATTGTAAGGTAACATCAACTGTTTTTTTCTCTTAGCGAATTTCCATTCGAAAAATGTGTGTGTGTGTGTGTGTGTGTGTGTGTGTGTGTGTGTGTGTGTGTGTGTGTGTGTACATTCGTTCAGCAGCTTCAAAATAGCGATGATAATATTTTTTTTTAATTTTAACTTTTTAAATTAATTTTGTTTATAAAAATCCAAATTTCATTAACTTGATCAGCGTTTAAAACTGCATAAATTAGCATTTTGAAATTCGAAAATTTTTTTGAAATTAAAAAATTATTTTTCGGCGATCAGAGTCCATTTTCGTATTTATTATTACGTATGGACGAGTGTAATTTGAAAGTTAAAGTTGTTAGTACATGCAGTCTTTAATGCTGATTACAAAGGGGAAATCGAAATCAGAATTTTTAAAATTCGCTTCTATCACGTTAGTGAATCAGCTGCGTGCTGTAATTATTTTATTAATAAATAGTAAACATGAAATAAAGTTTAATTAATTTTAAAATATGTGTACTTTCAGTGAGTATTTTGCGTTCAATTGTCAAAAAAACCGTGGTTTTTATATTTAGCCTGTCTGTACAGCTTCAATTTTACTGAAGTTGTTGCATCGTGTGTTTTTCCCATACTTCATTCTTGTTTATTTCTGGTAATTTAAAATGTAACGGTAACTGTTACAGGCTACATTTAAAAAATACAAAATTTTCTCAAAATCTTTTTTCGAGTTTTTGATTAGTTTTTGATATAAAAGTTACCGTAAAAAAATCCTACCAAACAATCGCTATTACTCCGAAAACTACCAATACGTGATGAGAAACAGTTATAAAAATCGGCTCCAATATATTTTGGTTATCTATAAAATATTGTAATTGAAGATAGTATATAGTGTATTAGTTTGAATTGATTATAAAAATGTTGAAAATATCTATTAGGCTACAATTTTTGAGAAGTTATGCTACTTGCATTTCTCATCTTTCCGATGGTCTATTTTTTTATGTCATTAGCACATTATGTACATTAGATCATGTATTTTTGATCGATTTTTACATATGTCGGATTTAGAAAGAACTTTGCACAAAATCAGGCAAATATTCTTTACTGTTTTTACAAAAAAATATTGTCAGCTGTTAAATAGTAAAGTGATATTTGTCGCATAGTTATTGGAATTTAATGAACTGCCTCTATTTAATAACTAATATCAGGTATGATAACAACATAAGTAACTTTTATAATAAAATCAATGGCCCTGAGAATGACGTTTAATCGAGACTCTACTGTCTTAAAATTCTCTAAACTTATTGCGTAAATCCCTAACCTCAGCCTTATAAATAATAAAGTGATATTTGTCGAATAATTATTGGAATTCAATGAACTGCCTCCATTTAATAACAACATAAGTAACTTTTATAATAAAATCAACGACCGTGAGAATGACGTTTAATCGAGACTCTACTGTCTTAAAATTCTCTAAACTTATTGCGTAAATCCCTAACCTCAGCCTTATATCGAAAAGCGGCAACGTGTGATTATTTAAGCTTAGAACTTGCGTTAATAAATGTCAAGACACGATCACACTAAACGAATATGTTAATTGTTAATTACAGCTTAAATGTATCGTACTACCACATCTTGGGTGGCATGACACGCGTGTGACAGATCGATAGGTCGGGTGAACGCACAATGATCGATTCGCTTTCTATAATAGGAGAGTTTTCCAAGCTGTCATAACAGCGCTCTCTTTGACTGAGCCGGTCTCGGGCTTTGTCCTGTAACTTCTTCACCGACACCTGAAGACATGTTTTGTGATTCTTCCATCTATTTCGTTTCACAAAAGCGAGAGTTGACAATACGATGCTCCTGTACATGTGTTTAGGTGGTTTTGGAAATGATTTCAAGGTTAAGGTGATGCCTACTAAATGTTATTATGCAGTTTTAATGCATTATGATATGAGTTTAGGAAGTGAAATAAATTGTTTATGCTCGTGTTTAAGCAAGCTCCCATCAGCGCACATCTGTAAATAACATCTTCCAAAATTTCAGTTGTATAATTTTACAGGTGTAAGTGTAAAGTCTAATAATAGCAAGCACTTATACAAATATAGTTTACAACTGTGTAAAAAGAATGCGCGAATTTTTCAGTTTTTTTGAAAATAAGTATTAACACAACACAAAGTTGTGTGCAAAATACTGAACACGACTTTCCACGCAAAAATGCAGCTCTCCAGATACTTTTGCTCAAGAGATGCTTAGTCAATGAGTAGTATCTGTCTTTTGTCAGTGGATACTTATTTACCTTATGGGGATGATGATGTGAGTGAAATAATGTCAGTTGTAAACAATAAGCTTAATTGTAAATAATAAATAATCGCAACACGCAGCTGTCTCGCTCACGTGATAGAAGCAAATTTTCAAAAGTACTTTCTTTATTTAACCCTTTTTGAAATTATGATTTCACCATAATAAATAGCATTAAAATCTTCATATAGTAACGTTTTAACCTTAAAATTACTTAGAATATATGTATATATATATATATTGTGTTTAACGTCCGATTATTGTGCACACTTGGGCTAATGCAGACGGTGGGATGATTTATAGCGTATGAAAATGCCAAGCCCTGACCGGGACTCGAACCCGGGTCCTCGGGGTGAAAGCCCAGTACGCTATCGAACAGGCCACCGAGGCGGCTAGAAAGAAATCTTTAGAAAATATAAAAGTGATCCTTGACCGTCGCCAACAAAATTTATTAATTTCGATATTTTTTGAAAATTAAAATGCCAATTTATGCAGTTTTCAATTACGATTACGACGCTGAAACGGAATTTTCAAAAATGTGTCAGACAAAAGAGTTATGATTTTTTAAAGACTTGAAATGGCCGCTATCTTGAAATTTTTGAACAAATTTTGCTGTTTAACGAACTTGTTCAAACTATTATCACAAATGATTTTTGTGCCAAGTTTGAATCAAATCGGACCAAAATTGAGAATATGAGTGTGTTAAAATCACAGGCAAACACAAACACGAATCTTAACGATTTCAAAAAGTGATTCAAGATCGGTGCTCATTTTAAGGTCCTATGACGCTCCTACAGCTCATTTTTCCAATGGAAATTCTTCAAGAACGAATCATTATTGTTAATTGTGTTTCTACAGGTTATATTGAAATGTTTAAGGTTTATGTTTATGTTTGGAACACAAACAACTAAAGCGATGTTTGCTATTAAATAATTAATGTTTGGTAATTATACTACATAAGCTTAAACAGCGTCATGAATTCTTAGAGGCCAGAAACGAGCGATGGCCGACCTATGGGAGCAGTGGGCAGGGCGTGCAATGTAGATATATTACTTTCAAATGAAAATGTTTTACAAAATTAGTAGCCTGGAAAAATTTTTACTGTTGCCTTAATTTTATTATTTTTTAACTTTAATATTTTATTTGAAACTATACACATTTGTTTATATACATATACAACAACCATTGTATATGTAATATGTGTAATATTACATATGTATGTATTACAGATATATGTAATATGAATAATTATTATGTTAATACATTAACATTGTCCAGTTGAAAATTATTATGAATAATTATTATGTTAATACATTAACATTGCCCAGTTGAAAATTATTATGAAAAATTATTATGAATAATTATTATGTTAATACATTAACATTGCCCAGTTGAAAATTATTATGAAAAATTATTATGAATAATTATTATGTTAATACGTTAACATTGCCCAGTTGAAAATTATTATGAAAAATTAATATAAATAATTATTATGTTAATACATTAACATTGCCCAGTTGAAAATTATTATGAAAAATTAATATGAATAAATATTATGTTAATACATTAACATTGCCCAGTTGAAAATTATTATGAAAAATTAATATAAATAATTATTATGTTAATACATTAACATTGCCCAGTTGAAAATTATTATGAAAAATTAATATGAATAATTATTATGTTAATACATTAACATTGCCCAGTTGAAAATTATTATGAAAAATTATTATGAATAATTATTATGTTAATACATTAACATTGCCCAGTTGAAAATTATTATGAAAATTATTATGAATAATTATTATGTTAATACGTTAACATTGCCCAGTTGAAAATTATTATGAAAAATTAATATAATAATTATTATGTTAATACATTAACATTGCCCAGTTGAAAATTATTATGAAAAATTAATATGAATAAATATTATGTTAATACATTAACATTGCCCAGTTGAAAATTATTATGAAAAATTAATATAAATAATTATTATGTTAATACATTAACATTGCCCAGTTGAAAATTATTATGAAAAATTATTATGAATAATTATTATGTTAATACATTAACATTGCCCAGTTGAAAATTATTGTGAAAAATTAATATGAATAAATATTATGTTAATACATTAACATTGCCCAGTTGAAAATTATTATGAAAAATTATTATGAATAATTATTATGTTAATACATTAACATTGCCCAGTTGAAAATTATTGTGAAAAATTAATATGAATAAATATTATGTTAATACATTAACATTGCCCAGTTGAAAATTATTATGAAAAATTAATATAAATAATTATTATGTTAATACATTAACATTGCCCAGTTGAAAATTATTATGAAAATTAATATGAATAAATATTATGTTAATACATTAACATTGCCCAGTTGAAAATTATTATGAAAAATTAATATAAATAATTATTATGTTAATACATTAACATTGCCCAGTTGAAAATTATTATGAAAAATTAATATGAATAATTATTATGTTAATACATTAACATTGCCCAGTTGAAAATTATTATGAAAAATTATTATGAATAATTATTATGTTAATACGTTAACATTGCCCAGTTGAAAATTATTATGAAAAATTATTATGAATAATTATTATGTTAATACGTTAACATTGCCCAGTTGAAAATTATTATGAAAAATTAATATAAATAATTATTATGTTAATACATTAACATTGCCCAGTTGAAAATTATTGTGAAAAATTAATATGAATAAATATTATGTTAATACATTAACATTGCCCAGTTGAAAATTATTATGAAAAATTAATATAAATAATTATTATGTTAATACATTAACATTGCCCAGTTGAAAATTATTATGAAAAATTATTATGAATAATTATTATGTTAATACATTAACATTGCCCAGTTGAAAATCTTCAGTGTTGATGGTTTATAAGGTCTCTACTTCTGGAACGCCACCGAAGTCGTCGTGGATTTAATGTTTTATTAAAAAATGTACGACTAGTGGATTTCTGTGGTTTTAAACTTTGTTATGGAATCTCGAACAGTGTAAATGGGCTAACTGTTCAATGAATGGAATCTCGAGGTCTGTGTGTAGAGTTAAGTTGCTAACACATGAAGATGCTTTGGTGATTAATTGTAAAAATGTTTATTGGAAATGCTTAAATCTTTTGTAAATTGTTATTTTTTGGGCATATAGATAAAACCATAGAGAAGTTCGAGTCCAGAATTGAAAATTAGACGCTTTGTTTTTATGTGATGGCTCCATATCATTCTTCTGCCAAGGTGTAGGCCCAAATATTTTACTGTATTACGTTAAGGAATTAGTGTGTTATTTAAATACACATATGACAAGTTTTTTACGTAAAATAAAGGTAACATTATGTAATTTTGGCGGATTTATTTTTATTCTCCGATTTTGAAGCTACATTGTTAATTTATTAACGTTAAACAAATTGTTGTAATGAATTATTTGTGACTAAAATAATTCCCAATGATTACATTCAAGAGTGATTTACAATCATAGAAATTCAGGACGAACATTTCAGGATTATCAAAAAGTGATGGCCCACTATTCACTTATATTTCCTTAATTTTTGACTTTTCACACAATAGCAAGACTTTCTTAGGAAAATAAAGCCTTACAAATTATATTCTTCGTGGATTTTTGATCCTCTAATACATATTTAAATTTTGAAAAATGTATAATTTGTGATGTTATTTCTAGTTGATTATGTTTGATCGGAAATTATTCACTATTTTCCCATATTTAACTTACGTCGTATTTAAATATGTTAGAAATGTTTAGGAATTAATTTGAAAAGCCGACAAAGCAATTTTAACCCATAAAAATGAAAAAAAATATTAACCTAACTATTTTATGTATGGTTATATATTAATAATAAAGTATTGACCTAAACTACTATTGTATGGTACATAAAATAATATAAAAAGTTACTAAACACTAAGTGTTTTTTCCCACTAAAACACTTTATTAGTATACAAGGTATAAAACTATGGAGCGTTTTGAAAAAAAAATTGAAAATAAAAATGATCCATATAACCACAAAACCACTAGCGCGTGAAAGTTAGGTAACATGTTTTTAACCTAATTAAATGCGTTTTATTAATAATGAAAACAACAGAAACCTTTAAAAACATTTAAGAATCTAAAGTTGTGTGTGTGAAGAACTTAACTAATATGGTTTTATATCGAACACGAATACGACACTAGAACGAACTAATTTTGAAAATAGTATTTTTGATACAAGACCTATTACGTTTTTCATTCAATAGTACTTTCATAAAAAACCGTGTTATTTAGGTTCTTAAGGTAATTTTTTAAATTTCTGTTGTTTTCATTATTAATACCGTTTTAGAAATGAAAAACGAAAAACACGTTACCTATTATCGCGCGATAGTAATTTTGAGGTTATACGGGTCATTTTTATTTTCGATTTTTTTCAAACTTGCAGTAGTTTTTGCACTTTTAAATTATATATCGTTACTAACGGGGATGAAACAAAGAGTTTTGGTGAGAAAAAACGTTAGTAACTGTTGACACCACTTTATGTACCACACAATAGTTATAGTAATAGTTAGGTTATGGAGGTTATATTTTGCATTTTTCAGAGTTAAAATTACTTTTCCGATCTTTCAAATTAATTCCTAAACAACTTCTAACATATAACGAACGATATATTTAATTATGACGTACGTTTGATGTGGAGGAGGGAAACAGTGAATAATTTCCCTTTGGCCGTTGTGGACTACACTTTCCTAAAGGTCAAATGGCTAAACTGGTTTTACTTAAATTTATTACAGGTTTGGTTATAATTCGTGAAATTTTTTCAAAACTGAAAATTGAAAGGCAAAAATCTTAAGACCATAAAACTTAGAGTTTTAAATTTTCTTAACAACTATTTTATAATCAAATATAACCAAAAATTTTAAACTATCTACTAAAAAATATATTTGTCAACATTGGCTGAACTAAAATATTTCTTAAATTTGCTAATTACAAACTAAAGGCAAGGAACGAAATTTTAAATTAAAATCATTTTTGATATTAATAGTAGTCCGACAATAACTAAAAGAATTATTAAACAGAAACAGATTTTTTAAATAAAAAATTGAGTTACAATTTTTTTTGCTTTCTTACTTAGTACAATATGAAAACAAACTATAAACTTCAAATGTTTCAAATTATAGTTAAAATCGTTTAGCATGATTTTTATTAACTATTTATATTTTATTTTATTTTTATATTCTTCTTCTTTTTTGCTAGGATTATTGTCACTATGTTCAGTATAATAATCATCTGCCTTCCCTAGCTTCGTCAATTCTATTTTCGTTGACGCGTTTCGAAGAACCTCCATCTTCGAAAACTATATCTATACTCTAGATATAGAAATACAGATATAGTTTTTGAAGATGGAGGTTCTCCGAAACGCGTCAACGAAAGTAGAATTGATGAAGCTAGGGAAGGCAGATGATTATTATACTGAACATTGTACATTTTATTTCTTTTGTTTTTGCTTCTATTGTAATTATTTTATACCTCTCAAACAGATCATTTTGAAAATAACGAATTTTCTATTTGCATAGTTTTTGGAGAAAATAATACTCATGTCTATTTTTAAATCTTACAGCAGCTTCCTTCTATAAGGCCGGTATTACATTGGCACATTTCTTTGTCAAAGATCATTAATTAAATCTTTTATGAAAGGTATTGTCAGATTCTTATATACAAAATAAACATCGTCACAGAAATATTTTTAAAAGATGCCTCATTACAACAACAAAGATATAAAATTCTTTTTATCAAAGATACTGATAGAAAAAATGTAAGGTCTAATTTTGGAGTTTTCCAAAAATGCAAATATTGCTTTGAACAAAGAACAATCTATAAACTAAATTTGATCAAAATTGCTCTAGACGTAAGATCACGTCATTCCAAAAACCACTTACTTTGACTGAATGATACGAACCGCAAAACATAAGCACCAAAATCCAAATCCTTTTATCGAATAATTAATTTGTTGTACTGTCTGAATGGTTGGCACAACTGGTTTAACGGTAGCAAAGTATACTCGAAGCACCAGACAAACTGTCATCCAGTGATTCCCACGTCCAAGCATCAACAGTGTGACATTTAAATATAAAACCGCTTTTTGTATGTCAAACTGTTGGTTTGTGTCGATCTTATCAGACATTATACGAAGGCATTAGCTTAGTAACATCAGATAGTCCCGAGGCCTGTTACATATTTTACTGCCTGGACGTACAAGCAGTAATGGATTTATTGAAAATAACAAACATAACCAGTAGTTCAAAAAACAGTACATTCTTCATTCTTAATGAATACACAGAGCTCGTGTTAATACATCACGACAGCGCTCCTAACTTCTTCCGCCAGTTTCAACCAGTAATTTTAATATTTACGTAAAATATTACTGTACCAATTTTATTGGACATTTTATGTTCTTTCTCCATTAAGCGATCAAACTTATGGCAGGTTTTGACGTTCGCCTAGTATTACAGGAAATAACCAGCAACAACACTCTCAACGACGAATCAGAGCTCACCATTTTGAAAAGGAAGTGAATGGGAAAAATCTTACACATACGTCATTCGAGGCTTTATGCAAGGTTCCTTTGTACTTTCAAAACAATTGTTTAATGCGTACACTGTTTTATTGTACATTGTTTATTGTAAATCAAAGGCCGTCAATTTGAAAGAGCAGTGAATGAGTAAAAGATATACCTTTATACCAAATATAGAACGGGACTCGGTAGTAGATTCGGCTAAAGTACCGCTATCTTGAAACGGAAGTATATAGAAAAAAGTTTATATATAAGTCATTTGAGCTTTATACAATATATTTTTGTACCAAAATTTCAAAACAAAAACGTTAATGCGTGTAGCCAACACACAACAAACAAATCGAATGTCGAACGGTCGAATTTGAAACAGAATATTTGCTTCGCTCGGTCAATAAAATATTTTTTTTATCTGTGCATGAGTGAAGATATAAAGCATTTTTTGTTGTTGTCATTTTAAGGCGAAAAGCACATTGAGGCTATTATCGCCTCCCTAAATGTAAGTGTGAGTGTAAAGTGTTAAAGTCGTAAGTGTAGTGTTGTAAGTGTACGTGTGTGTTAGACTCGGGTACCGCGAGGAACGCCTAAATCCTCTCAATAGGTGCAGTTAGTCCATATAAGATATAAAACAAAAGCCACAGATCAACAATCACTCAGAAGTGTTTAGATTAATAACTCAACACAGTCATGATTAATTTTTGCAAAATTCATTTTGAACGTAATTAAGATGGCAGTTATCTCAATGTTTTAGAAATTTATTTTATTTATCTTAGTTAAACAATGTTTTAATTAAGCTGTCTTTTAATTAATGCAAATCTGAGCAAATCAGCATTTTTTAATTTTCTTTGTACGACTTTCTTAATCCAAAATTACATTTCTGTAAATTTTCAGTTGTTTCTTTCTTCTTCTTCTTCTTATTAAAAGTTGACGCAGCTGCACACTAAACTGCTGAAACGATTTCGATGAATAAAATAAAGGCTCTTTGTTTAAGTTACTGACTGTAGACCTACTTGTTACACGGGCCAATGAAAAATTCAAAAAATTCTGTAGTAAACTATTATATACCAATTTTGGCGAATCGAAGAAATGAAAGGACTCCTTGCGTTTAGTTTTAATTTTTGTTTAGATACCGTAGACAAATTTCAACTAAAACGTTTAAATTCATTTACCCTCCAGCTGTGTGTGCAAACATACAGACGAATAACCGTCCACGCCAATGTCCAGACAATTTTTGAAATCAGAGAATCTGATGAGATATCTACAAAAATCCTAAGATGGATTTTTCAGAATCAAACAACTTTCCTTACGCTTTTATTTAATGAAAAAATAAGTGCAGCTTTGTACTCAGAAAGTATGGGGATCTTAAAATGTGAAAAGTATTTTAAAATTTGGAAGCATTATTCAGTTTTCCAAATTCAAAAAAATAGATTTTACTTTGATATCTGTGCATATGACTGTAAACTAAACTCACTGAACAACTTTAATAAAATACGACTTTAGGACTAGTCCGAATTCAGGACTTTTGTTTAAGATTTTCAAAATCAATTTTTGATCCAAAAAATTTTTAATTTTCACTCCATTAAAAAATTATTGTAACGATTTTAAATTAATTATTAGAAAGATATAAAACTAAAATCGAATAATTTTTCAAAACCGATTAATCGGATTTTACTCAAATTTTTAATTAATTTTTAAATTTATCAAATTTGTTCCCGTTTGTGAGTAAGGAAAAAACCCCAAAAGTAAAGGTTTACTTTTAAAATTGAATAGATAGTAAACAAAGTTAAGTAACTTAGTTTACCTAAGCAAGGTAACAAGTTAGGTATGTTAGGTACCTTTCTTTACTATATATTCAATTTTGTATCAGTTTAAATTATATAGCCTACGAAAATCAAAAATGAACTTTTCCGAATTAATTATCACTTATTTTCAAAACTGAATTGAGAAATTTGTCTTATTTTGAGCTGTGCTGTTACCATTTACGTATTTTTTTAATAAAAATACAAAACTTTAATAAGTAAAATGAGTCCGATAGCAAAAAGTCGTATACTCAAACTACCATAACCATTTTTACCGAATTTCCATTAAAAAATGAACTTTTGGAGCAGCCATCATGGTAGGACTTAATCCAGGACCATGAAATGAGAACCGATCCTGACCTCGGTAAAGATTATTTTTTGAAATCAGAAAGTTAAATTTGAATAAAGTGTGTGTGTGTGTGTGTGTGTGTGTGTGTGTGTGCGCGCGCGCGCGCGTGTATGTATGTTAGCACTCACGTTCGCAATTTTGAACCGATTAGATTCAAACTTGGCACAAATTCGGTTAGGCTTATAGTAATCACGTGGACAATTTCCTTAACCAGAAAAATTAGTTCAACAATTTCAAGATGGCATTAGTTAAAAATATTTAAAAATTCACAACTTTTTGTCTTGAATATGTTTGAAAATCTGATCCCACCATCATATTCAGAATTAAAACTGTAGGCCTATGCATTAGTATTTTAAATTTTCAAAACCCGTTGAAATTGGAAAATGTTTTGACGGCACACAAGTTTGTTTTATTATTTTCAATGTAATTTTAAAGTTTAATGTCCCAATATACGCAGATTTAGTGCTGGTTATGATGGTGAAATCGGAATTTCAAAATGAGTCAGACAAAGAAAAGCACTCTTGGAAATTCGCTTGTATGACGTCAGCGAGACAGCCGCGTGCGGTGATTGTTTAATTAACTTGCTCGATTTAAAGTGAAATGCATCTGTTCTAAGCAGCAAACTCCGGTGGTAATAAGGACACAAGGAATAAATCCGAGGTCGGCGGGCACTGCCCCACGCCGCGGCCAGCGGGCATGCCCCGTCTCGCATCACCGCCGAAGACGTTCACACTCAAATTCGTTCTACCGCGTTGAATCACGTCGCCCCGTCTGCCGCCGCCAATTAAATCAAAGTCAATAATAACATTTATAATGGCAGCGGAAAAGTTCTTTGCAAACAATAAGCGATTGTTTCTTTCTGTCTTCCCCTCCGGAGGCACAAGAGTGGGAGTGTTCGCCAGTTTTAACGCTTGCCCAATTATTTACAGCATTGTTTAAGCTAAACTCGATTTTATTGGGATATTTATTATCAATTCCAGCACACGTTTTACTTCGGAAATACTAATTTAGAGCGCCATAAACCCGTAAACATAATGTTATCAAGAACAGGACAACGGTCGTAATCTCAAACTTGGCGCACTAAATCGAAATTAACAATTGGACCTGTGAAATAAATCTAATGGAAGACAAATTAAAGTTTTTATGTTAAAGAAGTTTTTATTACGAATTGAGCCATATTGTGTTTTTCAAAGTACTTAAACTTCTTCGTGTTTTTGAAGACATTTGTTTAATGTTGACTCTTAATTCGAATTTTTTAAATTGTAAATCAGTAGGTGGCAAAAATATTAAAACAAGCTTCTTTAATGTAGGCTCTTACTTCGAGTTTAGTTTAAATATTTTCTAATTTTAATCAGTATATGGCAAAATATTAAACAATAAAATAAACTTCGTGTTTTTTGAGACGCTTGTTAATGAAGGCTCTTATAATTCAAATTTAGTTTAAATATTTTTTAATTCTAAATCAATATGTAGAAAAAATTGTAAACAATAAAACAAACTTCGTGTTTTTAAAATTAAACAATAAAGACAAATGAAGGCTTTTATAATTCGTTTAGTTTTTTTCTAATTCTAAATCAATAGGGGCAAAAATATTAAACAATTTCTTTTTTAGGGATAATGTAGGCTCTTATTTCAAGTTTAGTTTAAATATGTTCTAATTTTAATCAGTATATGGCAAAATATTTAACAATAAAACAAACTTCGTGTTTTTAGGGACACTTGTGTAATGAAGGCTTTTATAATTCGAGTTTAGTTTAAACATTTTCTAATTCTACATCAATAGGTGGCAAAAATTTTAAACAATAAAACAAACTTTGTTTTTTTGAAGACAAGTATAAAGTAGACTCTTATTCGAATTTAGTTTAAACAGAGTCTAATTGTTAATCAGTAGGTGGCAAAAATATTAAACATTAAAAAACTTAGTGTTTTTTTTAGACGCTTGTATAATAAATACTCTTATAATACGAGTTTAGTTTAAACATTTTCTAATTCTAAATCAATATGTAGAAAAAAATTTAAACAATAAAACAAACTTCGTGTTTTTATGGACACTTGTGTAATGAAGGATTTTATAATTCGAGTTTATTTAAACGTTTTCTAATTCTAAATCAGTAGGGGGCAAAAATTTTAAACAATAAAACAAACTTTGTTTTTTTTTGGGACACTTCTTTAATGTAGGCTCTTATTTCGAGTTTAGTTTAAATATTTTCTAATTTTAATCAGTATATGACAAAATATTAAACAATAAAACAAACTTCGTGTTTTTTTAGACGCTTGTGTAATAAATACTCTTATAATACGAGTTTGGTTTAAACATATTCTAATTCTAAATCAATATGGAGAAACAATTTTAAACAATGAAACAAACTTCGTGTTTTTTGAGACGCTTGTAAAATAAATACTTTTATAATACGAGTTTGGTTTAAACATATTCTAATTCTAAATCAATATGGAGAAACAATTTTAAACAATGAAACAAACTTCGTGTTTTTTTAGAAGCTTGTGTAATAAATACTTTTATAATACGAGTTTGGTTTAAACATTTTCTAATTCTAAATCAATATGTAGAAAAAATTTTAAACAATAAAACAAACTTCGTGTTTTTGAGACGCTTGTGTAATAAATACTTTTATAATACGAGTTTGGTTTAAACATATTCTAATTCTAAATCAATATGGAGAAACAATTTTAAACAATGAAACAAACTTCGTGTTTTTTGAGACGCTTGTGTAATAAATACTTTTATAATACGAGTTTGGTTTAAACATATTCTAATTCTAAATCAATATGGAGAAACAATTTTAAACAATGAAACAAACTTCGTGTTTTTTTTTTTTGAAGACACTTGTGTAATGTACTTCCAATTTACTTTAAACATTTTCTAATTGTAAATCAGCAGCTGGAAAAAGGTTAAATAATAAAACAATCATTACAAAAATATATCGACTTTAAAAAAATAAATTATGACATCTTTATAAATAAAAAAATACTTTATTTGAGTAAACACATTGCACTCTCGGTGCCCTTATTTAAAAATGTAATTCAAAATTGAATCCAAAATTCGGTAAATATTTTCATTCTTAGTAAATTTCATTCAAAATCGGTAAACAGAGTAAGTATTGTAACATTCAATCATTTAGCTAAAACTTAGGAGTATATGTAATCATTCCTATCATAAATTTAAGTTAAAGGAAAAATTAGTGCAAAACATTGTACAAAACTTTCTTAAATACAATTTATTTCCTTCAAAATCTAGTTTGGGCGCTACAAAAATTATCCTCGTTGACAAACTTTTACTTCAATTACTCCCCGCAAAATGCCTAAAAATTCTAAAATCTATTCTATATTCTTCTATTTATAAACTACAAATTACTTATTGGTTGTTTTGATGTTATCTCTATTACTATCGCTATTCAAAGCGCATTGTTTCACATATTTATAGCCGTGAGCGTAGTGAGCAATCAGGTAAGGTACAAGTTTCTCCTGTGTCATGCGTCCAATATTGCCAGTACTTAATAACGTAGGACTACCACCAACCTTACAGCTGAGAACGTGGCTTGCAGACACCTGTTCCAGGATGTGTTCAGGAAGTAATCAGGCCTCCTGGCTGAAGCATTTTGAAAACGCTCAACGTTGCAGGTTTTATCCTTCCAAATTCCATTTTTTAAAGTGTAGTTCATTAAAATTGGGAATTTTAAAACTCATTAAACATCTTTCATTCGCAGATATCGGGATGTTTTCTGACAATTTTACATTTGTGAATTTTAAAAGTCGTTAAACGTTGACTACTTCAAATTTTTCATTCTGTTTAAAATGAACCTTTACCAAAAGAGTAGACTGAGAAATTGTAAAGCTTCACCATTTTATTGAAATACGTTAAACACAAATCAAATACAATTATAACTATTATCAATAAGTTATACTTTCTGCTAGGCTACACGATTTTAATTAAACTGAATTAAGGTGAATTATATTTTATCATAATGGAATTAATTTTGAGACTTTATTAACACAAGTACATTATCAGGTCTCTCGAGTTCAAAAAGTGGTTTCAAAAGAAATTTACCATAGTACGGTACTATTTGTGCTTGTACCTTATAGGGTACTAGCATTTTAAACTTCCAAATTCAATTTCAAATTGAAATCAAATTCACACTCTTCAAAATGTGACTCTTCACACAGCCTATAGCCTGTAACTAAAATTAATGGAGAATTTTAAAAACCTTTTTTGAAATATCAGTTAAACTTTAACGCTTTTTTCTCAAAAACTAGAAAACTGGATTTTTAATTAGATCTAGTAGTATCAGTATCCTTATTTTTACTATTATTTGTATAAATTTGGAAAAAATAATAACAATTGTGGGAGTTTGAGAAATTTAATTTTTGTTTTATTTGTATAGGCTACTATATTAATTAATTATAATAAATTAACTTTTAATAGCCTATTAGATTCAATGGTAACAAAATTACACTTTTCATAACAATAACAGCTGTTGAACTGAAACAAAATTATAAAGTTATAACATTGGTTTCCACAGTTTAAATTAATAAATTTAAATAAACAGCGGTGTTGGCTCACGAAGAGGGCAGGGATTTCTGTACTGTATAATTATGCTGTCAATAAAAATGATTGTATTTCTATTCATTTTGTTTTTATTGCAAATGGTGATTATATCAAAATCTAATATTTCATTAGGTAGTCCAATTAAAAATCTGAGATCATATTTCATTTTTAAATTGTACAATAGATACTAATTACATATTATAACGCCCACCGCAGCATCCCTCCCCGATCATCAACCCTTATTTTAAAAAGTTACCAATTTAAACGTAAACTATCATAAACTCTTTAAATTTACACGTATGAATGATGTAACTGAAAAGGATTTATTCAGTTTTAAAGAGTTTTCAAAGCTTTAAGAATTTCTAGTCAAACATGGGTGGTCGGTTCCTATAAAAATATCACTGTAATTCTTAAACACACAAGTTGCTGGAGGTTTTACACGTGTATTACATGCTTTAAATGTGCAGTGACTGTACAAACTTCCTTAAATTCAATACGCTAATAATAAAAGAGAGTAAATAATGTTGCTAATATTCCAATTTTTAATTTTGTTTGTCAAATTTGGATCGTATTGTATAAATACACGATAAATAAAGTTGAGTTTTATTTTAATTTATATTTACAATTGCTAATGCTTCAAATACTAAATTAACAAGAGGTAAGTAGGTTGAAGAAAAGGAATTATCTTCTATTTAAATTTACTAACCTAATTTGAATTATTTTACTTTTATTTTTCCTGTAGGTAATGTCTATCAAGGTCACACACAGTTTTGGGAAATAAAATCTCTTCATTGCAAATACCACTGAAATTTGAGCGATCGAATAATCGCGGCATACAGCTGTCCCGCTGACGTGATAGAAGCAAATTTCCAAGGAGGAACAATAATTTTTCTTACGTTTTTCGGAAAGTACATTTTCAACATCACAGTCATTGTTGAAATCTGAATAAATTAGCAATAAAAACTGGGCTATAAAATTAATTTGAAAATTAGAAAATGAAACCTTTAATTTCATTCCCTTAATTTTAAAGTAATTTTAAAATTCTAAGTTCTAATTTATACAGATTGCAACACTGATTGAAATCAGATTGTTTTTTAATGTGAACGATAAAAATATATTACTTTTTTTGCCCGCAATTTTGAACCATTGATATACAAATACATACATATATACATACATACATAAAATACATACAAATACATAGGCTACATATAAAAATGTAATTTTCGTTGCATAAACACATTAGTACTATAAAGGCTTATTATCTATGTACCTATCAATAGTAGTACCAATCTAACCTATAAATTGAATATTGGCTTGTAATTTACAATATATTTTCTTTCTAAATAAAAATCTAAATCAAAAAACTAAAAACCACTAGTGAAATTAAAAAGATCAGAAATATTTAAACTTGTCATTACGTTCCTAACAGCTTCACTCTCTCGTTCTTTTCTTTTTCTACTTTCTACTACATTTGTGTTCCAACAAACAATGAAACAAGTATATCGCCGGTAGTCGACAAGACTGATAATTATATATGTAACAGAGCCAACGTCGCTGATACATAATTAAATTTCGTAAGGTCACACTAATACAAAATAATTAATTAGGGATGGCGGAGATGTTCCCACGGGCATGTAGGGGCGGAGCCCGCGTAGGTGTTGTCACCTGGAACTACCTTGTAATCTGCCCACCGCGGCAATCTCCCGTAATAACACTGGGAGTCCGACGTGACCGCCTGACAGTCGAAAATTAATTTTTTATTTCTTTCGCAGTCTGAATGAATTAACTCTACCAGAGGGACTGTATCGTGCTCCGCAATTACTTTTCATTCAGTTTTCATCCCCGCGTTCGCGCAAAACAATTACAACTGTTTGCGCATTTGTAATTAAGCCGCGCGGAAGCTGTGCGCAAGTGTTATTACAATTAAATAAGCATTTCAGTTAAACAATTAACTTACAATTGCTATATTTTAATAACAAACTGTTCCTGACCTATTCCTTACAGGGTGGTGTGGCCTTGAAAACGCTGCATTGGTGGTCTTAGCGAAGTTTTCCTTTGTGGGCTAAATTGCTCCGAGAAAAAAATTAACATAACATAATTGATAAAAAATTGTTTATTAATAAGATAATGTTTTGACATTTTGAGTGATCATTAAAATTATTTAGGCCTATATATATTATATACAACTCAATAAAATTTATGTCATTTAAGTATACCTAATTAATTTATAAATTACTAGCTGAATACGGTATTTTAATTCGTTTAACATGTACCGTTAATGTCAATGAAAAATGTTGAGGTTATATTAAATCGAACAAACAACAGCCTTCATAATCGAGTGATCTGTGAATACCATAGATTGATCGATAACACATTAATGCAGGTAGATTATAGAAGGCACTGTAATCTTCTGTGGCCAGCTTTTAAACACTCCATTGCAATAATTGTAAATAAATCAATTGTACAATATGTATATGATTTACAAAAACTATTGATTTTATTTTTTTATTCCATAATATTACAAATGTTTAGTTTTTGCCTCAGCTGGCTTTCAGATTCACAAACAATTAACGTTACTAAAACAAAGTCTTTACGGAAACTTACAAATTAATTCTAAAACTATGCTAACATTTCATTTTACTTAATAACTTGATAGGTGATGTGTGGGTGAGAGATCTAAGGTCATTTATGGATTACTTAACAAAATAAAATGATGAGTTTAAATTTAGGCTATGGTACATCAGGTTGGTTTTAAAACAGTCTATAAATTTTCACTAATTATAAAAATGGTTTATACGTTTTATGCACTCAAGTCTGACGATTAAAGCCACTGGTGAAATTTTTAATTCAGTATTAAAATTATCAAAGTATCACTCACCACGTTTTTAAAGCTCTCAATTATGTTACCGGATATATTATTTTATTATTTTCTGTAAATTGAATTTTGTTGAATATTGCAGTTTCAAGTTTTTTTAATTTGTTCGATTGATGCTTAATTATTTCTTGACTGATTATTTATCTTTTTTTTCAAATCTTGAACTTCTCTCTTTAAATACTTGCATCAGAATCATCAAAATTCACAATGACTTCACCATAGTTAATTTTTTTGTCATTCTTCTTCTTCATCATCATCTTTTTGTTTGTACAAAAGCATTGGGGTTTCTTTAATTTTCTCATAGATTGATCATTTATTGAAGTAATTCTTTATTTATGTCTTATATGAAAGTGTCTTAAGCCTAAATGATGGTTACGATCTTATTATGAATACAATATTTAATTTAATATGGACTACGAATGAAAACGGGCTATGGGTGTTTTCTTTCTTTAAGGTTTCGAGGATTTGTGATACGCTACCCTAAGATTAATAGATATATTTAACTGACATCTCGGCATCTTTACGTAATTAAGTTGATAATTAAACAATTATTACTGCCATTTGACAACTGAAATGTACAAAATTTCCAGTATGTGTGAAGTGTATGTACACAAAATTTCATGAAAATCCAAGCAGTAGTTTTAGATTTCGATTCCGGACAAACATTCATAATTTTTATTTTATACATAATAACCGTCACAGATTAAAGAACAGGGATCTGTAAAGAAACCAAACTGTTTTGAACCTCTTATTGATAATGCCTCCAACAGGACTTATTGATGACCGAAAGCGCATTCCTGTATCACGTAACGGACAGTCGAGGGTGTGTTCTCAAACTTTACGATGACGTTGTCAGGTGCATTCTAGAACACGTGCCCCAGCGGGAGGCAAGCCCCTCGCACACCCTGTACTTCTAAAGTAGCTACTTCACTGCTCTACTGTCGTTGGCATTAACTATTTTAAATTACGAACATAACTGAAACTTGGAAACAAACAATAGAGGACATTGTAAATGTAAATTAGATGCGTTTTATATGTACTCGTATGCAGTTTATAGTTTGGATGAAACTGAAACGGAGCGAGAATTAGTAAATTGTAATGTGAGCATGTATTAAACTTGTGTTTGTAATTTTATGGTTATTGGTAATTTTATTTTTCCTTTTTTTATGGATAAAGAGGAAGCTGTGGTTCATCGTAGTAGGATCGAAGACGCATGTGCGATATTTAAAAGACGGTTTGACCAACCAGATAACGTCGTATAATTTGATTTTATATTCGGTAAAATTCGATATTATTAACAATTTATTTTTTGAACATAAAAATACTTCCTAGAGTTTGTATTCGTTGTTAGTTTTCGAAAAAGTTAAAATTCCAGTTCCCATCCAAGTTTAAAATCGACTCGTTACTGGTTTTTATCGAAGTCCTTAATATAAAGTTCCATTTCTTTAGATCTTAAATGTGTGTGCTTTAAATTTTACCCATAACGTAGAAGCTATTTATAGCCTAAATTAAGAGGCTATTCTTTAGATCTTTGTTCTGAAACATAAATTAAAAATAGACATTTCAAGGCCAGCATGATTGTTTTTTTTATGTATTTGTTTCCTTTTCAAGAAATATTCTAAGATAATTTCTTTTCATATTATACAGTCCCGCATCGTTTGCGCCTATTATAAAATAAACCGGTAAAACGTTTGCTCCGGCTAAAAATATTTCTGTCGATCTCTTTCAGCGATAAGGCAAAACTTAATTCTAAAAACACTACAATCAACTTTAATTGAAATTAATTACCGATGTTGTTAAAATAATTAAACTGCTGGTTTTATTTTAATAGAATTTAATTGGATGCCGGTCGCAGGCCTATCGGTCGCCATGGCAACGCACATCAAAGTGTCCCACGTGCTCCGCGACGGAAGTGACGTCGGCAGCACTTTGTCTTCAATACGATTATGATTTTATTTTATGTGAAGATAGTTCCGCCACATCAAAGAGCTCGGCGAACAGGCCATGTGTGCCGCCATCTTCTAACCTAACCTCGCCAGCTAACTAGTTAACCTATAAGTCGTTAAACCATTTCAATTGAATTCGAGTTGCTGTCTTTTACCTTATCAGGGCAACGACAACGTGGCCGCTGCTTAGTACTTATTACGGACAAAAGATGGCGCGCTGAGGTGAAAAGGTTTAACAGGCAGTGTTGATTAATAGGCTATGGTTGTGACTGTACATTAAACTTCAGTGCTGCGGTTATTATTATCTTCAAGTCTTTCAGTTTAAAACCAGTAGTTCAAAGAACAGTAGACCTCGCGGTATATTCTTAATTAATATAGTTAATATAGAGAGCGCTCCATGACAGCGCTCGTAATTGTTTCAACCAATTTAACCTGTAACTGTAATATTTAAAAAAGCGTACTCTACCAACTTTATGTCAAAATTATGATTGGTTTTGCCTTTCAGCCTGTCTTACGTGAAATAATCAGCAACTAGACTCTCAACGTTCAATCAGAGCCCGCCATCTTGAAACGGAATTGAATAGAGAAAAATCTTATAAATGCGACTTTCATTCTTTATACCGAAAGTACCTTTGTACCGAATTTCAAAACAATCGGCCCATGCGTTAAATTTGCGAACGCTCGTCATCGTTAAATCAAAGATCGCCATTTTGAAACAGAAGTAAATAAGAATAAATTAACACATAGTCATTTTGGATTAATACAAAATATCTCTGTGGCAAATTTCAAAACAATCGGTTAATGCGTTTGGCTAAACCTGCTAAGAGCTTGTTATTGTAAATCAAGGGCCGCCATCTTGAAACAGAAGTGATTGGGTGGAAAATATTACGCATACCTTTCTCGGGATTTATACAAGGCTCCTTATAGTTTAAAATAACTGTATTGCTAAGCAGAACAGAATAATTAATGTTTTCCTTTAACACATATTTTTTCCGTTAGTTTTGTTGATATGTAACTTTCCATTGTTATCGAACTTAACACAATCTGTTTACAGAACTGCTTGTCGCAAGTTAAAACCCATTAAGGGATGAGGGATAAGGGATGAGTCTAATAAAGTCAGTTAAACAACACCTCCCGCTTCTTGAGTAAACAGTCTTAAGTATTTTGGCAGTGCTTGGGTTACAACCGTGTTAATAAGGATGGCCGGGTGATCCATCAAAGTCAGGCAGCGGGTGGTTCAAGCCGTGGTTGGCCACCCACATAAACACGTTACTTCACTAGCCCCAACAATAAATCTGGACCCACCCCCTGATTTGCTTCCTAATCCTACTTTGTTCACTCCAATTACATTCTCTGTCCTATAAAAATTGCATCAACCCATAGTTTGTTACACGCGGGCCTTCTTGCAATTAAATAGACCCCGTTACTTGTTCTGGCGCCGGATTTGGTCTGCCTTAATTTCTTTGTATTTACTGACTCTTGGAGTTTTGGTTCTTTATAATGTAGACTATTTGAAATATGATAATCCTTACGGATGACATTATTTATAACTAACGTTATTTTTTAGCGTTGACAAACCTGATCTCAAATCAATTAAATTACTTTAAAATGTTTTAGATCGAGCACTTAAGTAAAAAGTGAAAACCTTTGTTCAGAAGGCATAGCAATTTGTTTTCCCAACTATCCGATGTAGTAATTGTTGATTAAAAAATTAGCCTGATTCGTCAAAATCGGTTTATTGAATTTTTATCACTTTTTAGTCATAAAATAAGATGATTAAGTGATTCTAGTTCGTTTCCGGAATAAATAAGAAAAAAGAAACAAAAACAGCTTTGTGATTTGTATGCTTTTTATTTTTACTTTTTAGCTGTACTTAAATTTCATTTTTTTTAAACAAATTTTAGTTATTTAACTTTATATATTCCGACGGAGGCAGCTGAAGTGAGCAGCTGATGTGTTTAGCGATCTCACTGTACACACACACACACACACACACACACACACACACACACACACACACACACACACACACACACACACACACACACACACACACACACACACACACACACACACACACACACACACACACACACACACACACACACACACACACACACACACACACACACACTACTGTATAGCTTGGCCAACCCTAAAGCGTAAAGCAACCCGTACTGATGGAGCGAGTGACAACGGCCTAATGGTGTATCCAAGACCTGGTGACCTCCCGCTGTACCTAAACCTCACCCAAACAAGCAGAGATCTGCAAGGACGGACCTAATTTCTTTAGGTACTTGTGGGTGTTGTCATAAGTAAAAAGGTAAAATAGAATGAACAGCATCTCACCACATAACAAAAATCTGGCCAAATGTAGCAAAACCTGCGTAATAAGGAACAAGGTAAAGAAACATTCAAAAGGGAATCACCTCTATAAGGAACTGGAAAGTCACCAGTTAGGGCAGTGGATACTTTGAACCCTCTTTGTGGACTTTATAAAGAGCAGATCTACAAAGATCGCATTGCAATTGTAAATAAATATTCATTCATTTATTAAACTTTATGTACGACCAAGACCAGATAAACAAATTTTGGTTTTTCTTAATAGCTACCAAAAAGGATTTTTAATGAGGTAACTATCCGTACGTTTTTAACATCCTTTTCAAAGGACTTCATATGTTACGCAAGTCGTTGAAAAAAATTAAATGTCTTGATCAAGGAACGTGAGAATGATATAAGGTTAATTTCAATAAAATGCTTTTTTTGCGCCGTTTCTATTTTACTAGAAACTGAATTGATAAAATTTGATAGATAAATAATTATTTTATTTTGCACGTTTTTAAGTATTCTATTTATTGCATCGTCGAAATCTACATGAATTAGAATTTTCTTGTTTTAAATTTCTTACAAAATGTCTAAATAAACATAAAAAAGTGAGCATTCATTTTTGTATTAAAACATGAAAATTAGAAAATGTTCGTACGTACAGAATTTGTTGCAATAATAAAATTAGAATTTCAGAAACGTAAAATATAAAATACAAAAATCTTTTATTCTTTTATACAACGCGAATCAATTTGTTTTGTTGATTGAAAATCAAACGAACATGTTATTAGGTCTTTGTAAATTCGTGTCCACCGCGATACAGCTGCGTGCCACGATTACTATATCTCATAGGTAACTAAATACCCGCGTGCATTAACAATGTTCGTGCTCATAGGCTGCGCAAGAACAATACGCCAAATTATTGGAAACTAATTTTATTATTATGGGACAATAAATACTCCAAACCCTCAGTATTGTTGAGTTTTACGAGCGTCTCCTAATTGTCCCCGCAGCAGGCCTTTCGTTCTGAGACGATCCCGGTTTCACAGATTTTTGTTTAGTTTATTTTTACTTTCGATTAATAGAATTTCAGACTTTTTGAAGTTACGCCGCGGCTCCGTGAATTGTAATTAGTTTTGTTTTGAGCGGAACGTTCGGAAACAATCCGCAATAAAAATCTGATCAATTTTTTACCGTTATTGTGTTCAACATAACCTTGTTATTTATTCTATTGTTGTTTCTATGACTAAAACACGCGAAACAATGTATTTTCGTGGTTTTAACCTTCTTTAATTATTTGTGTTTCCACATTATTCGATTTAACTAGATTGTTTTCTTTAAATGTAAAAGGCAAATTTTCTGGAAACACATTAAACATTTTGTTCCGCAGTCCTAACGATTGTCATTAAAACTTTATACAATTATATCCTATGTAGGTTTACAAGTACTGTCATTTTGATATCTTATAACAATATAAAACTTTCTTTTCTAACCAAAGAATACGAGGTGTGTTCAGAAAGTAACGAGAATTTTTAAATTTCGAGGGCTTGGAGAGTCCGATTGTCAAACATTTTTTTTATTATGTTGGTATACATGCGCTTGAAGTATGACAAAACTTTCAGCTGTTTTCATTGTTGACTTTGTCTGTGACAGCCACTAAGGCTAGACTTGCTTTTATGAGCTAGGCGATTTTCGTTTGTTAAAAGAAATGGATCGAAGAATTTCTATCAAATTTTGCGTAAAAAATAGAATAAAGTGTAACAAAGTGTGTGAAATGTTAACAAAGGCCTATGGTGAGTCTGCTATGAGTAAAGCAAGAGTTTACGAGTGGTAAAGCGTTTCGAAGAAGGCCGTGAAGATGTTTAAGATGAACGCCCTGGACGCCCCAGCACATCAACAACCGATGAAAATGTCGAAAAAGTGAAATAAATGGTTATGAACAATCGCCGAATCACATTAGAGAGGTCACTGATGATG
The DNA here is from genome assembly GCA_022606455.1 of Callitettix versicolor. Taxonomy (NCBI): domain Eukaryota; kingdom Metazoa; phylum Arthropoda; class Insecta; order Hemiptera; family Cercopidae; genus Callitettix; species Callitettix versicolor. Next base: position 98,314,694 of record CM040189.1, read on the forward strand.
TTGGCATATCGATTGGATCATGTCATGACATTGTTTCCAGTGTTTTGTGTATGAAACGCGTGGCAGCAAAATTCGTTCCAAAATTTTTGAATTTTGAACAAAAACAGCGGCGAATGGAAGTTGCTCCGGAGTCACTAAATGAAGTCAACGACGATGCAGAATTACTGAAACGTATTATAACAGGTTACGAAACATGGGTTTACGGATATGACTTCGAAACTAAGGCTCAATCATCCCAGTGGAGGCATTCTGGCTTGTCAAGACCGAAAAAGGCTCAACAAGTGCGGTCGAACGAGAAGGTTATGCTCACTGTGTTCTTCGATATTAATGGCATAGTGCATCATGAGTTCCTGCCACCAGGTGAAACGGTCAATAAGGAGTACTACCTACAAGTTCAAAGCCGTTTGCGTAAAGCAATCCGAAAAAAACGCCCGGATCTGTGGAAAAACAATTCACGGCTTTTGCACCACGATAATGCACCAGCTCACACTTCATTGCTTGTTCGTGAATTTTTGGCCAAAATCAGTACTGTAACGATGCCCCAGCCTCCATATTCGCCAGAAATGGCTCCGTGTGACTTTTTCCTATTTCCAGAAATAAAGAGAACCTTAAAGGGCCATCGTTTTACAGCCATAGATGACATTAAAAGCGCATCGCTGAAAGAACTAAAGGCTATCTCAAAGATCGAGTTTGGGAAGTGTTTCGAGGATTGAAAGAAGCGCTGGCACAAGTGCATAACCTCTAATGGGGACTATTTTGAAGGCGACAACATCAATGTAGAAGAATAAATAAATATTTTTTTCAAAAAATTAAAATTCTCGTTACTTTTTTAATACACCTCGTACTTCTAAAGTGATGTTTTAACACATGAATAATAGGCTATAAACATATGAAAATGACATTTACAAAATGAAAATCCATTTTTAATCCGCTATTGATCTTTATCGCTCACTACCAGTTTCGATATTTAGAGGTCATTGACGAGTGATAAACAAATATGACTAAACAAACTAGAGGGTAGTAGAAGTGGGGGTGGAGCTGCTTATAATCTAAGTTGATTATAACTGCTAGAGGTTAAGAATCTAAGTTGATAGGTTCAGTGGTGAACTATTACATTACATAAACTTTAATACCAACACAAATATTCAAATATTAATAAATAAACTATGTTCAGTATAATGATCTGTCTTCCCTAGCTTCGTCAATTCTACTTTCGTTGACGCGTTTCGGAGAACCTCCATCTTCAAAAACTATATCTATTAGAGGATAGAGGATAGATATAGTTTTTGAAGATGGAGGTTCTTCGAAACGCGTCAACGAAAGTAGAATTGACAAAGCTAGGGAAGATATATCATTATACTGAACATAGTGACAATATTCCTAGCAGAAAAGAAGAAGAATATAAAAATAATTAATAAATAAATCTTAAAATTAGACAAATTGCAAGTATAATTATCGTACCGAAGTGACAGATAAACAATAATGACAAAAATAAAAACACGATATAATATCTCACCTTGAAAATTGAATCTGCTTTCTAAAACAAACATTTACGTGAATGGCAACGTCAAAAATGAATCAGCACACTAATTGAGGGGGTCTACAAATTAAAATACAATGGTGGTGACGCAGTCTTTTTAGGGCAAAAAGGAAGACGTATCAATAACAGGGTGGGGTAATTTTCGAACGCAATCGTCCTTTGCCAAAGATTCATAAAGAGTAATACAAAAAATTCACTGTTTTCATCTGACTCCATTCTTTACCTCTGATTACTTCTAAATCGTCTTAAAAATTTTGAAATTTTAAAATATTTTAAAACAGGTGACGATTATTTTGATAATGATCAAAATTTTCCTAACAGATTCCATACTATATTTAATTAAAATTTTTATTTGTTTACTGCAGGCTATGACAGTTATTTATCATTTTACTACTTACACTTTATACATAATATATTGTTTTCCTATTTTTGTTATTATTGTGAATCTGTGACTGATGTGCCACAATTTGTCTGCTAGATTATTCAGTTCTTTAATTTTACATTTTATACATTAATCAGTATATTTTCTTTTTATTATGGATTAGTGTTCAAACTGGATAGTAGAGTTATTTATCCAGAATAGGTGATGCCTGATTATGATAGGATTTCCCTTTTATATTATCCATTCAACATCCTTTCGAAGGGCAAGAAATATTGTGGCTAAGTTCACTGTCCAGTTACTGACAGATTAATTCGTCGTTTGCTTGTATTAAAATACTTTATTAGGAAAGTGTTTTTTTTTAATCTACACAAAGTTTTTTATTAAATTACTAGACGATTTAATGGGACGTTTATGTCAGATTTTCGAAAACAAATATTTATTTATATATAAAAAAAATTGGAGCTAAAAACAACCACACTTACAGTGAAATGACCTTTGTTTATCCTAATAGATTTAAGTAACTTTTTCTTTAAGAGCATAGTATTACAAAACCTACAAAGGACGATCCTCCTTTAATACCATATAATTAACAATATCTTTTGTAATTAAATCATCTGATAAATAATAAAACCATTAATTCCAAGATAACTCGTCCTTGGGAGAAAATATTTAACGGAATTTAAAGGAATAATTACGTGTCACTACCGTCAGTACCAGGACACATTGGGACAGAGGGAATGAGATAAAACTGGCAAGGAAAGAGGCATCGCTCCAACGTTTGTCGAATTGAAGACAGCTACTGCAAGGTGAAGCTTAAAGTGGAAAAATAGGCCAGAAAGTCTAAGCTCTGGGAAAGACGTCTTAGTGAGATTTAAGACAGGCCAAAGAGCTCCTCAGAACCTTTGACAGGAGCAGAGCAAAAATCTGTATCCGCCTTAGTAAAATTAAGCTAGACTCTCTCTCTCTCTCTCTCTCTCTCTCTCTATATATATATATATATATATATATATATATATATATATATATATATATATATATATATATATATATATTCGTATATATATTCGTATATTTATATTCGTAAATATATAAATAATAATTATTGTTAAAGTTTTAAGAATAATAAATCTGAATTTGAAACTTTCTTTCTTAAACAAAATAAGTTATCCTAATACAAAGAACATTAGTGTAATTTAGAACGTATTAAATTGTTTGCTTAAAAAATCATTAAAATAGTATTTATTATTTATTTATTACTAAGTTTTTGCGATAGGTTTTGATTCACAGCTATATAAAATATCTCACACTGAATATGTTCACGAAAAATCTGGTTCGGAAAAATACGGGAAAACGGACCAAAATCTCGAAACAGGTTCGACAGATTTTGCTCAAATATTGGTAATAAATGAAGAATCGCATCTCGTGGCATTGTAACGAATTTTAAATAAGTGAAACTTATTGTTTGTTGTATTTCGAAAAAACAAAAACAGATCCAACGAGTGTCTGTGTTTACTCTCATATTAAACTTTGCTACACTGACTTCAGTCATGAAACTTTAATATAACCGAAATTTAAATAAACGTTGTTTTTTTTAACGTTCGACTATTGGTCTCTACTGAACGAATGCAGACGATGGGATGATTTATAACGTATGAAAATACCAAGCCCTGGCCGAGAATCGAATCCGGGTCCTCGGGGTGAAAGCCCAGTACGCTATCAACTAGGCCACCGAGGCGGCCCAATTAACATTGGTGAGCCAAATGTAAAACGTCAAGGTGTTACTATTTTTTTAGCTCCTGACGCCATTGTTTCGTCTTTAGTTATAGCTACCCTTTCCTTCTCTCCCTTATGCTTGTTTGTATATTTATCAATTATATTTGAGCAAAACAATCTTACAATATGGGTACACCAAGCTTACCGATATTATTTAATTAGTTTAATCTCAAGCGATGTGCACGTGAGCGCACACACACACACACACACACACACACACACACACACAGTATTTTGGATTCAAGAGACCTATGTTAATGTTAAGCTAAGCTCTCTCTCTCTCTCTCTCTCTCTCTCTCTCTCTCTCTCTCTCTCTCTCTCTCTCTCTCTCTCTCTCTCTCTCTCTCTCTCTCTCTCTCTCTCTCTCTCTCTCTCTTGATATATATATGTCCCATAAATTAGATTTATTTATTTTTATTCTCAAAAAATATTGCTAAATCACCAAAAGTTTTTTTTAAAGTTTAAAATATTGTATCTAAAACCTTAAAAGGGGACTCTAAAATAGACTTTCTGATTTCTCCGTATGAAAAAATCCCTTCTAGTCTGCTAAAGCCTTCCCGTCTATCATTCTGAAAGAAAATAACCATGAATCAGAACAGAGTTGATGGCGCCCAGATAAAACAGATCAGATATCGCATCCCACAAGACGTTTGTTCCGTAACGCTGGTCTTACTAACACTTTGAAATTACGGGAAAACCTTCTTGTTTATATTCGGAAAGAACAATTACCGGCGATAACCAATCAGTGAACTATTGTTTAACCATGGCGCGTTCCCTGCCCAGGCCGTTACCCTATCCTTTCTGAACCGTGTTTTTGATTGAAGTCCATTGTCTACGTAAAGTTAATAACACAGCCTGGATATAAAGACAATGAGCTTGCTTCCGGCCAGTGTAAGGATTGCTTCAATCATTGAGGTCAATTACTGCAACATCACGACTGACTGCAATTGTCATTAGTATGACTCGATTGACAAGACCCAATCTGCGGACTGAGGTAGTCCTGAGGACAGGAAAGTTGTTTTAGATCCTGCAACACTCTACTCCTCCTACAGCCTTTGACTCCAATAAAAGTAAAAAGACATTTGGTGGTAGTGAACAAAATTCATTTAATAATTTTAAGGGGTCTATTTAATTTTCAAGGGGGCTCTGTGTCTAAAGGAGAGGTTTCTACTGCAATGTTTGTATGTTTGTGTGTGTGTACGTGCGTGTGTGTGTGTGTGTGTGTGTGTGTGTGTGTGTGTGTGTGTGTGTGTGTGTGTGTTTGTGTGTGCTCGCGAGCTAGTGAGTGCGTGTGAGTGCGTGTGCGCGCGCGCGCGCGTGTGTGTGTGTGTGTGTGTGTGTGTGTGTGTGTGTGTGTGTGTGTGTGTGTGTGTGTGTGTATGTGTGTGCTCGTGAGTGTGTGTGTGCGTGAGTGCGTGTGAAAATGTGTGCGTGTGTGTGTGTGTGTGTGTGTTGTGTGTTGTGTGTGTGTGTGTGTGTGTGTGTGTGTGTGTGTGAGAGTGTGTGTGTGTGTGTGAGCGCTCCCGTACATATACATTTATTTTGTATACACACCACACACACACACACACACACACACACACATATATATATATATATATATATATATATATATATATATATATATATATATATATATATTACAGAGAGAGAGAGAAAGATTCATTGTCAGAAAAAATGAAAAAAATCGTTTGGGAATAAAGTAAACCAGACCACCCTAAGTTTTCGCCGCTATACACATTGCCCAAACCGTGAATTATTTTTATTTTCAATTTATTTCACTGACTTTGAGTCAACATGACCTCACAAAAGACCAGCTCAAGAATTAAAATTTGAACAAAATCTAATAACCCAGTGAAAGTAATAAATTACCATCACTTATGAAAAAAAGATTCTGGATTTATCTTTATAACAGCCTATGACAATTTGTTAATGAGATTTTCCAGAAAATTGACAATTCATTAAGAAGAGTGACGATTGTAGTCAGTTTAAGAAATTAAAAAAAAAAAAAAAGTTTCGGGAATGGAAAAACAAGAAAATAATCCCTGATCGCTCTTTAGTTGGTCTTCGTACTTTAGTATTTACACTTTAAATGCTTTTTATCTTGAGTTTACTACACTGACGAGTTATAATTGTACACACATGGCCAAAATTTAAGCTAAATCTGATTATCTTTTTTGTGAAATTAATTATATTTTCCAGTCATTCGGGCTGTATACCACAAGCCGATTGTGTCCGTAATGTTTTGGCAACACTGATTTTGGCCTATTTCCTATACTTAAGAATGAATGAATATTTAAATGTTACAAACACACTGTGACTTTCGTAGATCTTTTGTGTCCCTGAGTCTCTTAGTTACAGTACTTTCTCCAGTTCTAGTCTCCGTAAAGTGCAGAATTGTCAAAGAATTCAAGGTACGTGAGTTCTTCACTTATAATTGGTAAATTTCTAAAACACTAGCTCTTCTCCTAGTCTACCAGCAGGGGATGGAGAGTTTCTCTTCCCGCAGTACCTGCAACTTGGATCTTCTACTAAACCAAGATTCCTCAGAAGTCTCTTAAGGGAGGGGGGCTCCTTTAGGTAACCTTCAGAAGTGTTAGCTTAATTTTACTAAGGCCAATACAGATCTTTGCTCTGCTCCTGTCAAAGTTCCGCAGGAGCTCCTTGGCCAGTCTTAAATCTCGCTTAGACGTCTTTCCCAGAGCTTAGACGTTCTAGCCTATTCTTCCACTTTAAGATTCACCTTGAAGTAGCTCTCTTCAAAAGTCGACAAAAATTGTAGCGATGCCTCTTTCCTTGAAAGCTTTATCTCATTCCCTCTGTCCCAATGTGTCCTGATACTCAAGGGAGTGACACGTAATTATTCCTTTAAATTCCATTAAATATTTTCTCCCAAGGACGAGTTATCTTGGAATTAATGGTTTTATTACTTATCAGATGATTTAATTACAAAAGATATTGTTAATTATATTGTACTAAAGGAGGATCGTCCTTTGTAGGTTTTGTAATGCTCTTAAATATAAAGTTACTTAAATCTATTAGGATAAACAAAGGTCATTTCAATGTAAGTGTGGTTGTTTCGCTCCATTTTTTTTATATAAATAAATATTTTTTTCGAAAATCTGACATAAACGTCCCATTAAATCTTCTAGTAATTTAATAAAAAACTTTGTGTAGATTAAAAAAAAAACACTTTCCTAATAAAGTATTTTAATACAAGCAAACGACGAATTAATCTGTCAGTAACTGGACAGTGAACTTAACCGCAATATTTCGAGCTACTCGAAAGGATGTTGAATGGATAATATAAAAGGGAAATTATAATCAGGCATCATCTATTCTGGATAAATAACTCTACTATCCAGTTTGAACACTAATCCATAATGAAAACAAAATATACGCAGATTAATGTATAAAATGTAAAATTAAAGAACTGAATAATCTAGCAGACAAAATGTGGCACATCAGTCACAGATTCACAATAATAACAAAACTAGGAAAACAATATATTATGTACAAAGTGTAAGTAGTAAAATGATAAATAACTGTCACAGCCTGCAGTAAACAAATAAAAATTTTAATTAAATACGCTATGGAATCTGTTAGGAAAATTTTGATCATTAACAAAATAATTGTCACCCATCTTTTCTTTTAGAGGTAAAGAATGGAGTCAAATGAAAACGGTGATCTTTTTGTATTAAACCTTTGGCGATTAACGATTGCTTTTGGTCAATGCTTCGATACTTAAAATTACCCCATAGCCTGACATAAAATTGCTTCCTTCCTCGGTCCTGACATAACCTTTGTATTCAACATTATTAATTTCAAATCCATATTTTTTGTTTTAATTTTGTGCATATTTTAAAGCTAATTACGATGGTGAAATAATATTTTCAAAAAAGTTATGATTTTTTTATTTTGAAACGGTCAAACGGATTCCGCTTAAACAAATTTGTCCGATCTATTACTAATGATTAATATATATATATATATATATATATATATATATATATATATGTGTGTGTGTGTGTGTGTGTGTGTGTGTGTGTGTGTGTGTGCATGCGGCGTTGAGAGTTATTTTTCCTATTTGAAATGTAATTTGAAAGTTTAAAATGCTCATAAATGCATGTTTCAATGCTGATTATTATGATTGTGAAATCATAATTTCAAACAACTTTAGATTAAGAAATATACTTTTGAAATTCGCTTCTATTATATATGCGAGACAGCTGCGTGCCGTGATTACATAATATGAGAAACAGTTTTCAATCGTTTCTTAATTAGCTACTCAAACGCTTTATGAATATTTGATAAATAAACTATCGACTATCGAATATATTTTTTTAATTCATCAAATTAAATCATTTTGTCGGTAGAAGAAAAAAATAATTTCCAGATTTTCGTTGAAATTATGAAATTATTATTCTAGTTTATTATCAATTGTTGTTAAATAACGTTAAATTTACAGATTATAATACAGCATGATTTGTCATTGTTTTATTCAGTCAGGATCTTTGTTTTTGATTACGAAATGTTAAAACAATTACAAGTAAGAATGCATGCTTTATAAAATTGTATTTTTTTATGAATGTTTGTAATATTATTAGGCCTAAATATGCATTATATATAACAATTTAAGTCTTTATATATTTGAATATATGCAACTATTCTTTGATTGTAGTGTTCAAACTTTGTAAATTCAAACTTTAGTGTTTTGTTTATAAAGAAATTTTGAATTTATTTCTGTAAAATTTTCTCTCAACCAAAGAATATTTGCAATACAATTTAGTAAATTTTATGTGGAAATTACAAAGAAATGTAAGGTTTTTAAAAATGACACTTTTTTCTCGGAATACTTCCCATAACTGTTATTTTTTTTTAGCCAATAAATAAAGTTGAACAAACGTGAAAGAAAAACTAAATAAAAAATTATTCAAAATTATTGTAAATGTGAAATTATTAATTCTGAAATAAAATATTTATAGTCCTTCATATATAGTGAATATTGCGGTGGTAAACTCGCAGACAAATCCTGTTATATTCGGAGTTTGTTTAAAATGTTCGACTGTTCCTTAAACCGTAACATTCACTCACACGTATTTTAGAATTCCGTCAATTTATTTAAATTTTCAAATCAAAATATACGGTAATGCACGTAATATTATTAGATTTTGTAAGTTTATTTTGTCAGAAGCTCTGGTAGAGTGTTTGAAATTTGTTATTAAATTTTAATTCTAAACAATTACAAAAAAACTCCTCTTTTCAATGAAACAATGAAATAGAAATAAAATAAATTTCTTTACTGTACACAAACACAAAAAATATGTTTTCCTGTAAGAAAAACAAATATAAAAACTAAAATTGTAACAGCAAAAAAATTAACATAAATAATAATAATAACCAAAACAAAATCAGAAATTACATTGTTTTTAAATGCAAATATATTTTTAACAATTAGTCTAACTAACGTTTTGTTAAAGGAAAATCGTATTTAATTATATTTGTATTGCATTTTCTTGTTGCGGAAGATTTACCTCTAAATATCGAGATATTGGAAACTACGACCCCATAACAAATCAGAAAATAACCGTTCAAGGTTTTGTTTTGTTAATCTGTGCACAGAAGCAACAGATACATAGACTGTAAAATTTAAAAATAATCGTGGCATTACTTTTGAATCGAAGCAACTTTCTCGTTAAAGTGATAGAAGCACATTTTAAGGAAGTCTTACATTTTTTGAAAATCCGATTTCACCATCGTAATCAGCTGTAAATTAAAACATAGGCTTACATAAATTACCAACTTCCAAATTATTTTTACGAGCTTGACTGCTTTTTAAAGATTTGAAAAATAGCCATTTTGAAAAAGTTGAACGTATTTTGATAAAAAACAGAATTGTCCAAGCTATTATCAAAATCGAATTATGAATAATATCAACATAAAATAACGAGTTATACTTTTGATTTACATTGAAAATGACGAATATGAACAGATTTATTTTCGTATTTTAAATGGTATTTGAAAAAATGCAAAATAAAAATTTATGATTATTTTTCCGATTTAAAAATAGACTATTCTCTATTTTGAAAAGCTTTAAGGATTTTACTGACAAAAGAAAGTGTCGAAGCTACTAAAATTGATTTTTGTGACCAAAATTGCGAATGTGAGATTGCCTACACATACAGCTTGCACACGATTGTATGGATCATTTTTGTCGACCGCTCTCAGTAAGTAATGCAGAGGTCAGGATTGGGCTCATTTCATGGTTTAGGGTTTTCATGGTTAACGTATATTTCATGGTTTGGTGTTTACATGGTTAACGCTCTTTCATTATTTGGGGCTTTCATGGTTAACGCTCATTTCATGGTTTAGGGTTTTAATGGTTAACACTCATTTCATAATTTGGAGTATTCATAATTAATGCTCATTTCGTGGTTTGGGGTTTCCATGGTTAACGTTCATTTCGTGGTTTTGGATTTACATGGTTAACGCTCATTTCATGGTTTAGGGTTTTCATGGATAACGCTCCTTTCATGGTTTGGGGTTTCATTGTTAACGCGCATTTCGTGCTTTGGGATTTCCATGGCTGGGAAACGGCTCATTCATGGTTTGGAACTTTACTGGATAACGTTCATTTCATAATTTGGAGTTTTAATGGTTAATGCTCATTTCATAGTTTGGGTTTTCATGGTTAACGCTCATTCCGTAATTTCGAGTTTTCATAGTTAATGCTTATTTCGTGGTTTGGTGTTTCCATAGTTAACGCTCATTTCGTGGTTTGGGGTTTCCATGGTTAACTCTCATTTCATGGTTTAGGGTTTTCATGGATAACGCTCCTTTCATAATTTGGAGTTTTCATGGTTAACGCTCATTTCGTGGTAAACCACGAAATGATATAAACTAAATATTGTAAACTAAATAATATAGTTTATCATTTAGGGTTAACTCTCATTTCACGGTTTGGGGTTTTCATGGATAAGGTTCATTTCATGGTTTGGGGTTTTCAACGGTAATTCTCGAGTAGCAGATTTTCCACTAGAAATTTGTTAATCATGATTGATTAACTAATGTTTTTTTAACTGTAACGACAATTAATGTTTTTCTCCGAATGTGTAGCTAAAACACAAAACGAACACATTACACAAAGGACAAACAAAAAATAAGATAAAATAAACACTGACAACAGACATTCACACATGTGGCGCAACTCGGACAAACATAAATTGACAAAGCACAGAATGAAGAACACGTCATCCGACTATCGTGAATCTGTGGGAAATTTAATGGCTCAAGCACGAACTAGCTTGCAAGAAAAGTAAAAACTCCAACGCATGTTAATAGCAAGATTGGTTTTGTGAAAACAACATGAATAGGCCAACCTTGCGTCAAGATTCCGTTTTGCGAGATTTTATTGAGTGGGTGTTGGGCAAAGGTAAGCTTTAGAAATATTTAATAGACAGTGCATAACAAAGTGAATAAAAATAACGTAAAATCAATGCATATTTCTGACATTACGTTATTTTTGTTATGTTTTTCATTATAAAGGCAATTTGCCGTTAACCAAATTATCTATATCTGTTGGTACTTTAGTCTACAAACTAAATTGTTCGCTTAATTTTAAAATTTTATTTATTTCATTTGAACAAAAGTAGTTGAGTTGATGTAAAGTATAAATGTACATCATATGGTATGTCTCAGACAAATTTTCGCAGCTTTGCTGTTTAACTTGCTTCGTAATTTTGAAATTTGCTCTGACGATAAGACATTAAAAGGGCTGCAAAAAATGTAGCCAAATTTTTTGACATTTGTCACGTCCGCCATTTTAAAACATTTCAATGTACGGAGTTATTTATTTTTATTTCAAATAAGGTCTCTTAAGATAAAGAAGCTCACTTTACTTGCATTTTATTTATATAATCATTCAAGCGAAATAAAATATGTTCTTACAAGAAACAAAATGGCGATTAGTGGCAAAAATGGCGTTCAGAAATATATAGAAGTTTTCCATATTTTTAGGTATGGAATAAGTCCTCGAAAAATCGCCGTATAGTTTGAACCATCCTATACAATTGTAGGCTAAGCCTATACAATATCACTTAGTCACTCATTGTATTTTTGTATCTCAATAAGAATAAGGCTTTCGAAGTTAAAACGTAAGGTGGTAATAGTGGAAAAATACAATAAGGCTGTTTTATTTTTTTAAAAATTAAAAAGCTTCTTTGATTGTTGAGTGTTCTTTTCTTTTTTTTTGTATTATTTTCCGATTTTTAAGCATTTAAATGAAACTGTCGCTAGGTTTCAAGCAATATCAAACTGTCTTACGTCTAATCGAAACAATTTACGGGCACTCAAAATGTCTGATTTGTCTATTAAATACGACTGTTAGCAGGCCTTAGGCTACCTTAAACGGCGCTACACTTATTCAACAAAACATTACAGTGGTTACTCAAAATGTTTAATTTATTTTAAAACGTAAGATTTTTACGAGTTCTATGAGTGCGTGTACGCAATATAGTTTATAGTTTTTCATTTTATGCATTGTATCAGTCAAATGCGAAGTTAAAATACCTTCCGAACCATGGTCAGTTATGTTAAAATGCTAATTTTGTCGCTGTTCACTATAAAACTACTCGACAGATTTCAATAGAAACGTTTAAATTAGTTTTAAAAAATGTTTAGTAGGTTTTAGACTATCTCAAACTTTCCTTGGTCTGTTTGAAACAAAACGGCGAGCACTCTAAATGTCCGATTTATTTAAAAAAAGGGTATTTTCAAGAGTTTTATCAATCTCGACCAACCGGAAATGCAGTGTGTAAAATAGTAGTTCTATGGTTACAATATCCATGCCAAAGATGGTGGTGGGTATTGTTTCGGTTTAAAAATTTGACTGTTACTGTATCGAAAAAGTAACTACATTTTATAACGATAACAATAACATGCTTTTAATAACAAAAGCTTGTCTCGCAAAATGCCGTCTTTAGTTTACGTAAAAACAAAATTTTTAAGTCAACTTTTAAATTAATCAACTGAAATTTTTATTACGTGAAAAATGAGCCAGAGGAAATATCACATTATCGATTCACAAAGTGATGGTATTCATTTCAGTTTTCCCAAAATCTAAATAAGTGTCACCGGAAAATTTTGAAAAACGGAAAATCCATTAAGATAATATGTTAATGTTTTCTTTGTACGGATTAGTTAGGAAATTAGCCTAATACTTATTAGAAACTTCAAGTTTTAATGAAATAAGTTTAAGCAGAAATATTAGAAAAGTATTAGAACATTTATTAACACATCAGAAACATTGCGCACATTTTTTTACAATCCATTTTAAAATGACTCAATCTTAATATTTTAAGAAGATAATAAATAATTTTAGTTTTATTTGGTTTTTCCCGTTTCAAAACAAAAAATTTTAACATTTTCATTTTCAAATTTAACACACTGATATAAATATTATTTTAATGGCCTTCAAAAAGTGATCAGAAGGTCAGATCAGTGCTCAATTTAAGGTTCTGATTATGAATTTTCCCTTAATTGCAGCTCCAATAAAATTTAAAAAAAAAATAGCTTAATTTTTGAATCGTACATTTGACTGTAGAGCAGGGTTAGAAAAAGTTACTTTGTTCATTGTATAATGTAGCGCTGGCAGGCATGGCCACCGAGGAACTATATCCTTAATCAAATGCACAGCGTACATCCAGGATGTATCAAAGTTGCAGGAGTTTGAAGAGCTTAAGCCCAAGACTCTACGTGCGGCCCGAATGTCGCCACGTAGGAACTAAAGGGCCTAATTCAATCTGAAGAAAGCGTCTGTCACTGGAAGGCTCCAATTTGTCAGCTGGGATGTGACTTCGTATTGTGTATCGTATTGATCGAATCACGTATGCTACGACGTTAAGCCCTACGGAGCACGTAGTTTGGCTCCGATTTCGGTTAAATCATTATTCCAAACGGAGGGGAAATGTTCAATGTGCCTTCAGTGTTTTCCTTTTTCAACACTTTTTTACGTTATGTAAATAAACAAACTCAGTAGCCTATTATTAAAAAACATAGAATTGTAACATAGAATTAATACATACGTCAACCTACAACCACGCTCAATAAATCTACTGTATTGATTGTCTTATTTTGCAAATTTTTGAGCAATAAACAAAAAAAATGTGCGTGTGTGTGCGTGTATAAAAATAAATTCCATTATTTAGCCAAAAATAAAACTCATGTTTCATATTTTCTTTCTTTTTTTGCGATAATTTGTTCGAAAAAACACGCCAAATTAACATAACTAGTTTTTAACAACTTAACCTGAAACTTATAGCTTATCAGCTGTTCAATGAAATCACCTGATTTTTACGAATTAATATAAAATAACTGATCTGGTAATAGAATTACCAAAATAAAATTAACGATTAATTACATATAACTAAATCGGCTAAACTTCTTTGTAGTTTCCGTAGTGCTAGTGGTTATCGCGTCTGCTTTACACGCGCAGAGTTCCCGGTTCGATCACAGCAATTTTTAATAACAATTACTTTAATATGAAACTTGTGACGCACAAAATGTACTTTTATATATCAATATACAGGTTCCTCGTATCATACGTCACGCAAAATCTAACATCACAACCAGCCCTGAAACATGATACATGGTAGAAGTGATGCTCAGCGCTCATTTCAGGGTAGGTGGCCGCTCCCATAGCTCATTTTTTATAATTAATTATAAGCCTATAGTGAGTTTCAAAAAGAAGCGGAAACATTACTGCCGGTGTTTCAGATTGTCTACTGGTGAAAACAATAAAGTTTGTACAAATATATTTTCTTAGTCCTTAGTTTTATATTTAGCTGCAATTTTGTGTTTTTAAGCAAAAAAATCATACGTTTTAACGGTGACTGATTGAAGTCACATTTTGGATAATAATTAGCGTCATAAAGAGCATATTTGGGAAAAATAATCAGTATATTTTTGTAATCATTTCAAAATGACGAGTATATAAAAGTTGCAACGTCGAATAGACTACCTTAAAACTCGTTCATTTTACAAAATATTTTCATTTTTTAAATGACAAAGAAAACGGGTTTTTATTTTTTTACTTTCTGGTTTAAAGGATAACTAATTTATCGACGAAAATGCTGTTATCCTTTACTTTATTTTATAAAATATCACATCAGCTGTCATTATTTAACATAGCGTAAGATGTTAATTAATTAACAAGATTTCATGTTTTCCGTTTTTTGTCGATAACTCCGATTCAAACGTAACAAAGTTTAATTAGCCGCCATTTTGAAATGAGTGAAAGAATTTGGATGATTATTTTTCTAGAATTTTATCGTTATAATACTTAACGGTATGAAAAATTCCATACACCCTTAAAAAAGACGTTTTTATTTTGTTAAATATAAAATGGCAGACAATTAAACTTTTTATGAAGTAAGTTTACATAATTTCTTTTCATTATTTTCACTAGTATAACGCGTCCTGAAATTCTTTACGTTTCCTCGTGGAACACCCTGTAGTCTAGTATGTAATTAAAGTTATTACAAAAATAACCGTTGCACAAAGCTGTCCCCAGCTGACGTCATAAAAATGAATTTCTAATATAATGAGATTTAAAAGTAAGCAATAATAAGCATTTTTAATTTTTAAATTAGGATCTACATTTTTAAAAATTAATCGAAGTTAAATTCACTTTTTCGTTTGTCTTTTTAAAAAAATATGTTAATATAGTATATTTAATATTAATATTAATTTTAATATTTAATATAGTATATTGTCTTTTTAATATACGAGGGTTGATCAAATATAAACGAGACTGACTTTCTAAAAACTTTTGTGTTGGACATTGAACTCTACAGGGTGGGGTTTCAGGTAGCCTGGGAGGTTTGGGACGGGCGTAGACGGGCAACATTTTCGTTCGGACCCTTTAGTATAAAACTATACAATGAGTGAGAGTGAAGTGCACGTTTCCGTGGAGCAGAGAATTATTATTAAGTTTTTGGCCAAGGAGGGGGTCAATCCGACTGAAATCTTTCGTAGATTGACGGCTCAATACGGGGACAGGACCCTGTCAAGAGCTCGCGTTTTTGCTTGGCACAAGGAATTCGCCGAAGGACGGAAGCAGTAGAAAACCTGAAGGCCAAATCACGATCGTCGGCCGGGAAGGTAATGGCCACTGTATTTTTCGACAATCAAGGCGCCTTTCACGTCGATTTCCTCCATCAACGACGCACAATAAATGCACAATATTATTGCGATGTTTTAGAGGCCGCAAAAAAGTCTTTTCGTAGGAAAAGGAAATCTAAACCGGCGAGAAACGTCATTCTTCTTCACGATAATGCCCGACCACATTCGGCGAACGCTACGAGGCTTAAACTCGATCAAATTGGCTGGGAACCAATGGAACATCCCCCATACAGTCCAGACTTATCACCCTGCGACTATCACCTGTTTGGGCCACTCAAAGAGGCGCTTGGAGGCCAGCGTTTCGAAGACGATTCTGCGGTGGAGACCTTCGTGCTCCAATGGCTCAATGAACGCCCGAGAACTTTTTACGAAGATGGAATTAAAAAACTTCCAATCCGGTGGGAAAAATGTGTTACTCGTGCGGGAGACTATGTAGAAAAATAAGTTGTATCAAGAATAATTTGTAAGTAAGCAATAATTTTTTTAAAAAATCAGTCTCGTTTATACTTGATCAACCCTCGTAGTATATTTTTCCATGCTTAATACAATGCGGTCATCGTCGCCGTGTCGCTACAAAAATATAAAAACAACAAAAAATAGAACAATTATAAACATTAACCTGAAACTAATTAACAATAATTTATATCTGAAATCATAAAAAAATACACACAATGCATTGTAAGTTGTAAATTAGCCTTTCCAAAATAAAAATTAAAAAAATAAACGTACCTAAAACTAGTTAAAAAAGAAAAATGTAAAAAATAATGGACAATTAAATAGAGACCCAACAACAAAAACAATTTTATCAATTAAATTTTATTTAAAAAATCCAGACGATAAAGGAATTTTAGAATCATAACAATGGCCGACGCACCATCTCCCAACATCGTCTCAAACAATTATCCAAACCACCCATACGTTGCGTGTTTTGAAACCACCACAATCAAGCAAAATATGTATCACTGCTATGTTTCTATGCAAAATCCGCTTTGTTGTCCCCGCGTACCATCAAAAAACCATGCGTTAGCAAGAAAAACGGATAACCATAAACTGTTTCTTACGACTTATAGGAATAGAAACCCACTTGATCAGACGATACTTTTAATCACTTGATTTGTGTTTAGCTATTGTTTGCCATTCATCTTCCCACTGAGTACACATACAATTTTTATATCTGTTAAAAATCAGCACGTCTAGTGACTGAAAGCGTCGTGTATTCCGTGGTGTCCACGTAGTCATCCCTTCAAAAAGTGTTCTAGAAGGTCAAAAGAGATTAGTTTCTAAAGTGGTATTTCACGATCGAGGGTTTGTGTCTTACCCTGATAATAATTTTGGTATCTTATTATCAAGTGTGTTATTTAAAATAATATTTTGAAAGGTAAATAAACAATAATATTTGTTGTTATTATTTTTTTGCAATTGATAAAGTTGTTATGAAAGATAGGTTTAAAATATAAAGCTACGTTGTTCGCAAAAATTTATAGGTCTTTATATAAAATATATTCCAGTAATTTACAGTTATTGATAATATTTTTATTACTTATAGGTCTTTATATCAAATATATTCCAGTAATTTAAAGTTATTGATAATATTTTTAATACTTATAGGTCTTTACATAAAATATATCCAGTAATTTACAGTTATTGATAATATTTTTATTACTTATAGGTCTTTATATAAAATATATTCCAGTAATTTACATTTATTGATAATATTTTTGTTACTTGTAGGTCTTTATATATAAAATATATTCCAGTAATTTACAGTTATTGATAATATTTTTATTACTTATAGGTCTTTGTATAAAATATATTCCGGTAATTTACAGTTATTGGTAATATTTTTATTACTTATAGGTCTTTATATAAAATATATTCCAGTAATTTACATTTATTGATAATATTTTTATTACTTATAGGTCTTTATATAAAATATATTCCAGTAATTTACAGTTATTGGTAATATTTTTATTACTTATAGGTCTTTATATCAAATATATTCCAGTAATTTACAGTTATTGGTAATATTGTTATTACTTATAGATCTTTATATCAAATATATTCCAGTAATTTACAGTTATTGATAATGTTTTTATTACTTATAGGTCTTTATATCAAATATTTTACAGTTATTGATAATATTTTTATTACTTATAGGTCTTTATATAAAATATATTCCAGTAATTTACAGTTATTGGTAATATTTTTATTACTTATAGGTCTTTATATAAAATATATTCCAGTAATTTACAGTTATTGGTAATATTTTTATTACTTATAGGTCTTTATATCAAATATATTCCAGTAATTTACAGTTATTGATAATATTTTCGTTACGACCATTTCAGAAATTTTCGTTTTGTAACTTCTCACCTCTACAAAAAAACAGTTCCTTTTCATTATTTTTCTTGTTTTTCTGCGTGTATAGGTTGTTTATTGTTTGTAAATTGGTTCCAGCCTAGCGTCCAAATTATAGAATTAAAATGTTCAGTTATATAGAATAAAACATACAGTTTTTGAACTTAGGGGGAAGTATTAAGCTGAACAAAAATTGCTTACAACCTCATCGATCCTGGCTTCCCAATGGGGTAATTTTACAGTTAATATAAATGGTAAGGTTTAGTAATAGATTATTTTAAATTCCTTGAAAAGGCGAAATGTTTAAAATGTTAGTGAACATTATCAAAACTTGTATAAAAATTATTAACAGGTGGACATTAAAAACGTAACCTTAGAAAGTATTTTAATACGCGTGCTTACGTTAGTGAACAATATTCTTTGTGTGTTCGACCTGTCAATCCTTTCGGGGGGAACAACGCTGATAGTATTGAAAAATGAAGGGAGAACGAGATATTGCAAAAATTAAGTTTTGTTCATTTTAATATTTCTATACATTTTGTTATTGATTAATTCAAAAGTTGTAAATAACATTATTTAAATCAGGAAACAACAGGAGAAAATAAATATAAATTAGGTTTTTCTTAATGAAACAAATCAAGTAAAATAACTAGACTGCACTTAAATTTAGTTAAATTTTGATCACATTTTCTGACGATTCTATTAAATTCTTTTTATATTCTTCTTCTTTTCTGCTAGGATTATTGTCACTATGTTCAGTATATTGATCTGTCTTCCCTAGCTTCGTCAATTCTACTTTCGTTGACGCGTTTCAGCGAACCTCCATCTTCAAAAACTATATCTATACTCTTTGTATAGATCATTATACTCTAGTATAGATCATTATACTGAACATAGATTTTATTAAACCTTTTATATACTTTCTGAGTATCTGGTGACTCCGATGACCGTCATAATCTGTGAGCCACAGGTTTCTTGTCGTTAGTATTTCAGACAAGAGTAGCCTATTACTAACGTAGAGTAATGATTATGTGTTAAAATCATAATTTATAAAAATTGCGACACAAAACTATTTTTTTTTACAAGCTTGAAAATGTTAATAAGCCAAAATGCATTGTTTCTATGTCCATCGTCTGTTTCACAATGAGCCGCCTCGGTGGCCTAGTTGATAGCGTACTGGGCTTTCACCCCGAGGACCCGGGTTCGATTCCCGGCCAGGGTTTGGCATTTTCATACGCTATAAATCATCCCATCGTCTGCATTAGCCCAAGTGTGCACAATAGTCGGACGTTAAACACCAAAAAAAAAAAAAGTTTCCAAATGAAGGCCATTCAAATAATCTTCGTAAATACGTGAGTAACTAACAAATTTTAAAAATTCACAGGACTCCCCATTAAAATCGAATTTGGTTAAATTCGTTTTCGTCAATATCTTTTAACCCAGATATAGGCTAATAGCTTTGTAGTTCCAAACAAGCTATGGAATGGCTTTACGAGAGTCGCAGATCGGAACTATGCAATTAGCACAGATTACCTCTGAATTACGTTTGAATTATCGTTGGTAGCCATACAATATTTTCAGTACCTATATGTATGCATGGGTTGCTGTAATTGTTCAAGAAATATTATTCAAAAAATAAAAAATCCCCATAGCATTTCAAAATTTGGTTCTACAAGTATAGCTTAAATTTTGATCATTTTTGAAAATTCATATTTTAATTTTAAAATTCATTCTACCGTTTTGAATGGGCAGGTACTCAAAAAGTCTTACTCTCTTCAGAATTTCAAAATTTAAATGTAATAAGAGCTAAAATTTACGTAGCCTGAATAAAATTTAAAAAAATTATAATTTAATTTAAAGTAGCATCTAAGCAGATCTAAAACTTTTTCACTGTTTTTGAAAAATTAGGCAGATTTTTCTTTTTTTTAAAGCAAATTTCCATTGGAAAATGAGCTATTAAAGCGGCCATCATGACCCAGGTTATGAATCTGACCTCTACATCACATTTTGAGCGTTCGTTAATCTATAGGCTATATTAGACTATATAAATAGTTAGGCTAATAATAAAAATATTATCTTATTTTCTATCCAATATTTGAATATTTTCACTCTCTAGCCTAACTGTATGTTAAGCATTCAATTTTCAAAAAAATTGTTCAATCTTAAAAATAATTCAAAGAACAAATTTATAATACAACAAGGTTTGAGAAAATGACTGCGTTTGGGTTTTAGGGGGCACAAGTTTTCAAAATGTTAGCGAATAGACTTATTGGCACTCAGTGCAAACAACTTTTCTTTGACGCTCTTCCAAAAAAAGCTCTTGCGAAATATTGTATTAAAAAAAATCGATTTTGGAAAAGCGCTTCCATCTTGTCAGCGAAACAGTTGAGTAAAGCGATTAATAAATCATAAATCAATCTATATAAATAAAACTCACTCGCTCACTAATCACTGTATGTAAAAAAAGTTAAAATATCGCATAGTTAGTAGATGTGCAATAAATTTGAAATTTTTAAGTCATCTTTTAAACGGTTTAAAATTTCTTCGTTATATTATTAATAATCTCGGGATTTTAGCTATTTCCCCCGGTTTTCGTAGGAAAATCGCTTAACGCATTTCAATATGATTTGTTTTCGTTGTTATGCGATGCTGTGGTGACAAAGCAATCTGAAACTGTCACGTCTAGTCTGCTTTTTACTGCAAAACAGCTTGACAAATTTTAATGAAATTTCGCACAATGGTTTAAAAAAAATTCTTTAATGTTATCCATAAAAACTTCTTTTAGAATATGAAAACTTTCATTTTTTGAACATTTTATCAACTTTTCACAAGAAAACGACTTTACGCATTTAGATGAACACTTTGTCGTTGGCATACAGAACTGTTACAAGGTTCAAACTGCCATAAAACTATTTGAAAACATTAGGGCACTCAAAATGTCTGATTTATTTGTCTTTTGTTTATAAGCTTGTTTTCTTTTTCTTTTTTTACTGGAAAACTGTTCACGCTTTTCAATGAATATTTTTTCTTTTTTATGTAAAGCTGTAGTTAGATTTTAAGCACTTTTAGACTGCCATGCTACACCTATTTGAAACAAAATGGCTGGCACTCGATATGACTTATTTATTGAGGCAGACTGTTTCCACAAGCTCTAGCAACGGTCCAACCCATCGACAATGCTACTGTACGATTTATTTTTATAAAATGTTAGTTGCATGGTTATAACATCTTAATGCCAGAGATAGTGGTCGGTACGAATTGTTTTGGGCGAACAATCTAACCTATTTCGCCGCAAAAATTGCTATATTCTACCAATAACAATAACTTGCTTTTTAATAACGAAAGCTTCTCTCTCAAACATAAAAACTTACTGTCGTTTACATTGAAACGAAATATTTAAGTCAACTTTTAAATTAAATAACTGTAATTTTGTTCCTTGAAAAATACCGCAGTGAAGCATTAATACAGCTACAAATTTATAAAACTCCACGAACGAAGTCGATCGGCCATACCTATCGACTATGTTAATTATCGATACAGATTACTTAGCTTATTCTTATGAAATTTATATTTGTTATCTCACGATAAAGATCTTTACAGCTAAAAATATATAAAACTCCACAAACGAAGTCGATCTCCACTATCGGCATACCTATCGACTATGCTAATTATCGATACAGGTTATTTCGCTTATTCTTATAATAAATTTATGTTTGTTATCTCACGTTAATGATCTCTACAGCTAAAAATTTATAAAACTCCACTAACGAAGTCGATCTCTACTATCGGCCATACCTATCGACTATGTTAATTATCTATACAAATTATTTCGCTTATTCTTATTATAAATTTATATTTATCTCACGTTAATGATCTCTACTGCTAAAAATTTATAAAACTCCACTAACGAAGTCGATCTCTACTATCGGCATACATATAGACTATGTTAATTATCGATACAGATTATTTCGCTTATTCTTATTATAAATTTATATTTGTTATCTCACGTTAAAGATCTCTACAGCTAAAAATTTATAAAACTCCACTAACGAAGTCGATCTCTACTATCGGCATACCTATCGACTGTGTTAATTATCGATACAAATTATTTCGCTTATTCTTATTATAAATTTATATTTGTTATCTCACGTTAAAGATCTCTACAGCTAAAAATTTATAAAACTCCACTAACGAAGTCGATCTCTACTATCGGTCATACCTATCGACTATGTTAATTATCTATACAAATTACTTCGCTTATTCTTATTATAAATTTATATTTGTTATCTCACGTTAATGATCTCTACAGCTAAAAATTTATAAAACTCCACTAACGAAGTCGATCTCTACTATCGGTCATACCTATCGACTATGTTAATTATCTATACAAATTACTTCGCTTATTCTTATTATAAATTTATATTTATCTCACGTTAATGATCTCTACAGCTAAAAATTTATAAAACTCCACTAACGAAGTCGATCGGCCATACCTATCGACTATGTTAATTATCGATACAGATTATTTCGCTTATTCTTATTATAAATTTATATTTGTTATCTCACGTTAAAGATCTCTACAGCTAAAAATTTATGAAACTGCACTAACGAAGTCGATCTCTACTATCGGCCATACCTATCGACTATGTTAATTATCTATACAAATTACTTCGCTTATTCTTATTATAAATTTATATTTATCTCACGTTAATGATCTCTACAGCTAAAAATTTATAAAACTCCACTAACGAAGTCGATCTCTACTATCGGCCATACCTATCGACTATGTTAATTATCGATACAGATTATTTCGCTTATTCTTATTATAAATTTATATTTATCTCACGTTAATGATCTCTACAGCTAAAAATTTATAAAACTCCACTAACGAAGTCGATCTCTACTATCGGCCATACCTATCGACTATGTTAATTATCTATACAAATTATTTCGCTTATTCTTATTATAAATTTATATTTATCTCACGTTAATGATCTCTACTGCTAAAAATTTATAAAACTCCACTAACGAAGTCAATCTCTACTATCGGCATACATATCGACTATGTTAATTATCGATACAGATTATTTTGCTTATTCTTATTATAAATTTATATTTGTTATCTCACGTTAAAGATCTCTACAGCTAAAAATTTATAAAACTCCACTAACGAAGTCGATCTCTACTATCGGCATACATATCGACTATGTTAATTATCGATACAGATTATTTTGCTTATTCTTATTATAAATTTATATTTGTTATCTCACGTTAAAGATCTTGTATCCTTAAAAGCAAAAAAATAAATGCACAATGTAAAATGCGGACGCATTCCTACATACAAGACTTTTAAAATGTGATATCAAATCTAATTTTCTTTGCACAAATAGGGGAGTAATCTGTATTTTTAATTAACATTAGTGTAATGGGGAATGGATTCAACATGGCCGACAAAATACACTGCCACATTGAACACTGCCTGCGTTCGTTAACTTGTTTATGTTTGACTGTAGAGAAATCGTTTACACTATATATATCTCTCAAGTCACTTTGTATCTCTGCACCCCATTTTTCTTTTCTCCACTAAATCTTGCTCGAAAACATCAAAGTAGAGAAGCCCTGCTTCAAGGCTAATAATAGAAACGTTCTCGTCATTTTATATTACATTGTTCTTCATTGTATCCTAACCAATATCGGGGAAAATGTCTAAGCAGTTCATTCGTAGCTAGGATTTATTATTTGGGACAATGATTACAAATGAGCAACATTTCGAAATAAGTAGGCCTACTAGTTTAATTATGGTTTGACATTACGTGAAGGCTCAAATACCTAAGCGTTAAAAAAGTAAGATTTGCAAAATATTGCTTTATTAATGTTTCACAAAACTTGCCTATAAATTTCACACAATTTAGAAGTTTAAAATAAAATATAAATGGAACTAACATTTTCTTTGGGGGAGTTAGGAACACACTGGAGCACATTCAGTCATTAGTGAGGTCTCATCTTCTTGGCGCGTTGTTCCTCCTAATACCTCTTCAGTCTTTGTGATCTCCTTTTCCTAAGTTCTTCTGAGATTGTCATGCCCTTTCGGTCGCTTGCTTTTCTAAAGTTGAGTTTCATTTCCTTGTCCTTGAGTATGGCTTTCTCCTCCCCATTCAACTGTTCCTCGGTTATCCCTAGGTCTTTCAGGTCTTGTTCTATTATGTTATTCTATGTCTTGTTCTAATATTTTCTTTAATACAATTTTTTTTACCTAACAAAAACGCCAGCCTGTTTTTTTAGCAATGTCAATATCAAGCAAATGCTCTGTTCTGGAAAATCTCAGAAAACGAAGACGATGAAAAAAATTGTTATTATAACTTAAGTCAGATTAACAAGTAAGTTTATGACTAACCAGAAAATATGTACAAGTTTGACCAAATATTCACTTATTGCAAATAAACTAGTAGAATGTTTTAACAAAAAGTAGTTTACTTCTAAACATATAAAATACCAGTTTATAAGAGTTGAGGCTGGCAAATTTTTAACTGGTATTGTTTACTGGGTATTTTGCAACAATTAATTAAGATAAAGAAAGGAATAGTTAGAGGTTATGTTCTTATAAGCTCCCTCCTCACAGTCGTGTAGAATACATTTCTTACATTTTTTTTTTTTTTTTTAACATCCTACTATTGTGCACACTTGGGCTAATGCAGACGATGGGATGATTTATACCGTCTGAAAATGCCAAGCCCTGGCCGGGAATCGAACCCGGATCCTCGGGGTGAAAGCTATCAACTAGGATACCGAGGCGGAACACATTTTTTACAAACAAGAAAAATTAAAACTGTTTCAAATAAATTCACAATCTTTGTAAAATTAAATAATAACCCTTTTGTATATTTCCACAACTTTTTTATTTAAGTCTTGCCAACCAAGGTTTCCCTCGTTAGAGCAATGTCAATGCCATTTTACAGACTGTAGTTAAAACAGCTAGTATAACATTATGTTTTTTTTAAATTTAATTAATGAGGATATACAATAATTTACGTAAAATATTAAATAATTACAAAGATCTTCCTTTCCGTTTAAAACGTTCTCCGATGTCTTCCGATTCCTAGCTTCCATTTTTCCTGTCAATCCACAGATCTTTATTCAATCCCCTCTCTCACTTTCTTATCAATTCCTTCTCTCCAACTAAGTCTAGGTCTTCCTTTTCTGCGACCATGTGGTTTCTATTTTAAAATCTGTTTGGGAAGTCGACCAAATCATTAAAATGATTTTCTCTCGATGTCGTCTACAATGGTGTGCTTCACATCCATCATTTCACATTATTTCCCATTTGGACTTCACCAATAGTCCATTTCTATAGCTGCGACACATTTTTTACTTTCAGTGGCCGTACTTCGCTTCCATATGAGATTATACTTTT
This sequence comes from Callitettix versicolor, assembly GCA_022606455.1. Classification (NCBI taxonomy): domain Eukaryota; kingdom Metazoa; phylum Arthropoda; class Insecta; order Hemiptera; family Cercopidae; genus Callitettix; species Callitettix versicolor. Next base: position 98,340,338 of record CM040189.1, read on the forward strand.
TATAATTGTATTATATATTATATGTTTATTTATTTTTGATATATATATGATCCTATATGATGCTGTTCAGTATTGTTCTTCTTCCCAAGGTGTTCCGTTTTTGTCATTCCCAAATACTTTTAACTTGTACAACCCCTTGATTTTTGTATTGTGTTCCAACATAAGATCCCTGCTCCGCCCTCCAATGCACATTCACTCCGTTTTGTTTATTATTACCTCTACCCCAAATATTATATTCCTCTATTAAATTTCTACTCATGTATCCTATATCCTCATAATCCTGCGCTGTAACAGTTACAAAAATGAAATACCTAATTTGCAGAAACGTTGTGCGTACACATTAACATGCAAAATTCGTAAAGCTAATTATGTAGGCCAAATTGGTATTAAATTTAAAAATTAGTATAAAAGAACACAATAGAAATTTGATGTTGGTCTATGAAGGCATTTGAGAGTTCATAATGTTTGTGATTTTTATAAAAATAACGATTTTAAATTATTACATGTATCTAACAAATTCAGGAAATTAAATTCTTTAGAGAATTTATAAATTATTTTTTTAGCTTTAAATGGAACAATTAGGCTTTAGTTATTCACTTATTTTAAAACCTTTGTCTAGGTCATTATCCCTAATTACTGCTTGAGCCTGTACAGTGGGTTTTCCACCGAGTACCAACTGTCCTTTGAAAAATGTTATCGATGAAATGGTTTTTACAAATATCCTACTGTTTTTTACAGCAACAAAAATATAAATATCCCAAGTTGGTGTTTGTACAATACTTCGTCATAAGACTTAGCATCGAAATAATTTTCCTTGCCTATAAGTTTAGGTTATATCTCGTAAAACTTCATTCACGTATTTCTCAGAGTAAAACCTTATTTGCATGTACGAATACATTTAGTACGTTCATAATTAAACGTACCTAAAATCATAGCAAGGAACCTAAGCCATATTGTTCGTAGAAATTCGTTATTAGGATTGTTTATCGGATAAATATACAGGATATCCGGATATTTGCTTACTTGTGTTTGTACGGAAATAATTCACAATGTTTGGGAGTATATCAAGTGCCTAATTTAAAACATAAACTCAGCAACTATAACCTAAAGCTAGATATCCTAGGTATATATTAAAATGGCCAACTGCAAACTAACAACATACACTAAAAACGCGTACCCTGAGCGGTCCAATTTTTTTTGAGATATTGGATTTTTTTATAGTTTTGTTGATCACATTTAGGTTTATTTTCATAACTTTTACGTTAAATTTATATGTAGGCCTATAAATTAAATATTCACTTTACGCATCTGTTTATCTGACGTGATGGAAGCGAATTTGCAACAATATTTCTTTTTACCTTTACAGTTTTAATGAAAATATGATTACACCATCATAATCAACGTTTAAATCTGCTCAAATTTGTTTCAAAACTTCAATTATTTTGAAAACACGCAAATAAACTCTGGCCGCCGTTACATTTTAAAAAAATCAAGGAAGTTTGTTTAAAAAATTTTTAAAAGAAAGGTAACCGCTATTTGAAAACTGTTTAGCAAATTTTGCTGGTTGAAAAACTTACTTAAACTATTTCAAAAATTGATTTTTGTGCCACATTTTAACCATATCGCGAACCACGATTACTAAAGAGAAAGTGCTAACACACACACACACACACACACACACACACACACACACACACACACACACACACACACACACACACACACACACACACACACACACACACACACACACACACACACACACACACACACACACACACACACACCAGTGGTTCGACTTCAGAATTGCTAAAACCACTTTGAAGTTACCAAACACAATTTTGGCAGTACGACGAAAAAACTTCCTTTTCGAAACAATCATATCTTACGAAAGTAGCCTACACCGGTTTGCATGTAATTAACACACTTATATAACACACAATCTATATTTACTATAAATTTTAATTACCCATCAAAAAGTGATATAAAAATATGTATCGGCGCATTTCAAGATTCAGGGTCTAAGTCTTACCTCGATGGCTACTCGCTAAATCGTCCAATAGTCACAAAGAGAACAAAACGTTCTAGGCCTAACTTTCCCGAGGTTATCACGCCAAAAAAATCCAAACAGGCTACTTTTTAAAAATCGAATGCATAGAATGAATGCACATTTGTGTGTAAACTAGTTTAAATTAATGATTTAAATCAATTTACCAAATTTTAATTAATAGAGACTTATCACTGCCGACCATAAGAGTTTATTCCTATTTATTCCAGATATTTTACTTTTAATTTCAATTTTTATAATCGTAGGGCCTATAATTGAGTTATAAATAGGTAAATAAACGGTATAGGGGCCCAGTTATATTCATAAACATTGTTATTTATTAACATGAACTGATCTTTGGCAAACTTTATAAAACATCCGTTCACTTCGAGTGACTAATGCTTCCATAACCTTGGTTAACTTTGAATATTTGACTGTGGAAGCAAATATCAATGAATAGTGAAACATGAATGAAGAAATAAATGAATACAGAACCTAACCTTGCTGTCCTTGAACCCGGGCGCTGGGTCTTCCTCATTTCCAACTCTTATAATCTGCGAGACATAACTCGAAATTATTGGAAGCACTATAAATCTTCTCGACTCTTACTGTATAATTTCAATTACATTTTGATTACAGTAAATTAAGTTAAATAATTCTGTTTTTTAAGTTTTATTGTATATTTACTGCTAAGTACCGTTTAGTCAAGACTAAAATTTTTAGAGGTAAAAATATGTTCTCTAGGTATATAAAAATATTCAACAAACCAATTCCTCAACCGATAAAACATGAACAATCTGGAAAGTTACACAAAACGAATGAAAAGAACAAACAATAAATTACTTGACAAAATTTAGTTCTTGTCAAAGGCCAGAAGAAACAACCCGCAACAAATGGACGGAAAAAACCATTAATCATGTAAAATAATTTGAAGTATAATCCCTGCACACAACTTCACTTGATATCGAGATTGGTAGCGAATTTCCCAAAGCATTTTCTTTAACTTACCCATTTATTGAAAATCTGATTGCTACATCATAAACGTAATTAAAATCTACATATATTCGCATTTAAAGTTCAAAATTGCATTAGAAATGCGAAAATGAATCCTGATGGCTGTCAAATTAAATTTCTTAATTTCAAGGGATATTTAAAATGCTAATTTATGCTGTTTTAACGCTGATTACGATGGTGATATCAAAATTTTCAACAATATATACGATAAATAAAAAAGGTAGGCCTATGAATTCTTAAAGAATTTATGATGCTGATGACAATAATGACGGTGAAGATGACGATGACGATGATGACGCTGGTGATGGTGATGACGATGATAACCATGACGGTAACGATGACGATGACGACGATGACGGTGATGATGATGATGACGACGATGATGACGGTGATGATGATGACGATGACAATAACGATGGTGAAGATGACGATGGCTATGAAGATGAAGAGTACGACGACGATGATGATGATGATGACTGTGATGACGATGACGATGACGACGACGATGACGACGACGACGATGATGACGACGATGACGATAACGATGATGATGATGACGATGACGATGATGATGATGATGATGATGATGATGATGATGATGATGATGATGATGATGATGATGATGATGATGATGATGATGATGATGATGACGATGGTAACGATGACGATGACAATAACGATGACAATGACGACGACGACGATGACAATGACGATGACGATGATGATGATGATGATGATGATGACGATGGTAACGATGACGATGATGACGACGACGATGATGATGATGAGACATATGAAGACTTATAAATAAAACCAACGTGACAAATTGAACTTAAATTATCCTACTACTGTCCGTTAGTAGGATAAAGCCGAAAAGAACTACATTAATATGATTAAGGATAAATTACATTTTTAGTAAATGTATTAATTATTTATTTGTTAAATTTATTTTTATTTGTTTATCTTAATTACTGGTTGTACGAAATCACGTAGGCTTAATTTGATTCGTAATTATAATTTAACCGACCGGCTGCAATCATTTTGAAATATATTCTATTTTTTAATTTTTTTTTCTATAACCTAGGTCTACGTCGTAAACTAGAGCTTTGGAAATGTAAAAATCCTTACTTTTTATTTATTTAGCTTAAAATAAATTTCAGTAAATTTTGAACAAAATTTTTACCTCATTTTATAAAATGCAATTTTAATGTTTTTTGGCCAAAAATGTAAACTTTTTTGAAATTCTAACAAACGCTAATGAGATAAAGTAAAACCGGATCTACGTTGGTCAATATGTTTAGTTCACAGCGAGATGCAGACACACAAAAAGGCTAGACATCGAAGCAAAACCAAATTTTTTGGACTCAGGAGACTAGAATGAGATCCATCAAAACATCAAGATCGATTTGTTCACGAAAATGAAACTTTCTTCTAGAGAGAAATTAATGAAGTTACGAGTCTGATCATTAATGTACGTAAATTAGTTTTAAGTACACGGAGCCAATCACTCTGTAGGAGGTCTACGTAATTTCGTTGATTTTTTATCAGAATTCGCCTTAATTTGATTGGCTGGTCAAAGTTGGTACTAAATTAATTAGTTTAACTAATGAAGTAAGCGCCATTTTATTTTCTTCGCTTTGTTGCACTGTTAATTAGTTTCTTGTTTAAGTGGTTTTAAACTCTTACGCAAATCGAGAAAAAAGATGATTTGTTGAGAAATTGCGTCAAAAATAAATAGGCCTAGTGAAGAAAATCGTAACAGAAAAGATACACTTGATAGGCTAATTTCATGGTTGTTTACTTGTCAGTGAAAATTACTGGTTTTGAATAACTAGTTATTTTTAAAACAGCTGACTCACGACGTAATAAAATTTAGAAACAGAACTAACATTTATTAATATTACGTGAAGGGACATTCCCAGTTGGACGTTCCAATGCAGATGTCAAGATTTAAATGGAAACAGAAAGAATAACTTCTCTGTTTGTTACGAAGCATTTAATTTTAGCTTTAGCTAGAGGAGTGAATAGAAAAAAAGTGTCCCGAATCTTTTTAATGAAACGGAAATATGAAACGAAAACGAGCAAACGAATTTTGTCTCTATATTTCTGTCTTTTCTTCTTCTTCCTTTTCGATAACAGTACACGCGTATTATACTAAAACGTTATGTTGCTATGGTTTCGGTATTTTTCCTTAGCTGAAGAGCATGCACGTTGTAACCTTTTATAATACATTCGAAGGGCTCAGTGGTCGAAGTGGTAAAGCGTCGGTCAGTCTAAAGTATGAACGTTAAGCGAAAAAAATTGAAATTAATATAAAAGTTTAAAATAATTGTTGTTAATATTGCTAGTTTTTAACAACATTACCTGGAACTGATTATAGCCTATCAGCTGATCGTTACGAATTAATATAAAACAGCTGATCTTTTACCAATATAAATTTGTGCACTCGCATAAACGGGGCGCGCAAAATCCATCATCATAACCAGCCCTGAAACATGATACGAGTTAATGTTGTTATAATTGTTGATATTATAAAAAAATTGCTTTTACAAGCGGGGTGGGACTAGAAACAGAAGTGGAATATGCTTTGTTCATAAATTAATAACATAACCTAACACATAGGCTATTATTTTTATTTGTTAATTCTTGCTTTAATAAAAACAACGAATTATTTTCACGAACACCGAAAGAAACATTTTCCAGTTTAAAAGAACAAAAGAATTTGCAGCCGCCATTTGTCGCAAAAGCTCTTCTCTATAAAGTAAATCCTCTATTCGTCTTACAGTCTGTTAAACTTCTGTGGATGTTGTGCAGAGCTTCTGAGATGCTGCAAAAAGAAAACCGTTCAATTTCGGCGGGGTGTGTGATGCTATTAAAAGAAGATTACTTGAGTGTAGGGGCGATGGTAGAGGGTAGAAGAAGTCATTAAGGGTCGCAACACTCGGGGAGGGGAGTAAAGGGAAAGGGAAGTGCGCAATAAAAGCTCATCTCCGAGCGATGATTTGGTAACTCGTGACTGTGCTTTCCGGTCGGTCTCATTTTAATCAGATTTGGAATACTTAATCAATTCGTTGTTCAATCTATTCACTTCGTAATTAACGAGAACAACTTTTATGGTGTAACGCGTTTGCTTTTAAGACAATTAGATTATTCACTTGAATTGAAATTACCTGAACACTGTACAGTCGTAGAATGAAACATTCTAATTATTGAGAGATTGTTCGTTATGATACAGCAAAGCATTTGAATGAAAATATTGTGAATGTGAACAAGCGTAAACAAATAATGCAAACAATTGCACAACCTTTCTCAAATGTAATTATTTTCCGCAAAAAAAGAGTAGAATCAGACAAATTTATCAAAATCGGTTAATCAGATTTTGCTTCAAGTTTTCATCGTACATGAAGAGGCATAACTCAAGTTACTGCAGCCTATAGGCCTACCTGCTATCAAATTTTAAATAAAAGAAAACACAGTTTCGAAAGTAAATTGGTAAAAAGCAAACCTGACCACGGATGGTATTTATTTTTTGGTTTTTGTTGATTTACTGCCGAAACGTAATATTTATTTCAAATTTTCTACACTTAGGCCTACTTGAGTAATGATAAATCATTCCGAAAACATAAACCGATTTCAAATCGGTTATAAATTGCTTCAAGCAAGCCGATTTGAAGCTTTTCTTGATAACAATCGAGCTGTTTTTTTCCGTGATAGCCTATAACGGCCCATTTATTTGGGAAGACCCTCTTGTGAACTACATTATTGAGTACAGTTTGATCAAAATCAATAAATTTTGTATGGTGAAGAATCGCTTTTTGACAATTTTTTAGACCAAAAATGAGAGCTTAAAAAGTTGTTTGCAAAATTTAAAAAACGGCCCTAAAATATGGAAAAAAATAGACGTAAGAGGCTGGATCAAACACGCGTTTTAAAAAAAGCGGTCGATTAATTAGAATAGACAAATGTTTACGTGAGCGAGCGCGCGCGCGCACACACACACACACACACACACAAATCTCTTTTGAACACAGAGGTCCTAAAAACCGAAAGATCGTTCAAATTTCAAAATCGATTCTTTTCTTGAGAAATACATTATTGGTTTATTTATTTAATTAAGTATATTAGGTCAAGGCCTATTAATGTGACAAATATTTTTATTCCTCGTCGCCTATCGTTTTCGACGCGTTTCGGAGCATGGTAATTATTAAACAACACGAATCCATTTTCAAAAAATTATCAACGTACGCAAGTTGATGACGTTTTAAAGTAGAGGTACTATGAAATAAAAAGTGAGTAACGAGACATACTCGAATTGTTTGCAAAATATAGGCTCTGTCCACAATAAAAACCAGCTGTTAAGAATAACTGAAAAACATTCATCCTCATCATGAGAAAACAAAAAACATAGATCTACGTATAATGTTCAGCTTTAAGTAAAAATTACATTTTTGTCCAATATTCTAATTGAACCAAAAAAACATCCAGACAATATTTCATTCACACCTTGATATTGATTTTAAAAATGTAGATGATGACCAATGGTTCCGAAAGCTAAATAAATGGAATTTTATCAAAAAATCCTAATCTTAAAAGATTTAAATTTGTTATATGATTAATTGGAAATTCATTTTGTAATGCACAAAGATCTGTCACTAATAGGCTACTGGTAGACTGTCAAAAAAAAAAAGACAAAGGAAAAAAGTAGGCAGTCGTGAGACTGGCCGACAGAAGTGACTACTATAACTGACCATGGGAGAAGCACGGAGTCCCAAATGTATTCCTGCTACTCTTAATATCTGACCCTGTGACTTATTAATTGTCATTGTAAATGCCAACTTCAATGGAAACTGCAATATTTTAATTCGAAAAGGCAGATTGTTTGGAATTATAAGATTGTTTCAATTAAAATCATTGCAAATGTAAGCTTATAAACAATAATTTTATAATAAATAATAACAGGGATTCAGATTTTTCAAACGGGAATACATCTATGTCCATTTCAGGTACCTAAACCATGTTAATTTTAAATTTCATCTCAATCGGTCTAGTAGTTAATGTGTGATTGAATAACAAACAAAAACACACATAAACTTTCAAATTTAAAATATTATATTAAGAAGTATAAAATATTATTAAAACGTCACTGTTGTAGCCTACAGTTAACACATATCACAAAACTGAATACTAAATAATTCAGTTGCACTGGGTAAGTAGTATAATGACATTTAAATATTTATTTGGACTGGGTAAGTAGTATAATGGCGTTTAAAATAATTTAAATATTTATTATTCACACCTACCAATATAGGCCTATAATAAACGTATAAAACGTCACTGTTACACAGTTAACACTTGACACAAAATTAAATAATTAAGTTGGACTGGGTAAGTAATATAATGGCGCCAACATACAAGTTTTCATTTCAAAAATACATTTAAAAAAAATATTTTTCCCGTGCAAAACATACATCTATACCCCGCCATAAGAAGTAGTCACTTCAAAAAGTACACGGTGGAAATCGGGAATTTACCGACAGAAGCGAAGCTTTTAATGATATCTACTGGATATATAATTAGTTTGAAGATATGTTTACAAATATCTTATTTCGCTTGAATAAATAAATACGTTATCCTAATTTAAGAAATTATATACCGTAGTTATAGTAAAATATCAGATGTTTTATATTAATTCGTAACGATCAGCTGATTTCATTGAACAGCTGATAAGCTATACTAAGTTTCAGGTTATGTTCTTAAAAAATAGCAATATTAACAATAATTACTGTAAAAGTTTTTATTAATTCGAATGTATTATAAACGGTTACAACGTGCACGTGTTCTCCAACTAAGGAAAAATACCGAAACCAAAGCAACACAACTTTTTCATGTACGCATGTACTGTTATCGAAAAGGAGGAAGGAAAAGAGACAGATATATAGACGAAATTCGTTTCCTCGTTTCATTCATATTTCCATTACATTATTCCGTTCGGCAGACTTTTTTTCTATTCACTCCTCTCACCAAAGCTAACAGTAAAAGCATAGTTTAAAAAAATCTGTAGACAATCTAAAAAGAGACACTAGCGCCTAATAAGACTGAATTTAATTTTGGATATATTTTTCAATATTAATCAAATATAATTTTAATTACAAAACTTACATGATTTTTGGAATGAGTGACAATAAAATAAACGCTAGGTCTGCTTAGCATAGCATATATATACTACCCTGGTTATAATTGAAATGTAGGCTACCTTTTAATTTGTAGCCTAATTGGCCTATAATTTCAGTGGTTTTTTTATAACATCTAGTGTAGGAATTATTAACTGGTAAACATGATTTTTATAATTTGGCACAGACTGTCTGTGGATGAAGCATCCTTTTAATAAATCCATGATGAAAACTACGTAGGTATATTGTTAGCTTTTGTATCTGCAGTCATGATCATTGCTTAAATAAAAGCATTGGCATGCATGAACTGCTAATTAGTAAACATATTATCTCTCTCAAGCTGTTAAACGCACCATGTTTTTTTTCAAAAATAATGAACAAAACTGAGAATAAATGCAAATGTGCTTAAGCTATAAAGTTGTTGACAAAAACGAATTAACAAAAAATACACGAAATTAAACATAAGTCTATTTCGCTTATTTAAACTTAGACTAATAGACCAACGTTTGTAGAATGGTAGAAAAAAGTTGAATAAATTTAAACCTTATTAACTGCCAACATAACCCTTATAAAACTACTTATGTTTTAATAACAGCTTGTGCAAAAAAAAACAGCATTTCTGAATTATTGTGATTTTAGAATAGGCCTATTGTAAATGAAATTAATATCAGATCTAAGTAAGTGTTTAGGTTAAATAATTATAGGCCTATATTAAAACGAAATATTGTAAAAATACTCTCAGATCTTTACAGTTTTGAACATTTATAAATTCGGTTCTGCAACGTTTAGAAAAAAATGAGAAATTCTATGTTCCAGAACCAGTTAATAAAAATTTGATCATACGAGAATTCAAAACTCAAATTCGTAGTCAAACTGAAATAACTTGATCTACGGTTCGAATTAAATCGGAAAAACCGACATCGGTCATTCAATACGCCTACTTGTAAGCAATTTTAATTTTTGATAATTCAATTGAAAATTAAAACTTATTTCTTGTATGCTAACTACGAATATAGGCTATGCAACATTTTAAGGTCTGCTCAGTTGGTTTTTATAAGTATGGCTATCGAGCCAACTCTCAAATGTCTTAGCTTGTAGGCCTATATTGCAAAATATTTAATTAAAAAATATCCTTATTCTTCAATTTGTTTCTTTTGAAGTGAAGAAGAAACACTTTCTTATGGCGGGGTATGGACTATCCAGTCAAACTTAATTATTTAGTTTTGTGTCAAGTGTTAACCTGTAACAGTGACGTTTTATATGTTTATTATATAGGCCTATTGTTAGGTGTGAATAATAAATATTTAAATTATTTTAAACGCCATTATACTACTTACCCAGTCCAACTTTATTTAGTATTTAGTTTTATGACAAGTGTTGACTGTGTAACAGTGACGTTTTATACATTTATTATATATTGGTAGGTGTGAATAATAAATATTTAAATGCCATTATACTATTTACCCAGTGCAACTGAATTATTATTATTCAGTTTTGTGATATGTGTTAACTGTAGGCTACAACAGTGACGTTTTAATAATATTTTATACTTCTTAATATAGGCTAATATTTTAAATTTGAAAGTTTATGTGTGTGTTTTTGTTTGTTATTCAATCACACATTAACTACTGGACCGATTGAGAGGAAATTTAAAATGAACATGGTTTAGGTACCTGAGATGGACATAGATGTATTCCCGTTTTAAAAATTTGAATCCCTGTTATTATTTATTATAAAATTATTGTTTATAAGCTTACATTGCAGTGATTTTAATTGAAACAATCTTGTAATTCCAAACAACCTGCCTTTCCAAATTAAAATATTGCAGTTTCCATTGAAGTTGGCATTTACAATGACAATTTTTAAGTCACAGGGTCAGATTATAAGAGTAGCAGGAATACATTTGGGACTCCGTGCTTCTCCCATGGTCAGTTATAGCCTATTCTAGTGTCGAGTAGCAAAAATCTATGTCTTGGCAAAAAAGCCATAAAATCATATAATATTGTATTTAGAAATATATTAAACTGACATGAACGTACTCATGATTTTGAAAATCGACTATAAATTTTATTTTGTGGTGTAAAATATATAGCCATAACCCGTGATAAGAAGTAGTCACTTAACCCGGCAGTCATGCGACTGCCAGGTTTTTTTAGTTTTTTTAATCCAATCGGACATATTTTGGTTATTTTTCAAATTTTAAAAATATGAAGTCCATTTAACAAACTTTCTTAGTAGGTAGGCTACTAACAAAAATTGATTAGGCAATGATGTTTTAAAAATTGACTGTTTTATTATAAAAATCGATCTTTTATTTGTTCTTAAATTTACATAAATGGTTAATTTTAATAGCCTAACTAAAAATGAACACTCAGAAGAACAGTTTCATTAAATACCTACAGCCTACTTCACTAGACTACTACTTAAAGTAACCATTTTAAAATAGTCTAACCTGTTTACAAATCTTTTCGTAACTCAGATGGATAAACCTGCAAAAAAATCCTGATAAAAATGCGGATAAATCGGCAAAAAGTAGCTTTTTTAACAAATGTTTCTATATATATTTTAAAAACTTTAATTAAGAAAACCTAACATAGTTTTGTGTAGAATATGGATTTGTACAGCTGAGTAAATATATGTAGGCTACTTTCGGAAATAAAGCTTACGGTCTAATATTTTTACGCAAAAGAAACTTTTATTAGGACTATGTTTAATAACTTAGTCCTTGAACATTTATAAATTCGGCTGTGCAACGTTTAGAAAAAAATGAGAAATTCTATGTTCCAGAACCAGTTAATAAAAATTTGATCATACGAGAATTCAAAACTCAAATTCGTAATCAAACTGAAATAACTTGATCTACAGTTCGAATTAAATCGGAAAAACATCTACTATTTTTTCCTTCCGAAAAAGATGTACTAGTCACATCTTCAAAATACGTTTTTTCAAAATCCTTTAAGAAAATATGTGTAAGATAAATATTTTAAACTATACCTCCTTACAATTATAAAATTATAAATTTTTAGGTTGTTAATCAAAATTTCAAGATAGGTTATATTTGTTCATGATCTTCGAACTTTTACCTAGGCTCTACTTCAGAAGATGAGCAGGTAAAAGCAACTTTAGCAACATGTGATAACGTAGTTAATTTTTGTTTATGAGCTACCTAGAGCGTCGGTCAGTAGATGCAAATTATGAATAACCCACATTCATAGTAAGCCTAACTGAAGTTAAACCTAGGCTATGATATATATCTCGTTGAATAAACATTTGCATGAAATTAAAATTTCAATAACTCAGTAACATCACTAATTAAATTAACGAATAAGGCATTTATCTATGCCTACGTGAGCACTCAATTAAAACAATATACACTTACAATTAAATAATTGTTCAAGGTCTAATTAGTGGTTCATTATATTGCCGACTTTACTCAAACGTAATGCCTATAGGCCTGTACTATCCTTCAAATAATTTTATGGTTTCTACTTATTAGGCTAATACTTAATATAATTTTTTTGTCTTGTTACAAAATTATTACTCTGTAATGTAGGGAATAATTAATTATTACGCGTTGTGTTAATTATAAAGTGAAAAGCGGGCGACGTTTCGTTTGTTTTATTGCTGTGATTTCAAATAGCCTAAGTTAATTAACTAATTAGGCTTAGTTTATTAGGTATGCCAACTTTTTTCTTGAAATAAAACTTCAGTAAAATGAATTACTTTATTAATTACCAAGCATAACCTGCAGTCTGCAGAGTTGTGTATTAAAATTTACAAGATTGTCTGAAAAGATACAAGTTGCTACTATTAAAATAGGTCGTCATCTTTATATGATGGCAGAACCTATTGTTACAATCGTATTTGCTTTTTAAATCCCGTTAATTTTTTTTTATAGACTGTCCAAAATTTTATAAATTGTTTATAATAAATTATTGTTTAATAACTATAGTAATAATTCTAGCCTACACCTCAATTTTTTTGTTTTTTTCACGAAATATTTCTTTAGGTTACATGAATAAAAAAAGGTAAAAAGTAGGCAGTCGTGGGACTGGCCGACAGAAGTGACTACTTATTTTGGCATGCCTGACTGTATACTTCGTTCACTATTATGATTTAATTAGCTGTTACCCGTTGCGGCTTCACCCGCAATTGTAATGTAGGTAATAAAATTTATAGTCGATTTTCAAAATCATGAGTACGTTCATTTCAGTTTAATATATTTCTAAATACAATATTATATGATTTTATGGTTTTTTGCCAAGACATAGATTTTTGCTACTCGACACTAGAATAGGCTATAACTGACCATGGGAGAAGCACGGAGTCCCAAATGTATTCCTGCTACTCTTAATATCTGACTCTGTGACTTATTAATTGTTATTGTAAATGCCAACTTCAATGGAAACTGCAATATTTTAATTTGGAAAGGCAGGTTGTTTGGAATTATAAGATTGTTTCAATTAAAATCATTGCAAATGTAAGCTTATAAACAATAATTTTATAATAAATAATAACAGGGATTCAGATTTTTAAAACGGGAATACATCTATGTTCATTTCAGGTACCTAAACCATGTTCATTTTAAATTTCACCTCAATCGGTCCAGTAGTTAATGTGTGATTGAATAACAAACAAAAACACACATAAACTATCAAATTAAAAATATTATATTAAGAAGTATAAAATATTATTAAAACGTCACTGTTGCAGCCTACAGTTAACACATATCACAAAACTGAATACTAAATAATTCAGTTAGCCTACATTGGCAAGTAAATATTTATATATATATATATATATATATATATATATATATATATATATATATATATTTATTTATTTATTTATTTATTTATTATTCATACCTACCAATATATAATAACGTATAAAATGTCACTGTTACACGTTAACACTTGTCATAAAACTAAATACTAAATAAAGTTGAACTGGAGTAATTTAATGGCGCAAACATACAAGTTTTCACTTTAAAAATACATTTAAAAAAAATATTTTTTCTGTACAAAACATACATCCATACCCCGCCATAAGAAGTAGTATATAAGTATATGCTATATATATAAGAACGTGATGCGTGACGACAAACTGAATTTTTCCCGTGCAAAACATAGTCCTAAATCCATACTCAGCCATAAGAAGTAGTCACTTCAAAAATTAAAATATAAAAACTTGAATAGAAGTGGCTTAAGTAAAAAAAAACACACTTTATAAAATAATTTTGGCTATTTGTAGCTTAACAGCATCTATTAGTTAGCCTAGTAAGAGACTATAGGCTAGACATTTACGAACCAATCAAAATTTTAGGCTAATCGTTTTTTCTTATATTTTGGGACCATTTATTTGTTTGTTTTAAGTTATTACTTAAACTAAGTAATTAGGGGTGAATTTGTTTTAAAGCTTTTACCCGACAAGTTTGAATTACGATGGATTAGACTATGTAGTCTTCACAAAATCGATTAGGCCACTAAACAATATTAAAGTATTTGCAAATATTAGTAGGCATAGACTATCTATGCCTTTTATTGATATTAATAGGCCAACGCATACTCTACAACATATTATTCAGTGGACATAAATTACCACTTCGAAATATTTAGGTACCTCCTTACGTAAATAATTCTGGAAACGATTTAAAATAAAGTAGGCCTATATGGCTATTAGTTTTAGTGCATCATAACTTAACAAATTTTAGTTTCATTTAGACTAGACCTATCTAAGTATTGAACAATAAAATAGCCTATTTGAAAATTAGCTATTGGAGCAGCCATCATGGTAAAACGCATAGGCCCCTATACGGGATCTAATGGGAACCGATCCTATTCTGATCAATGTTGCTAAAAAAATAGCTTAAGGTATTTTTCGATCAAAAAATTGAAAAATATGTTTTTCTCAAAACTATCTTTATTAATTTTAATATAGCCTAAGTAGGCTACTGGTTAATGTTACTCAAAAAATAGTCCACAAATAAACAAAGAAAACTTACAAATCCCAATAATGTAGCCTAAACATAAAAATGTGTTTCAGGAGCTACAGAAAAACTTAAAATCAGTCTAATTTCTTAGAATAGATTTTGTTCGTATTTGGGGTTAAAGGTTAGAATATAGGTTAGGCCTATACAAGGATTATAACTTCAGTGTACAAAATTTCAAATAAAAATATATACGATTCGGAAGTAAATAGAAAAAATACAAAATAACTTCAGACCACTACCGGTTTGTTTTGTTTCTTCAGATTTAGGCAACTTCCTAACTGTAAATTTATTTGATTTTTGTAGGTCTAAATTGACTTGAATAATGATTTTTATTATTATTTAGTAAATTCAAAGTATTTTCGTAGGTAGATAAAGATTTTATTACGTTTTTGGAAATTCGCTTCTATCAGACCAGAATCTACGTGCGTGATTCATTTTTTGTTCGTGTATTTTCTTTAACACAGCCTAAGTTATTATTATTTTTGAAGGATAATGTGCAGTTATATACCAGCACAGTAGGCCTAGTTAATTATTTTACATAGGACCTATTTTTAGTAAAGTTGTAGCCTAATTATTTTTTTTTAATTTTTTAATTGGCTATAGGGTTTACGAAGTAACGAATAGGCTATTGTGATCGTTAAAAAATGATAGTAGCCTATCCTACACTTTTTGATAGACATTTCACATCTAAAAACAGGCTTCGTTGTCTGTCCGTATATTTGTGCATTTCCTTGGATCTTACTAGCCTAAATTAATTTAGGCTAGTATTTTTATGAGACTTGTCATAGTGGTTTGGTTTGTTCATATTTCAGGTTCATTTTTAATTTGTAGACTAGCCTATTACAGAGTTTTTAATGCAATTTGTAAAAAAATATTAAAATCGGATTTTTTCAAAATTGTTTAACAGTTTTTGCTGAAATGTTGTTCATATATAACGCGAGTTGTGTATAAAATTTGATAGCCCAACGAAAGAAATTTATGATTCGAAGAAAGTCGAACAAACCTCCTATAGCTGTCGATTTTTTGTTACTTTTTCAATGGTTTTTATTGGGGAAAATAAGTAGGCTTAATAAGTAAATAAATAAGGAAATAAATAAGTATCCTAAATATTTCTAAAATAAAAGAATAATTTATAAATTTAGGCCTAATAGTCTATTAGTACATTCATTGTTGAGGCGAGCTTACTTACCTCATAACTTTTAGGCCTAAATAAATAATTTATCTTTGTAGGTAGACCTAAAAAGTAGTCTAATAAAGTCATTTATTTTTTTTAGCTGTTGTTAGTTCTATTGCTACAAGGGTAATAAAGGGGTATAATGCTGAAATTAATTAGGCTATATAGGTTTAGTTTCATTCCCTTTGTATTGTATACGTAGTACACTATTCGCTGAAACATTTCTATTATTTTCATTCGGCAATTAATTATTTGAAATTTTTGCTTACATTAGGGCCTATAGGCCTATTTATTATTATTATTATTATTATTGATCTATTGCAAATATAACAATTTCAGACGAAGTAAAACTTTAACATGTTAGTTAAGAGGTTATGAACTAGAAGCAGAAGTTTTTTGTCTAAATACTCTACATAACCTAGGCCTAGGCCCAAACAAATTTTATTACAATGAAGAAAATTGTTTTGTAAAGTGTATATGCTTATCTGTATGTTGTGTTTAGCGTAAGGGCATATTAGATTTTATTCAACGCTTCGTCTTAATTTGATCGATAAACGTAAAAGTGATGCAGAAAGAAAGGCTAGACCAGTCGGTCAGACTGAACTGTAAGTTGTGACTGCTTGTTATGCCGCTGACCCCCACCTAACAATCGTCTTCCCGCCCTTCAAGGGAGGGACACCAAGCACCGCCCAACCAATAAAAAAACTCTACATCACAGAACCAATAAGGACGTTCCTTTTCAATTGATCATAAACAGAGCCGCAGCGGTCAAGACTTAAATACCGAAAGAAAATTAACAATGCCCCAATGTGAACAAGTTTCCGTATCATAAAGTGTTGAGTCTTAGAATTGTGTTTGAACTGCGGTGGTGGGAAATTTAATTTGTTGATCTCTCAAGCCCCTCCCATAGAGGTTACGACTTTATCCGTCAGGTGGCTCTGAAGATGCGCCGTACCGTGCGCAAAGAAAGGACATTAGATGAATCTGGATACCTGAATATACCTCCCCTCCCGACTCTACTTTGTGCCTGTCAACGAAACGTTTCCCTAAATTGACCCCCTCCCTCTCCCCCGTCTTCCTAATCCCATAACTTTTCTAATCTGTTTCTCTCTCTGGACCAAAGCACGAGGAGGGAAAAAATGGCAGCGGAGTCGGTTGACGGGTGTCAGACTCGGTCGAACGCTAACTGTGTGAGATTGTATCTACGGGACCACTCGCGAACAGTAGTCTGGAAGCCGTGAAGTGTGCGTGAGACCTCGTGAGAACAACCACGCCCCCTGGCACATGTGACAGCGAACTGAAGTTGTGTGCGAATTATTTATAAATATCTATAAGGTCTTTTCGATTAATTTAGTGTTGTTGTATTATTGCACGGCGCGTTAACAATAACATTTATATATTTTCGTTTGGAAAAGTTCCGGAAGTGTGTTGTTAGTGATCACAAACGTCACCTGTCGTAGTTAATGATGATGATTTGAATGTCACTGACGATAGTTGTGGAACAACCGGATGTGTATAGACAGATGACCAGCTAATGTCTAGTTCCGTTTTGAAATTATATAGCCTATGTGGGAAAATAAATAACTTAGAAGTCTACTGGCGAACATATAGTGACTGAAAATATTTTTTGCCTTCATATGTTTATATAAAATATGATAAAGAATAAGGTGCAACACAGAGAAAGGTGAAATTTTATTACATTTTATTGAAATTGTACAAAGTGATGAGATCTATATTTTCGTTAAGTAGGTGAACAAATTAATATTGTGATAAACTTAGGACTAATTTTTTCAGACTTTAAAGGAAGCAGTGAACAATGACAGTGAACTATTTAGGTAGGTTTAAAAGTTACTTTTGTGTAGTCTTAAGATAACAGTAGAATTAACAAACAATACTGAGCAAATTGCAAAGAATGACTTGTAGGCTATTTTAATGTTTTTTGTGCTGAAATGTTACTAACGGACATCTCGGTGTTGCTAAGGTGGTGACGGACATACAGAGGCGAGTGGTGGTCCAATGATGGATGACAACTGCTCGTTGAGACCTTGTGCCACCGATTTCTCTATTGCCGCCATTATGGCAAGACATGATAGGCCAAGACGTCACCGAACCAACAAAAAAGAAGACGACGAAGGGGCGTCAGGTAAGCCTGCTTGATAACTTAAATTTATTGAAAAAGAAAACATTTAAAAATTAACAGATTAATAAAAAAATCAAAATATCGGAGTCTACGCACTCTCAATTAGCCTAGTATATTTAATTAACTTTATGATACTTACATTAGGAATACAACAGTTAATTAAAATTATAAATAACCTGTATGATTTGAAAAAATACACTTTAAATAGACTACGTATTAAAATGTAGCCCGTTATAAAATTTCGTACAACGTATAGACTAGTTATTTAGTCTATTAAGTAATAAAAATACCGAAATTAAACATGAATGCCCGCATTATTTTGTGATAGACTAATTTTTAACTTTTTAAATTTGCACGATTTTATTAGGCTAGATTGTTTCAAATTTTTTACTAGGCTTATTAAATTCTTTATTGCCTTGATAACAAAATTGTTAGGCCTATTAACATTTTTATAGGTAATATATTTTTTAATTGCCTATTGGTAACATTGTTGACAGAGTTTAACAAAAATTTGTTGCAGACCTATATTTGAAATATTTCAGTAGCATTGTTAAAAACACGTGCTATTAGGCGAATACATTTTTAGACCATACGATGTGAAGGCTAATTATAAGCTAAGTTAGGCTAAACACAATGTCCACGTGATAATGTGGATCCTTCCTAGAAACTGAGGTTATGTCACAATAACTGCAGAGAAACGATTCAAGATAGCCTAAATATTATAGGCCTAATACAATGTAATCGTATGAAATTTTATGTGTGATTTATCTTACCGGAATTATTACGGTAGGCGTACAGATAAAAAATTTTATTAGTCTAAAAAATAGACCTAAGTATAATATTTTTGTCACCAAACCTAATATTCGCGTAGGTATAGTATTAAACCCTCTAATTTTACGTAGGTCAGCGTGGCGTATCACGTCCTAATTAACATATTTAAAATATGAGCAGGCTATATTTAGGCTATATTTTCATACTACGTTTTTTATTAGCTAATAGGCTAATATCAAACATCCAAAATAAAAGTATTCATTAATCTTAATCAAATTAAAAAATTAATAATAAAATTTTCCTACCAAATTAGTTTAGTCCTATTAAGCCTACAATAAATAATTAGGCTATTGCCTAATTTAGGTAAGCTATTAGGCCTATAATAGGCTACACTGTTTGTCTTAATATATGCGTATATTAGCGTTAAATTAAAACAAACTTGAATTTAACAACATACTGTATTTTTCCAATAACGTTAATCCTGAATTTATGATAACTGTTTTAAATTAGTTATAGTAAAAAGATAAGTATAGGCCTGCATAAAACAATGTGCTTGTTGAAATCTAACAATTCTATAGAAATAGCAGCAAATCAAGTCAATATTTAACTGCAATCACAGTCTAACGCTTGATTAGGGCCTATATTTTTTATTGAAGGTATACCATTGTTTAACGTAAGTGCCTCAGGTTAAAAATGTCCTTTACAACCGTTTCCCAACCACTATACCGGTTGGACAAGCCGGCAGATACTGTTTTATAAAGTAGGTGACCAGCTGTTCGATTGAGTTTTAAAATTCGATGGCTACAAGGTTTTATTTAGGCACATTGCAGTTGAAAATAGGCTTTAGGCTACGTTTAATTTACAGGCAGTTCCTTAATTTTTGTTTTCAGTTCAACAATAGCCTATCAATAGGTTTGTAGATTCCTAGTCTACCATTATTGTACTTAAAGCAAATAATTGATAACTCTCCTAAAATTAATTAAACAAAGATTGAAATTAGTTCTTGTGTAAGTAGCCTACAAATTAAGGAAAACCGAGAACGTATAATTTTATTATAGACACAGGATAGGCTACCTGTGCATTGAATTTTTCAGATTTTGTTCTAACCTACGTGTTCTAAATTTTCATTTTTGTAATTTTCAAAATACCTTTTTTATTCTCACTATTCTGAAAGAAAAAAAAGTAGTCTATGTAGGCCTATCTTAATTAATCGAATACATACTGTTTATGAGCCTGTAAAATACTAAATCAAAACTGTAAAGTTTAGCTATTGCTTGTTTTACAATTTAGACACCAGAGTGTGTTAATGACAATAAATCGTTTCATCTTAAAAATAAGTTCATTTCCTTATTAAGTGATTTTATTTCATATATTTTAAATCAATAATAAAATCCATTGTGTTCTTATAAGCCAGTTTGCAGTATTTAATGTGACATTAAATGTAGGCCTATGCTAGTTAAAAGATATTACTGCCGAATAGGCCTAATAATTAAATTGCATTGAAAACTTCCGTTTTAATTATTCATCGTAGTTTATGAAGATCGGAAACACTGCAGCACGTTAAGGAAAGAAGAAGTTTTTAGCGACGCCTATTTGTGCGTGTAATAGATTTCAGCTGATTTATTGATTAAATAACTAGACCAATAATTTATATGCTGTATACAGTAGACTAGGCCTATGTTGAAACGTAGTAATTTTCTACTTGATTAAGTATAGCCTAATGTATTTAACTTATACCGTGTTATCTTAAAATATTTTTTTACAAAATCATTGATTTAAATAGTTTTTGCTTGCGTACATTTTGAAAATTTACAAATAAAATTATTTAATTGACTTAATACTGAACAATTTTTACAAAATCGCTTATTAGTTTTCTATTTAAATTAATTTTCCAAAGTTAGACTAATTCTGGAACAATAGTTTAACTAAATAGTCCTTAGAATTATTTAATTAATCTAGAGTTTTTAACAGTAGGAATATGCTTGTTTTTTTTTTTTTTTACTTCGATGTTAATGAAATTTTATTAAATCAAACGCTTTTAGTTAGTCTATCTTGTAAGAAAATTTTAAATACATTTTTAATTTTGTAAATTAAAAATTCATAGTCCGTATGCTATAGGCAAAGTTAATACTGCGGATATTAAAACTAAGATGTTTGGAGGCCTATTCAAATTAGAACGAGACATGGGCTAGGCTAATGTCCTCTCGCTGAGGCGCAACCCTGTGCCAATTTCGTTTCTTTACGGGAAGAGAAAATACATGATTCCCTTAAAAACGTTAGGAAATGCAGCAGAATTATTTTGTACAAAAAATGACGTTTTACAAACAGGTACTGTTCTCACATATTTTGAAAAAAATTGTGTTCCTAACCTCAATATTTTTTTTAGTTTTGGGCTCGACCGTCAACAAAATTAGGAATATTGCAACAATGTTTAGCTCATGTGCTAGTTAACATTAGGATAATTAGACTAATTATAACAATAATTTATTAAACAACTCATCTGGCATTATTTATATAAAATAATTTAGAGTAATCTAATTTAGTAAATTTTACGAACGGATCCTAGGCCAATATTGATAAATATAAAAAACTACATAATAATATTTAGGCTATTTGTTTGCATAGGATATATTGAGAAAAACATAAACGATTTCAAATCACTCTTTATATTAAGAGACAAATTTACTCTATCTTTTTTTTCCTCTTAGAAAGAAAT
The DNA here is from genome assembly GCA_022606455.1 of Callitettix versicolor. Taxonomy (NCBI): domain Eukaryota; kingdom Metazoa; phylum Arthropoda; class Insecta; order Hemiptera; family Cercopidae; genus Callitettix; species Callitettix versicolor. The sequence continues at coordinate 98,362,362 of CM040189.1, forward strand.
GTTTATGTTTGATATCACAAAGAAAAATTTTAAAATAGCAAACAAAAAGCTGAAGTACAAAAGTCAAGAAGAATTATAACCTATAAAAATAAGAGATTTGTATAATTACAAATATTTTGGAAGTTCATGGTCCAACCATGTAAAGTAAAAGACGATTCTATTATTACAGTAGTTTTAGTATATTAGGCTGTTAGAAATAAAATGGTAATTATAAAATTAAAGTAGCAAGTTAATGATTTATTAACCTATCATAGGCCTAAGAGAATGCGGGTTCTTATGCTGGGAAACACGATAATAACTACCCATTGTCACTTTAAATCAGAAACGTTAAAGGTCCACAAAGTTGAATTAGGCTTAAACATTTGATTTAGCTGTAATTCTACTAACATCGATTGCAATTTGCTTTACAAAACTAGTAACTTTTATATTATTTAGTCTACAAGATAGGTTATTCCATCCAAGAGTGAAAAATAAATAAATAATTTATTAATATTATAAACTACACGAAGCTCGTTAGTTATAAATAGTAATTATTTACTATTTATAACAATTGGTAACCTATGTTATGTTCCTTAAAATTTCGTAAGTTAAGGGCTTGACTAATTCGGTCAAGACATAAACTAATTTTTATTTTTATTTGTTGTCATATTATGCGATAATTGCTTACTAAAATCACATTCTTGGTGGGGGGGCCTATATTTTTTACCATTTTCTTGATAAATTTGTAGCAGTGCCAAAGATGGCGGTTTGGATTAGCGTTAAAGTTGAGTTCAAGATAGTCATTGAACGACTTTTGGTCTGCAAAAACCGTTTTGTACAAAATAATTATACAAAAGCCATTTTTAAAAAAGTTATAGGTTACAAAACCGACTTCACAGTCATGGGGAAATAGGCACAAAAATAAAAAATGATTACAAAATTTAATTCCTTTAGCAAAATGTTAAAATAAAAAAACTTTCGAGTCCCGTATAAAAATGTATTTATTAATTTTTACGGATAAAAAAAGAAATAGATAAGTGTCTACTGATTACTTAAAATTTATATATTTCACAAAAGTCAGAAAATTAAAGCAGCCCATGTTTGCAAAAGTTTTCATTAAAATTTGCCCAAACCAGTTTCGAAATTATAACAAACAATTAATAACGATTTTTGCGTAGGTTAATAAGAAATAGGTTTTGCGAAATATGTTGACATGTTAATGACAAAATCGATGACGAAGCTTTTGCTTGATTGCATAACTAGTTAACTTATTTTATAAATACCTAGAAACATTGCACAAACTTTCTCTCATTCAATTATATCCCAGAATATTTTTGTTCCGAAGTTGGAAACAAAAACCGCAAAAGTGGCACGACTTTTTAAAAGTAGTTAGCCTATCAAATTTTAACCAAACCGGATATAAAGAAACATAATTTAATTGTACCAAATTTTGAATAAATAAATAGGCCTACTGTGCCTGGGAAAATCAAAAAAACTAAACTAACCCGGAGCGGTCACGGTTTGTTTTCCCCGAACCATGAATATAGTCAATTTAATTTAAAATGTTCTAACAATGAACTTGGCTACGAGAATTCAAATGAGACTAAAATTTAGCAATATATGTTGAACCGAGTCTGAGAAATGTTTTTATTGCTTTCAAATCCTATTTTGGGGGGGGGGTTAAAGTAGGCCTATAGTAGCCCATATTTTTATTTCGATACTATGCACTAAATTTGAATAAAATTTGATCAAAATCGTTAGATTTAAAGTGTGCTAACACTGAATTTGGCTACGAGAATTCAAATCAGACTAAAATTTAGCAATATCTGATGAACCGAGTTTGAGAAATTTTTCTATTGCTTTCAAATCCTATTATTAGTTTTTGCGTTAAAGTAGGCCTATAGTGACCCATAGTTTTATAACCGTACTATGCACTAAATGTGAATACAATTTAATCAAAATCGTTAGATTTTTTTAAAAATTTAATTTTTTACAAAAAAAAGAGGTGAAAATGATTTTTTAGCAAATTAAAAGATGTTTTCTAGATATGGACAAATCAGACGCAAATACTAAATTACAACAAAATCGATAATGACACTGACTTTTTAGACAATAGCCTATTAGACTGACCTTCTTGTTTAAAATATTAATGACACTTTCACCTATCGACGACAAAGAATTGGAAATGAAAGAACCTAAAACAGTAGCCTATGATCTCTTGACGTTCAGTGCGCTGAAGGCTCTTCTGCATAAAATTTCTTTAATTCAAATTACTATTTAATTACTAAATAAATTTTGTTAACGTAAAGAAAAAATAAATACTTTTCAATTAAAAAAAAATATATAATCAGTAAAGTTAAAAGGTTTCTTATAATCATTTTCGAGTTTTAATAAAATAGTAACGCGTAATTTTTTATTTGTTTAATAATATTCCATTTGTATAACATTGTATCTCGTGTTTACACGAATAACAGACAAAACAAACTGAATCTGTTGCGCCAAAGCTGTCTATCAACAATCAACAAATCCAGATTGTTGGAGATTTCCTACTGAAATGAATCCAATCAATTCCGCGCACAACAAAATCTTGTTAATTGCCGGAGATTTACTGCACCCAGGCTTAGCCTATATGGAAAGCGTGGCGTTGTATTCAACCAATACAATTTGTTGTAAAATTGTAGGCAATTTGTAAAATGTTGTAGGCTACGATAGTCAATATCTGCGGCAAGAAAAGTAAAAACATTGTGCATATTGAATTAAGTTATCTAAAATCGGTTCAAATAAATCTCTTACGCATCTGTACAAACCATAATTGTTTTTTTTTTTTTTATAATGTCTCAAGAGCTATCGGAAAAAATGAAAAATATGTAGGCTATGATTTTTCAAAATGTTTGTCGGATGGATGTCGCTTTTATTTTGTGGACCAATATGAAAATGTAAAACTGAAGCCAGTGTATCAGAATTTGAAAAAAGGATTTTTTATTTCAAATGTAGTTGCAATAAATTATAAGTAACTTGATCACAGTTCTAGTCAATGAACAGTATTAAGTTCTTGAATGATAGGGTTATGAATTAGTTGAACTAAAATGAACTTGAGAACTATTTTATTGTTGTTGTTTTAGGCGAAAAGCACATTGAGGCTATTATCGCCTCCCTAAATGTAAGTGTGAGTATAAAGTGTTAAAGTCGTAAGTGTAGTGTTGTAAGTGTAAGTGTCTGTTAGACTCGGATACCACGAGGGACGTCTAAATCCTCTCAATAAGTGCAGCTAGTCTGAACCCCCCTGCGGGGAACTAGAGAACTAAAATGAACTAGAGTCCAAAGTTCAGTTTAGGTACTTAAGAACAAATCTTCAGTTTTTTTTAAATCGGTAGCCTTAAGCGAAATCCAATTTTTGAATATTTTAGACGGATTTTTGTACAATATAGATTGCAAAAACCTTTTTAAAAAACCTTAAAAATAGGTTACTTCAGAGATGATAATTTAATCGTATTCGGTAAATTTGTTTGGGCTCCAGCTCTTTGTTCAGACAAACAAAAACAAACACACAGACGGATTACAACTCAGGGTACTTGAAAACGTTTAGGCCCTTTAATCGATTATATATATTTAACAAGCAAACAATTTTTGTGTCGCGCCTAATTTCAGAAAATACTGAGCCGATTTTTGTACTTCAAGTGACTATGAAAAGGTCTTTGAGGCGTATGTTTACTGAAATACTTTAAATATCCCCTGAACACTAAAGGGCAATATATAGATTAGGGTGCCTATAAATGAAATTATGTTTTTTTGTTCTTGAAGTTCCATTAGGCCAGCTGACAAACATCACAAACTTCATTCGAAAGAATTACAAATCTATAATTTAAAATATATTGGTTTCGATACATTACAATCCATACGAATAACCTCTAAATAGTCTACAAACTGTATTTGTAGATATAAATCGTATACTTTGATCCTGCTCAACACGATATTTTCTGTCCTTGATTACGCCAAAAAGACCTGGGTACGATCCATCAAGAGACGAAAGTATTTTTACAGGCTAAATTTCATTTAGGTACACTTAAAAATCAGTATTAGCGCGCCCTACAACAAAGTATTTTCAGTAATGCTTCTTACACGTTCACGTTTGTTTAAGTAGGCCCTAATGTAGTAAAAATATTTTTTGGCGCTCTCAAAAACTGACATAATAACAATTTTTTAACTGATAATTCTATGATGAGGCCCATCAGACAGGTAGCCTACAATCAAAGTTGATTTTTTAGCATGAAATAACGCACATATAAAGCTTAAATTGTGTGTGTGTGTGTGTGTGTGTGTGTGTGTGTGTGTGTGTGTGTGTGTGTGTGTGTGTGCGCGCGCGCGCGCGTGTGTATGTGTGTGCGTGCGTGTGTGTGCGCGCATGTGTGTTTGTTTGTGTGTGTGTGTGTGTGTGTGTGTGTGTGTGTGTGTGTGTGTGTGTGTGTGTGCGTGCGTGCGTGCGTGTGCATGTGCGCGCGTGTGTGTGTGCGCGCGCATATGTGTTTGTGTGTGCGCGCGCATACGTGTTTGTGTGTATGTGTGTGAGTGTGTGTGTGCGCGCGCAAGTATGTTTGTTTGTGTGTGTGTGTGTGTGTGTGTGTGTGTGTGTGTGTGTGTGTGTGTGTGCGTGCGTGTGCGTGTGTGTGTGTGTGTGTGTGTGTGCGCGCGAGTGTGTGTGTGTGTGTGTGTGTGCGCGCGCGCGCGTGTGTGTTACGTTAAAAAAAACTTTATCTTTTGAGTGATTCTCACCAAATTTCGTACGAAGGTTGTTCAGGGTTCAAGAAAAATACAATGAGAGTGGCAAAAACACGTCCACCCAACACTCAAAATCGATATTTTTCTCACTTCAGTGACATCATCAAAACGAAACCAGTTGATGTTCACTATCTTTAGCAATGTTGTCTTCGCAATACCTAAAACTACCTAGAACGGACTTTTGATCTCGAAACACCCTTCAAATTTTGTAATTTTAGTAAATGCAAATCGCTAAAAGTTTATTTGATTTTAATGATTGAAACTGTAATTTTTCGTAATTATTTTAGTAAATTCTACCAGTCATTTCATCTAGACAAGAGCTAACTCACAGCTTAGTTTCAAATAAAGCAAGATTTTAAACACGCACCAGCACAAAGAAGTGAATATAATATTCTACACAAAACATGTAGGGTTAGGCTAACCAAGTTTTTTTTTAATCAGAAAACATTTTAATACATTTTTTTATTTACAAAAATAAATAAATAATTAAAGACAATACCCCTTGAATATAATGAAAAAAGATTGTAAAACTATTAGGCCTAATAAGAAAGTAGTAAATGTGTAATAAAAGTGTTAAAGTATTTGCTGGAAAATTAATAGGCCTACATTGTGTGTCTCTTAAATTATAATTAAATCAAATCTTATTGCACTAGGTTCTTTTTGTCTGCCTAAATTATGCACAAAGTTTGATATTAAATAAAATAGCTTTTGAGTGCGCCATTTTTTTACTATTATAAATAGGAAACAGTACATTTTAAAGAAAAAAAAGTTACGCTAATCTAGCCTACACTCTTATAAAAAAACATGTAATAAAAATGTAAAATTATAACCTCAAATTAAGTAGCGTACATTTTTGTAGCATTTTTTTACAATAAAACTCTCACCTCTGAAGGAACAAATTAGTGGCAAGATTTCAACATTTAAATGTGATCTTTACTTTCACAAAACATTTTAATCTCGGTACGGTACTTTACAGTTAAACACAGTATTGTTGTTTACGAGCTCCTCGCAGCCAGGAAGGATGAACTGCAGACATAAATCTGAGAGTACTAATCAAGATGACATCTAGCGGAGATACATTGAATTACAAACGACAATTTATTTAATGTTTAGCGCACGTATATCCCCGAGTCAAGCCACGGAATCGTGAAATAATTGGGAAATAATAAATTAATTTCTTTTGTATAAAGACAGATCGGTAAATAATAAAACTGTCAATCGATTTTTTTTCATTTCTGACAAAGAATTTACTGTTTATTTAAAAAGCTGTTAAAAAATATATTTATTAAACAAAATTTCTTGATAGATTAACAGTCTTGAGTTTTTGAATACTTTTAAAAGCACAATGAACAAATTTAATAGAATATTATTTGTAAGTTGTCAACGCAATAAATAAATTTTGGCGAAATTATTAGAATTTTCTCTTGAGCCATGAATTTTTTCACTATGTTCAGTATAATATCTGCTTCCCTAGCTTCGTCAATTCTTCTTTCGTTGATGCGTTTCGGAGAACCTTCATCTTCAAAAACTATTTCTATCCTGAACTATTATACTGAACATAGTGACAATAATCCTAGCAGAAAAGAAGAAGAATATAAAAAGAATTTCATGAATAAATTCTATTGTCTGCTTTAAGTGATTTGACAATATTTGTTTTTATCTTCGACAGCTCACATTCAGGAATTTTCAAAGCGATTCACCGTAGCCTGCGTCTAAATTACTTCTTTAAAATTGAATTTCTCCAACATTTTGAAGGCTGAAAAAACCGTTTTGATATGAATTGTTTTACCAAGTATGAACAAAAATAGATTCGGTCTGTAGCCGAGGACAGAATCAAACCGACCGACCAATTGAAAAATTAGTTTTATTTCCTCTATATATACCATGCCTAATAATCGTAGCACTCAACTGTCTCGCTGACGTGATGGAAGTGAATTTTTAACATTTTTTTGATCTTGTAGTGTTTTGAAAATTTTATTTCATTATCGTAACCGAAATTACGTTGTGTATAAATTATATGTGTATAAAATTACTTATATACCGCTAGCTTTTTTTAAAATTACTCATAAAAGAACCCCACACACACCACACAATTTTTTTAACGCCAATTATAATGCTGAGATAAGAGTTTTAAACACACGCATACACGATTTTTGTGTCACATCTGAATCGAATTGGACTAAAATTGTAAACGTAAGCCTGCTGAGCTTGTTATATAAAAATATTTAACGACTCCTAAAAGAACGGATCTGAAGGAAAAGATCCGTGTGTCTTATTTGAAGGTTCCAGGTCTGGGTGTTACCATGATAGCCGCTACAGTAGCTCATTTTCAAATAATTACGATACGTTACTTTTAAAGTGTGTGTGTGTGTGTGTGTGTGTGTGTGTGTTAGCAGTTAATTTTGGTGTGATCATGCTTATCAAAAATATTTATTTTAGTAACATATTGAACAAGTTCTTCACCCAACAAATGTGATGGTAATTTGACCTGTTATCGATCTTTTATAATTTATAATTATAAATTGACCTGTGTCAATAATTTATATTCCAATGGAAATTTCCTAATACAGTGACCACAGGTAACCTTACACCCAGATATACCACCACGGACTTATTTCCAAAACAATAGTACTGCTGATAACAGAAGATGCCTATCCATTCCGTTTTTGTCTAATAAGGTACTCTGTTAGCTAACGTAAAACAAAAAATTTCTGGTTGCCCCTATTTTCTTAAGAACAGTACTTCTACTGTTTATTTAATGTATACTCGCACGCACACACACACACACACACACACACACACACACACACACACACACACACACACACACACACACACACACACACACACACACACACACACACACACACACTCACACCACTCTCTCTCTCCTCTCTCTCTCTCACACACACACTCACACACACACACACACACACACACACACACACACACACACACACACACACACACACACACACACACACACACACACACACACACACACACACACACACACACACACACACACACACACACACACACACACACACACACACACACACACACACACACACACACACACACACACACTCACACACACACACACACACACACACACACACACACACACACACACACACACACACACACACACACACACACACACACACACACTACATATAGGCTATACAAAATTTTAACAATCCGCAAAAACGTATCCAGAAGTCAGGATCGGCACACCTTTATGTCGCGGGGTTTTACCATGATGGCCATCCAAATACCTCATTTTCTAATGGAAATTTGATAAAATGTCGTGAGCAGACAATTCAAAAATATACTTTACCCGATCCATCCTTTTTGAAACGGTCTGAAGCCTTTTAGGTGATTTTCAATATAAGGTCTGTTTTTCCTTGACTGGAGACAAAACGTTCTAACCGATTTTACTCAAATTTCAACTGCTCAAAAATCACCATTGAATGCATTTCATATAAAAACTTTACCATTTAAATATTAGGCCTATATTGGCTTCATAAAATTTTAAACTAACCTTAAAAAGAGATCTAGAAGATGACGAGTCTGGTTCTAACCATGATGGCTGCTCCGATAGTTAAGAAAATATTAAAAAATCAACAAGCACTGTCTAGATCCAAAATTGCACACATTCTGGAAGTAAAAATGTCATAAAACACATAAATATTGTATCCTTGTTGCAATAACAGCTCGATTGACTTATTGGAAGTGTATTACGCTACAAAAACTTCTCAATTTAGTCATGTAAAAGCAAGATTAGTCAATTGAAAATTTAACAAGTCTATTATATAGTCTCTATTAAGATACACGTAGAATGCGGTTTTAGAATTTTTATGAAATTATTTCTACTTGTGGTTTTAAATTATTTTAAATTAAAATACAATTTTTTAAACTTAAAAATCCATTGTCGTTTATTGCTCTAAGTCTGCACAATATAGGCTAATGGTTACTGATTACTATTGACCGATAATATTAGCATAACGCTGCCTCTGCTCGTTAATGATCACGATCGCGTGGCAAAACTTTTGAAGCGTGAAAGTTTGTCCCACTGCTCCAGTAAACACGTCACAAGTATTGCCAACCCTTTAATTTAAAAACATTACGAACAATCAGGCAAAAAATGTCGCGAATTTTCTGTTTTCTTATCTACTGAACCCGTAAATATACAGATTCCCACCGTATATTTTTTGTTAACTGTAAATAGTAATTGTTAACTAACTGGAGTTTTAATAGGCAGCCTGATGTTTTGGCTCATCTAAAACGTGATTTATAAAATTCCAATTCAAAAAGAAAATTTATTTTTCAGAGAAATAAAGTAAATAGGTAACGTTTAAATGTTTAGACCTACAAAGTATTTAGTATAGTAAGTTATTAACAGGTAATTAGTTATTGAAGAATATTTATTTTGAAATTCTGAAAAAAATAAAAGAGAACGATATAGTTGATAAATTATACCACCTGTGCTTAATTAGATATTAAATGGTAGACAAATTTTAAAAAATTTTATATATAGAGTCTAGTAATTACTGCATTAAACTTTAGGAACTGATGGGTGAGTTTGACTAAATATACAAGAAATGCTGCACAACATGCTACGTTTTCCGTCTGTCCACCATTTTGGAAGTAGATACGATATTAACCTCAGATTTGATAAAACCCTATATATTTTTTATGTTATGTTTTATAAGCTTACAAAAATAAACTTAAAAAAGTGTATTTGTAATTTTCAAAATGGCGGCTGTACAAAACTTTCAACTTTTAAATATATTACCAACATTTAACTTCACAAAAAATTATAATAAACCAAATAGTTTAATTTTTTAAAAACTAAAGAAATTTTTACTATAGCTCAAAGGATAAGTTAATCGAGTAATTGAAAAAAACTGAAAACTTATTTTCTTGATAATTGCCTAGAACGCTTAATCAGGCAAAAATCTGTTTGTATGTTTTCCGTTTTTGTATCGAGATATGGAAAAAATGTGCTAATAAATAAATAAAGTTTGAAGTTAATCTGTGTACTAATTTGCTCTGTAGTCTGATATCGAAAAATATTCATTCCGAAAGCTTAAAGCAATATCCACTGCTATCTCTACTCAGACCAACAAAAGCGCTCTCTCTCTCTCTCTCTCTCTCTCTCTCTCTCTCTCTCTCCCTCCCTCCCACTCTCTATTTCTCTCCTCCCCTCTCACCATCTCTCTCCCTCTCCCCTTTTCTCTGTCTCTGTCTCTCTTCCTCTCCTCTCTTTCTCCTCTCCCCTCCCTATTTCTCCCTCCCCTCTCTCTTTCTCTCCTCCCCTCTCTCCATTCCCTCTCTCTCTCTCTTTCTCTCTGTCTCTCTTCCTCCCTCCCTCCCCTCTCTTTTTCTCCTCCTCTCTCTCCCCTATCTCTTCCTATCCCTCTCTCTTTCTCTCTGTCTCTGTCTCTCTCCCTCCCTCCATCTCCTCCCTTTCTCTCCTCCCTTCTCCCCAAATCTCTTCCACTCCCTCTCTCTTTCTCTCCCCTCTCTCTCTCTCTCTCTCTCTCTCTCTCTCTCTCTCTCTCTCTCTCTCTCTCTCTCTCTCTCTCTCTCTCTCTCTCTCTCTCTCTCTGATTTTACAAGTTATTTAACTTATACAGTATTAGAATACTTATGTTACAGATCTTACTCTGGATGTTTGGTTTATTTTACAGACCTGTTGGTAACACGCAAAAGACGCGGCAGCAGCCCGATCCTCGGCGGCAAGGACAACCGACTGCGCGCCGACAGAGACACGCCTCCAGAAATATCGTCTTCGACGCCCGGAGAAGAACGGGGCTCTCCTCCGCCCAACCCAGCGCTCCAGGAACGCTTCAACTGCGAGGATTTCCGCCACGTTTCTTGTCATTTAGAAACTAAGGAGCTCTGGGATAAATTTAATGAACTGGGCACGGAGATGATTATCACCAAGACCGGAAGGTTAGTGGACAACTTGTTTTGGGGAATTGGTTGAATTTCTCTAATATAATTAAATTCATGTTTTAAACAATAATAGAGCAGCGTGACAAATGATATAAGAAAATTTTTTTTTTCCTCGTACTAGTTTTGGTGCGTATTTTCATTCGTAATAGAAGCGGATTTTCTAAAAGTATTTTTCTTTATATTACCCACTTTATGAAACTCTAATTTCACCATTATAAACGGCATTAAAATCTGCAAATAGCATTTTATACTTTAAAATTTTACTGAAAATACTGTTCGCCGTCAAATTAAATTTCTTAATTTCAAATTGTTTTGAAAATTCAAAATCAATCTTTACAGGTTTTAACGCTGATTGCGATAATAAAAACAGATCTCAAAAAAACAATTTAAGACAGAAACGTTATGGATTCTTAAGGATTTGAAATGGCAGCCATTTTGAAACTCTTGAACGAATTTTATTGCTTAACTAATTCGCCAAAGCTATTATTAGTAAATTCGATTTTTGTGCCTAGTTTGAATCAAATATATAATGTGTAACGATATAGTCTATATCGATATTCTATAATTAAACGAATCCTCATTAACTTATCTAAAGGTGGCGCTAATTTCATATCTGAATCATTTTCGATTCTCGGTCTTACCTTAATGGCCATCTGTAATAATTTTGTCCAATAAAAACACGTTAATAACAAATTTAAAATGTTTTCCAATTTAGAAAAGTAGGCCTACCTAACTAGCAAAACCAACACGGTTCTGTGTACTGGGAATAGCCGTCATACAATCAGTTAATCTTTCTAATAACATTAAAAGATGCTTAAATATTACACAAACTTACTTACATAAGGATGCCAATTGCATCCGAAAAATGTATTAATTTCACAAGATCGGGTAATCAGATATTGTTCACATTTTGGACACGTATGAAAATCATAGCTAAAATCAGCGTATTAAATTTGAAATAAAAACATTTACTGTTTAAATGTTAATCAAACCTGACAGAGTTGTTTGTTTTTTGTTTTGTTTGAGTGTTCCGTTTAACAGTAAATTACACTTATGTCACATCCTACACTGTCTGAAATTATAAAGTATATGTAAGACCACTTGAACAAAAATTCAAAAAAATGGTCAATTTATGTTTTCTCAAATAATTCTAGACTCAAATTTTTAGATATATCGATCCATCTTTTAGTTTTGGTACTTATGTATTAAATTTAGTTAAATAGTTAAATATGTATTAAATAGTTTTAATTGATTCAAGAAAATCCTATATTTTAACTGTTTTTTGACAAACGTTTAAAAAAATTTTTTTTTTAATTAAAAATGATTTAACAACATACGTATATGAAAACTAAAGTAACCATCAGAAAAATCAACTGTTTTCATGAAAATCAAACATTTTTTGTATTTCTTAGAGCGATAGAGTAAAGACAAGCAAAATAAAACTACAAAGAAGGGCCGAAAAAACTGCGAAGAATGGCCGAAAAAGAAAATAAAACTACAAGTAATGGCCGAAAAACAAAACAAAACTACAAAAAAGGGCCAAAAACAATACATTAATAGGAAGAAGTACTAAAAAACAAAACAAAATTACAGATAATAGCCAAAAACGAAACAGAACTACAAAAAAATAGCCGAAAAAGAGAACATTAATACAAAGAATGGCTGACAAACTAAATAAAACTGTAAAAAATGGCCGAAAAATGAAACAAAACTACAAAATATGGCCTAAAAACAGTACAAAACTGCAAAGAATGGCCAAAAAACTAAATAAGACTACAAACATTTACGAAAAACAAAACATTAATACAAATAATATCAAAAAATAGAACAAAACTACAAAGAGTGGCGGAAAAAATCTACAAATAAATAAATAAGAAAAATAAATAAATCTACAAAAAAGCAAAAAAATAAAACATTAATACAAAAACATTACCGAAAAATAAAGAAAACTACAAAGAATGGCAAAAAAATGAAACAAAACTACAAAGCATGGCCGAAAAACAGAACAAAACTACAAATAATTTCCGAAAAATGTAACAAAACTACAAAGAATGAGCAAAAAAGGAATCAAAACTATAAAAAATGGACGAAAAACAAAATATTATTACAAAGAATGGCTTAAAACAAAACAAAATTACATAGCGTAGCCGAAAAATAATAACTTACGTTCTACACAAAAATTTGTTTTCAAATATGACTACTTAACCTTAAATTTAGTTAGTTACTTTGTAGGAAAATGAAGTAGGTATTTAAAATTTCAAATGAGTAGGCTGTTTTTATGCTTGAAAAATAGCATTATATACAAATATAGTGTCAAGGCTAGTCGCATAGTTAAAAACAAATTTAGGCTAAACTATACGCATAGCCTACTCTAATTAAGCAAACTTAGATAAAACAAAAAAATGTAAAAAATACCAGTTAACTGAGCAACGATCAACGTTTCAGCGTGTGATCATGTTGTATACACACAACACCGGCCTATTATTTGGAGTGTATAAAGCGATAAGAGAGATAAGGGAAACAGCCAAAACTTGTCACAACCACTGGCTGGCAATCCGCAAACGTATAATTAGCATCTAACAAATGTCCATTGTCACCTTCATACCGACCAATTATATGTTCACCATTGTTGTAATATATAATTATAAAAGGAGGTTCTATGTGTTCGGATAGAAAGGACGACTTTCTAAAAATAAACCAAAACATGCCCACTTTGCATGACCGTTTCCTGGTGTTAGTCATGAGATGACATGGTCACGAAATTTTTTTAATTCTTCTGTTTGTAACTAGGCGCACAAACTGACACGAGTATGAAATTAATTTTCGCGTGCAAACAATCATATTGTTAGGACAGCTGTTAGGTGTTTGGAGATGGACGCTTTATGCACCTGTGCATGAACCGAACTGTTTGTGATAGACAATTAGGCCTACTGGGTCTTTGGAAATCGAGTAAATAATTCTCAATTGCATGACGCTTTTCCCCTTTTACTGTCTTGCTCACTAAACATTCGGTGATCATGAAATATTCATGGATCTTACGGTAAACAACATTCGGTGGCCGTGAAATATTCTTAGATCTTACGGTAAACAACATTCGGTGACCGTAAAATATTCATGGATCTTACGGTAAACAACATTCGGTGACCGTGAAATATTCATGGATCTTACGGTAAACAACATTCGGTGACCGTGAAATATTCATGGATCTTACGGTAAACAACATTCGGTGATCGTGAAATATTCATGGATCTTACGATAAACAACATTCGGTGATCGTGAAATATTCATGGATTATAGGGTAAACAACATTCGGCGATCGTGAAATATACATGGATCTTACAGTAAACAACATTCGATGAACGTGAAATATTCTTGGATCTTACGGTAAACCACATTCGGTGACCGTGAAATATTCTTGGATCTTACGGTAAACAACATTGGTGATCGTGAAATATTCTTGGATCTTACGGTAAACAACATTCGGCGATCGTGAAATATTCATGGATCTTACAGTAAACAACATTCGATGAACGTGAAATATTCTTGGATCTTACGGTAAACAACATTCGGTGAACGTGAAATATTCATGGATCTCACGGTTTTCCAGTCTTCTGACTCTGAAAATAGTGTTGTTTTTCTACTTACTTAAATATATGTGTGATCAAAACACACCTGGTACGCCTTTGAACTTGCGTACCTCTAGCTCGTAGGTTCGAACAAGCAAGTTTTTTGACACAGCATGCAAGTCGGGTTTGCCCATATCTCGAAACATTTTAAAACTTTTCCTTAAGACATTTTCAGCCCTTTTTTAGTAATACAACAGTTAAAAATCCAAGTAACTCAAAATTGGCTCAAGCATAGATCATAACTAAATAAAACAAATGTATTGCTATAGGCTATACCACTTTTTGCTCTCCGTAATCAAAGACTAGAGTGTATTGGTTTTACTAGCCAAAATACTAAAATCGTAAAGAAATGCATCAAAATGGTTCTTTTTGTTTGTCTACACAAATGCTCTGAATCCATTTCTAAACAACTTTCAAAATTTCGTCTGTCCATCTTTCTTGTGTCAAGAAATTTTTAAACGCAATAAAAGAGAAAGATCAATATATTGACTTAAAATTTGTAATCTTTCTTCCACTTAAACGTTCTCCGGCGTCTTCCGATTCCTAGCTTCCATTTTTCTCTGTCGTTCCACAGATCTTGATCCAATTTCGCCTTTCGCTTTCTTACCATTTCCTTCTCTCCAACTAAGTCTCGGACTTCCTCTTTTTCTGCGACCATGTGGTTTCCATTTTAGAATCTGTATGGGAAGTCGATTTTTGTCCATCGTTTGGACATGATCTAACCATAGAAGTTGTTTTGTCTTAATGTCGTCTGCAATTGTGTCCTTCGTATTCATGATTTCACGGTTTCTTAAATTGTTTCACCTTTTTCCGTTTCGACCATACTGCTGATCTTCGCCAATAGTCCATTTCTGTAACTCAAGAGATTTTCCTGTGTGTGTGTGTGTGTGTGTGTGTGTGTGTGTGTGTGTGTGTGTGTGTGTGTGTGTGTGTGTGTGTGTGTGTGTGTGTGTGTGTGTCTGTTGATCCCATAAGATGCTATGTAAGAGTCCATTACTAGTAATTGTTATTTCCAAATTCATTACTTGTAATTTGTACACCCTTTGACTTATGCGTTGTTTTCCAACAGACGATCCCTGCTTTGCCTTCCAATGCACGTGTACTCCGTTTTGCTTAGGTTTACCTCAAGTCCCCAAATATCATATTCGAAAATTTATAATGCAAAACCAAAAACTACATGGAATAGAAGCTGTTTTTCAGCATTGTTGCTAAAAAATTGCTGGGGTTAGAAGAGAATTACAGAGGTTGAATATGTTCAAAGGAGGGTTGAGTACGGGTAATTTCTAGTGAGGTGTCAAATTCTAAAGAAATTTTGCGCCAAATCAGAATAAGCTATTGGAAAGTTTTTGAGTTCTTACATTCTTACGGCAAAAAGACAAACAATTTTGGAATGTTTGAGTTGAATGAATAGGACATTTAGGGTATCAAATATATCAACATATTTATGCTGAATCAGAATATCACTTGAATTGAAGGCTAAAACTATTAAATTTTGGAGATTTTGGTTTTTATCTGAATATTACCAAACAAATCAAATAATTAGGAAATTCTCCTCTGAATCTGAGTATGTTATTAAAATTATAGGCTATAGGTCTTAGTTTTGAGGCTTTTAAAAGGCTAATAGTAGGCTTACTTCTATGACGATTGCTATATATTTTATTTTTTAATTTTATTACAATTGAAACTGAACTTAGTCCATCTATCAATATATCTGTGAATGAAAGCGTTAGTTGGTTGCACATCCTATGACGCACTCCAAAATCCAAAAATCACTTGATCTTGTGACAGTTGTATCAATCTTGTCTTAGGTCAAATCAAACGGTTTTATCCTGTCCAACTGCCGAACTTGAACCGAATTGTCGAGAACTTGTAGCATATCGATGTTATGGTGCTTATGCAGACTTACTTCATGCTTCCTAGCATATCGCCGAACCTCTTCGTGAACTGTAGCAATTTGTAAATCCTTATGAAGATCATCATTGCGTATGTACCATGGGGCATTAACAATGCCTCTCAGTACTTTATTTTGAAACATTTGAATAATTTTAAAATTGCTTCTTTTCGTGCAGCCCCAAAGCTGCACACCGTATGTCCAGATGGGTTTTAGGACTTGTTTATAAAGTAACAGTTTATTGTGCACTGACAACTCAGAATGTCGCCCAAGAAGCCAATGCATTTTCCTTAGTTTCAGATTCAGTTCATTAAGTTTCTTTTTGACATGTACCTTCCAGCGCAGTATTACGTCCAGTGTCATGCCCAATTATTTTGCATAATATCTTGTGGGATCACTTGTTGATTGATAACCACGGGAAGATAATTGAATTTTCTGTTAGTAAAAGTAACATGCACAGATTTTGTCTCGTTCAGCTTTATTCACAATTTTTTATTCCATAAAATTTCTTGCAGTAGTTGTTAACGTAGGTTTTTGAATTCTCTTAAATATTATTGTGATCAGATTTAATTTTCGTATTTCAAAATAATTTTTAAATTTTGAATGCTAACGCAGATATTAAAGGTGATTATAATAACAAAATCAAATTTTCAAAAAAAAAGTGCAACATCGAAAAATATTGTGATAATATTACTTTTTGGAAATTCGCTTCAATCACGTCAGCTATACGTTATCACTTTGATTATTCCTTATCAACCGAAACTTTCCTTCTATTAAAATAAACACTGATTTTTCATACATGATGAAAATATGACTATAACACGGTTTTGAAAAGTTAAATAAATTTTCTAGTTTTTGCCTGTAGTTCCAGATTACGTTTTTGCGGAAATATTTGAATGTTAGGACCAACATGGCTGAATTAAGCTAATAAAATCCATGTTTAATGTTATTACCTTTGAAAATATATATATCGAGGCAATTGGGTTTAATTGTGTGTTTTAGTCATTTCATCTCTCGTTAACGAAATCTGCCAATCTTTCAGAACTTTTTACTTGGAAACAATTAACGCATTTGTATTGCTTAAAATTTCCGAAGAAGGACAACGAGGTTGCGTCAGTGTTCTTAATGAATGCAGAAACCAATTAAATATTTCTTTCATCGTTTACATACTTTTGTATTTAGAAATGTACTGACTTCCGAACCAAGCAATTCCACTGTGCATTTTGTAAGGCGTGTTAAAAACGACGTCAGCGCAGTGTGCATAAGCCGCATCAATAATGCAAAACGTACAGCAAGGCACAGCAGTTGCATTTCACAAGAACCAACGTTTTCCTAACCCATTTCACTGACGTTCCGCGTCCAAAGTACCAGCCTCTGACACGTACAAGTCTTTACTTCCAATTACCGCCTGCTTTTAGGGAGACAATTATAAACGAAAGAAAAACCGTAACAGAACGAAAATCACAGAAAACAAGATCCAGTATTATGCAGGCGAGTGTCTGCGGGACAAGTTAATGAGATAATACGAATGTGATTGACAATCGTGCAACACACGCCAGCTTTGCCTGTTCCATGTTTCGTCCGTTCCAATCTGTGATTGTGATCGCGTGCATTTGTGACAAGGTTTTACTTGTGTTTTCATACGAACATATCTTGACATAGAATGCGTGGCTGCCCAACTGAAAACCTGTGCGCCACTCTGTGGTTATGTTTTAAAGGTTGTTTTTAAGTATTGCTTCCACGATTTTAATGAAACACAAGTATAATAACTGACATTGTTCTGGAAGGTTTGGTTCTCACAATATTTGCCCATCATTCGGAATTGTTTTTGTTAACTTGCTAGATTAACATGGCTATAGAGTATTTAAGAAAGTAGTATTGACAATACGCAGGTGACTGACTGTCGTGATGGAAGCAAATTTCCAAAAAAAGCGAACACGAATAAAGCTAATAAACGAACATTTCACGCAAAATCAATCTTAACGCACAAAATTTATGTTGGTATTAGCTTTGAGTCTAAATAAATATCTCACTACATAGGAAATTGTGTGACCGAAAATTGAGAACGCTATCTGTCAGAAGGAAAATGAACCATGCACTTTTTAGGTTTGCTTTTGAGACTACAGTTAGGTTATTTGTTAATGTATGAATAACTAATGAATCGAGTGGAAGATAAATTCAAGAGACTGTAGCTAAATAGAAAAACGAGTTCAGAGCGCTCTGTTGTCGGGTTTTGGTACTACGTGC
Organism: Callitettix versicolor; assembly: GCA_022606455.1. NCBI lineage: Eukaryota > Metazoa > Arthropoda > Insecta > Hemiptera > Cercopidae > Callitettix > Callitettix versicolor. The sequence goes on from CM040189.1 coordinate 98,380,848, forward strand.
TTTTACCTTTCATTCTGGCTTCCTGATTTTACCATTGTGTGGAAGCTATAGGCCTATTATTGTAGATTCAAGAATATTAGCCAATACAAGTATGATATCTAGCAAAATATGTTGTAATTCAAAATCTTAAAAATCAAAACAATTTGCAGAAAATCTGATTCCATCATCGTAACCAGTTATAAAAACCGTACAAATTGGCATTTTAACATTTGAAAACACGAATATGATTCTTGAACGCCGTCGGTCAATTTAAAATGCTAAAATATAAGCCTACATAGAGTATTTTACTGATAATTACAACTGTAAAATCATTTTTGAAGTGAATACTTCTTATGGCGGGGTATGGATCTATGTTTTGCACGGGAAAAAATTCAGTTTGCCGTCACGCATCACGTTCTTATATGTATAGCATATACTTATATACTACTTCTTATGGCGGGGTATGGTTGTATGTTTTGCACGGGAAAAAATTCAGTTTGCCGTCACGCATCACGCTCTTATATATATTTTTGTTTTAAAATGTATTTTTGAAGTGAAAACTTGTATGTTTTCGAGCCATTATATTACTTACCCAGTATAACTTAATTATTTAGTTTTGTGTCGTGTCAACAGTGTAACAGTGACGTTTTATACGTTTATTATATATTGGTAGGTGTGAATAATAAATATTTAAATTATTTTAAACGCCATTATACTACTTACCCAGTCCAACTTTATTTAGTATTTAGTTTTATGACAAGTGTTAACTGTGTAATAGTGACGTTTTATACGTTATTATATATTGGTAGGTGTGAATAATAAATATTTAAATGCCATTATACTACTTACCCAGTGCAACTGAATTATTTAGTATTCAGTTTTGTGATATGTGTTAACTGTAGGCTACAACAGTGACGTTTTAATAATATTTTATACTTCTTAATATAATATTTTAAATTTGAAAGTTTGTGTTTTTTAAAATTATAGCCTACATTTTATTTTATTTTGACTACTGCAGTACTTCATTTTTTATATTATCTTCTTCATTTTTGTTGCTTCTTTTTTGGAACTTTCTCTGTGTTTTTGCTACTACCTTCCCTTATTTACTTTTCCCTTTACTGGGTGCTACTTCCTCCTAATTTTGTGCTACATCTTTATTTAATGTTCTCCTATATTTTTCTTATCAAAGCCTTATTTTTACTCTTTTTTCATTTTTCCAATAACGTAAAGATTCTGTTACTTTTCTTTCTATTCTGTTATTATCTACATTTACAACTCCTCTTTCACTGTTTGCTACTCTTCTTCAATTTGCTACTCCCCTCCATTTAAGTTAATTCCGCAACAATTTCGATAATCACCTCTAACTTTTGCTACTACATAAATTCTCGTTTTTTAATGTATATTTTATTTATTACCAATCTTACAAGATTGACTAATGAATTTCCTTGAATAATAAACACAATGAACTTAGTAGTGTCATAAACTATAACTTAAATTATCTTTATAACAACAGGTCGTACATAGTCGACTCTGTGACGTAATACTTCAACCGCAGGATTTTAATAAACGAGGACACGATAAAAATGTTTCTGTTAGTTTCTTCAGTAAACAAGGTGATGTGAAGCTCACGATATATATCAGTGTTGCTTATATAACCACGGAGCGTTAACAATTCCTCGCAAAACCTTTACTTTGAAAACACTGTTTAGTATTTTCATTGAGCCGCCTCGGTGGCCTAGTAGTTAGCGTACTGGGCTTTCACCCCGGGTTCGATTCCTGGCCAGGGCTTGTCATACGCTATAAATCATCCCATCGTCTGCATTAGCCCAAGTGTGCACAATAGTCGGACGTTAAACACAAAAAAATAGTATTTACATTGCTTTTTCCAACTTCATTTTTGCAACTCCATATTTGGATACCATGAGTCCTAGATCACTTGAGATCCATAATTCAAATTTACGTTCCACGAGCCAATAGAGCTTTTTATATTTGATGAAAGGAGGGGAAAAAGTTACTCTTTTTTTAACTTGTTCCTTCCACTTTAGGTTATTCAAAAATATTTGACTGAATTCACCTTAGCTATAACGTGTTTAAGAAAATGTCAGGAGGTAGGCCTACAGGTTTTTTTATTTGTAAAAGTAATACGTACAATTTTGTTTTCGTTCATACGCCACATCTTAGTCTAGTTAGAAATTGTATTGACTGAATGTTGCAGTTTGTTATTGCTTGTATGTAATAGGAACAGGGTTGGCCTTAAGACACTGCCTTGAGGATCACCAACACAAATATTCTTAAGTTATGAATATTCACCATCATAGCGAACTCGAAAGCTACGATTTGTATACGGTATACAATGATTTTAATATTTCATTCAGTCTATAATATGTACTCTAATCCCTCATGTACTCTAATCCCTCATGTACTCTAATATTTAATATGTACTCTAATCCGTCATGTCAGAACTTTCTTTCAGCTTGCGCAATATTCAGAAAGATTGCTGCATGAATCTTGTCTTGTAGTGCATTTCAATAACATAAACAATTCGATGAACTTGGTCAATAGTAGAGTGCTACTATCGGATACCAAATTAGTGATAAGGAATTAATTTTCCCTCCCTAAGGTCGGGAGGGAGTCGCCATGAGCGCGCATCCAAAAACGAACCTATTGCTTTTCATGTAAGTGCGACCACTGAAAGCGGAAAGGAGCTCAGACGAGTCAAGCGGCTTTCAGTGGCCGCAAGAAGCCTCTACATTAACAACAATAGGTTCAGTTTTGGGTGCATTGTCCTGCACTTGGTGGCCACACCGTCTAATTATTGAAGGGAGTCTATTTAGAAGGCGTCTTTCAAAAATCTGAGATAAAATTGTCAACAACAATATTAGACAATAGGATGGTAACATTTGTGGTTTTCCTGGTTCTGGAACAACAATTACACCCGTATTCATTCAATACCTATGTACGTTTCTTAATTTAAAGGAAGTTTTCATTACTTTACTGCTGTTTCAGGCAGTTTTTTACAAAGTCAGCACTAACTAAATCATAACCTGGTGATTTTTTCAAACTAAAGTTATGATTTATCGGTTGTTTGACCTCTTTTAACGTAACAGATAAAAATTTTCATGAACAGGAGAATGTCTTCTTTGTCTGCTGTACCAATAAGGTACATTTTCCTTTCTTACACATCGCGAGAATGGTTTAATTATATTAGCCAGGTGCTCAGTAAAGAAGTCAGCTTTCTGTTTGTCCATTTTCCATTAGACATCCTCAGACAAATGACTTTCCAAACAATATTAGGCTACAAACACAGGCTTCGTTGGGTCCATTAGACATCCTCAGACAAATGACTTTCCAAACAATATTAGGCTACAAACACAGGCTTCGTTGGGTCCATTAGACATCCTCAGACAAATGACTTTCCAAACAATATTAGGCTACAAACACAGGCTTCGTTGGGTCCATTAGACATCCTCAGACAAATGACTTTCCAAACAATATTAGGCTGCAAACACAGGCTCCATTTGGTCCATTAGACATCCTTAGACAAATTACTTTCCAAACAATATTAGGCTACAAACACAGGCTTCGTTGGGTACATTAGACATCCTTAGACAAATGACTTTCCAAACAATATTAGGCTACAAACACAGGCTTCGTTGGGTCCATTAGACATCCTCAGACAAATGACTTTCCAAACAATATTAGGCTACAAACACAGGCTTCGTTGGGTTCATTAGACATCCTCAGACAAATGACTTTCCAAACAATATTAGGCTACAAATACAGGCTTCGTTGGGTCCATTAGACATCCTTAGACAAATTACTTTCCAAACAATATTAGGCTGCAAACACAGGCTCCATTTGGTCCATTAGACATCCTTAGACAAATTACTTTCCAAACAATATTAGGCTACAAACACAGGCTTCGTTGGGTACATTAGACATCCTTAGACAAATGACTTTCCAAACAATATTAGGCTACAAACACAGGCTTCGTTGGGTCCATTAGACATCCTCAGACAAATGATTTTCCAAACAATATTAGGCTGCAAACACACGCTCATTGAGTCCATTAGACATCCTCAGACAAATGATTTTCCAAACAATATTAGGCTGCAAATACAGGCTTCGTTGGGTCCATTAGACATCCTTAGACAAATTACTTTCCAAACAATATTAGGCTGCAAACACAGGCTCCATTTGGTCCATTAGACATCCTTAGACAAATTACTTTCCAAACAATATTAGGCTACAAACACAGGCTTCGTTGGGTACATTAGACATCCTTAGAAAAATGACTTCCCAAACAATATTAGGCTGCAAACACAGGCTCCATTTGGTCCATTAGACATCCTCAGACAAATGACTTTCCAAACAATATTAGGCTACAAACACAGGCTTCGTTGGGTCCATTAGACATCCTCAGACAAATGATTTTCCAAACAATATTAGGCTACAAACACAGGCTTCGTTGGGTTCATTAGACATCCTCAGACAAATGACTTTCCAAACAATATTAGGTTACAAACACAGGCTCCATTGGTTCCCTTAAACATCCTCCATTGACTTTCCAAACAATATTAAGCTACAAACATAGACTACACTGGCTTGAGAGCAATACAACTGGCTTAAGGTCTACCTGGCTACACAACACAACGTCGTTTCAACGAGAGTGGGGAAAAGAATCTATTTACGATTAAAATTATTACTGAAAGATTTTTTCCCTGTAGACAATTTATTTCGACGTTCCGCCCATTCAATATTCAGAACCGAATTTACATATATAAATAGAATGACAAAATTAAACTCGTCGTCTAAATACAAAACAAGGGTAACAGAGGCAGGAGGGGTTCAGTAACTGGCGATGGTATTAAAAAGTTATCCGTGACTTATGTAAATTTAAAGTCAACAGAGAGATGGCTGATTGACAGGCGGCAGGCAGTGGCGTCACAGAATGTGACTAAATATCACACAGGCATTGTACAGGGCTAATATTCAACCCCAAGTCGAGGGGTGGGTACCGGTTGCGCGTTGCTCGGCAACCGACCCTCTCTTTTCCCTAAAGTGCACACGTTTTTCAGAAACTTTTGAATTATTTACATAGTCACGGTAGTGTAAAAAATCCATACATGTGTCATGGCGGGATTAAACAATACCTGGACGCAGGATCTGTCCGGCGTGGCTCTCTGGAGAGTATCTCTGCCTCTCTCTTTTACATATACGGTAAATCTGATTCGATTTTATTAATGTATATATAATATTTTAAACTGAATGGAGCGTTTCTTATAAATTATTTGACGTTACCATTCTATATTGAACAGATAAATATATAAAAATATTTATATTTAAATATAAATATAGAACAGTATGGTAAGAAGTGGATACTCGATAATATTTTCACTATATAAAAGTTTCTTAAGATTATAAGCAAACCTTATCAATAAACGTTTGTAAATATCTTTTCTACAAAACTTTTTTTTTTAACGTCCGACTATTGTGCACACTTGGGCTAATGCAGACGATGGGATGATTTATAGCGTATGAAAATGCCAAACCCTGGCCGGGAATCGAACCCGGGTCCTCGGGGTGAAAGCCCAGTTACGCTATCAACTAGGCCACCGAGGCGACTTACAAAACGTTTAGACTACTTACAGATAACACTAATATTTTGGGAATACACCTAACGCTGTAACATTTCCGTGAACATCTAGAACAAACAATATTTAAAATATATTTATATTAAAAAAACAAACAAAAACATATTTCGTAACGTTTATAGACAACAGTATAAAGTATAATTGCAAATAAATTAGAAATGATGAAAAAACATCAATTCTAAATATTTAAAACGCATAGTAGAAGCCCAACTTTAAGCCGATATACATAAATCTATTAGTTTGTATAATAATGTAATATTTAATTTCGAATTACGGAACAAAATTATTAATAAAAACAAGATTAAACGCTCTAATTAAACTACGTAATTCTTCAATTATCCATCACGAGGTAAATTAACGTGCAGCTAATTTAATTAATTTTACAAACAGTCACAAAAACTCGACAAATTAGCCTACAAATCCCTCATTCTGCAAATCGTACGCAAAAAAATAAAACAATATTTCTGTCGTTTCCGTCCGTGCGGTTCATTGCGGTAAGCGATTATGGGATTACAAACAAAATATTAATTGAAAACGTTTTTAAATTGTATTTATTCGGTTCAGCGGCAAGTTGCCCAATTAGCTCTGGCTACGTTTATTGTACGTAACAGCTTAGTTTCGAGTCGTTAAATATTTTATCTGAATTTTAAAACTCAATTTCGACGAGATTAACATAGATGGCGTTACCAGCGCACTGACAAATTGTAAGCAAATATTGGTTAAGCTCGCCAGATTTGCCGGTTTGCAAATTTTCATGCGAGTCGTTTGTCATTTATAGTCTGGTCGTTTGCACGTGTAATTTTTGTCGATATTTTCAGGCGTGACGTCATTAACTGAAGAACTTTGACGGAAATAACTGTAGACTAATTTGAATTGAACGGAATTACTTGTGGTTTCGTTATAGGCCTATTTTCGACTACATTATTGCCACTGACATTTTGCATTTGGCTAATTAAAAGTAGTCCAAATGGCTGTAAACAAAACGGAAGCGTTGTATTAAAATTTAGGTTTTGAAATTATCGTCAATGGAGAAAATATTTTAAAATCTGGATGCGTAAAGAATCAGAACTAATGCCAGTATAGACTACTCACTGCTTTTTCATTGCGTAAATCGGTCAATACGAGTGCCTTTAGAGCAGAAATTATTAAAACAAAATTATCATCGATTAGGAAAGTTAACATTTTGTTTAGTTAAGTTAAATAGAGAAGTTCAAATACGTGCCTATCTGAACTGTAGATCAATACTTCAGGGGTTGCGAAGATTTTTACATTAGACTGATTTCATTCAAACTTGATATACAAATCGATATTGATAATAGCTTGGACAAGTTTATTAACCAACAAAATTCCTTCAATTTTACAATGCGTTCATTGGCGGGTTCGGAATTACCTTCATAATCAAAGTGTTCCGAGCGTTTTGAGAATGGTGGACATTCGAAACGCGTCAGCGAATGTGAAACAAACAAAACTAAGAAAGTTGGGAGAATCCAAGAAACACAATGCAGTTAGAGTTTTTTTCAACTAATTTCCATTGGAAAATGAGCTATAGCAGTAGCCGTCATAGTAAGACCCAGTCCCGAAATGAGCGCCGATCTGAACTGTAGATCAATACTTCAGGGGTTGTTAAGATTTTTACATTAGACTGATTTCAGTCAAACTTGGTATACAAATCGATATTGATAATAGCTTGGAAAGTTCATTAACCAACAAAATTCATTAACATTTTTTAAAATTCTGATTCCACTATCTTAATTAGAGTTTAAAATTGCGTAAATTAGCATAGGCCTATATAATTTTCAAAATCCATTAACATTAAGAAATTCAGTTTAACGGCGTTCAGAATTAGGCCTAATTTCGTATTTTTAATGTAATATGAAAGTTTAAATTGCTAGTATATGAAGTTGTTAATGACATTTTCTTTATATTCTTCTTTTCTGCTAGGATTATTGTAACTATGTTCAGTATAATAATCTGCCTTCTCTAGCTTCGTCAATTCTACATTCGTTGACGCGTTTCGGAGAACCTCCATCTTCAGAAACTATATCTTTACTCATATACTATAGAGTATAGATATAGTTTTTGAAGATGGAGGTTCTCCGAAACGCGTCAACGAATATAGAATTGATGAAGCTAGGGAAGGCAGATTATTATATTGAACATAGTTGTTAATGATAATTTAGATTGTGAAGTCATATTTAAAAAAAAAATAATATAAAAATTACCATCAGCTTCCATCACGTCAGCGAGACATTTTTTATCTTACTACCAACCTTTAATTTTATTTAGACCTAATTTTAAATTATGTACACGAAATCGTGTACATTATAATCAAACATGAAAAAGAGTTTACAAACCAATCATAGTTACGGTTCGTATATGACGCTTGCATTGGTTAATTTCCGGTGTTTCGTAGATAATGGAGTCCATCGAGACAAATTTAATTTAAATTGTTATTATTGTACGTGTTTTACAGGACAATAAAATAGTTCTAACCTTTTGGTTTACATTTGTGTTTTTGCATTCATAAATACAGTTTGATATCACTTCCAAAACATGACCTATAGAACATTATGAAAAAGTTTTTGATAAGTAGTTCTGTGTTAGCGGTTACAAAAATCTTAGTTGCCAATAACTTGGCCAAATTTTCTTATTCATTACATAGGAAAAATCAGTTAAACCGTTTAAAGATGGCGACCATACATAATCATTTAAAAATGTAATTCGTTTATCTGACATTTTTTTAAAATTTGTTTTTACCGTGAAATTAGCTTTAAAAAAAGTACACGGAACTCAGAGAGTTACCGACAGAAGCTTTTGCTAATGATGTCTTTGCTGTATTATTAGATTGAAGATATGTTTACAAATATCTTGTTTTGCTTAAATAAATAAATACGTGAACCTAGCTTAGATATTATTTACTATAGTTATAGTAAAACATCAGCTGTTTTATATTAATTCGTAACGATCAGCTGATTTCATTAAACAGCTGATAAACTATAATAAGTTTAGGTTATGTTGTTAAAAACTAGTAAATATTAACAGTAATTATTATAAACGTTTATATTAATTTCGAATATTATAAACGGTTACAACGTGCACGTTTCTTCAATTAAGAAAAAATACCGAAACCAAAGCAACACAATGTTTGCATATAATAACGCATGTATTGTAATCGAAAAGGAGGAAAAAACTATGAGACAGAAATAGATAGACAAAATTCTTTGCTGTTCGTTACATATTTCCGTTACATTCTTCCGTTCGGTAGAGTTTTTTTTTTTAAATTCAAACCAAATCTAATATTAAAAGCCTCGTTTCAATACGTAGGCCTATTCATAAATTATATTCAAATTTTATTAATACGAGTGTTAGAGCTCATTTTATTGTTTTCATTGATATTTGAAAATTGAAAATGATCATTCAGCTTTTATATTAAATCTCAGATAAACAAATATTCGTTTTATGGCGGGTAGGTTTAGTTTTCACATTTTTAATGTAAAGTACAGCAATTTTTTATAATTTTTGCTTTTTCAGCTATGTCAGAGTTACGTGGCACTATAAGACATAAGAAGACAGAATCCTCAACTAACAAGAAACATAAATACTTTTTGTACTCATATCCTTACTTTCTTTATTGACTATATTATCTAGAAAGTGATATTAGACCTAATCAGCTATTAATAGACCTAACTTAACATTGTATATATTGTTATAACAATGTACTGCACCCACTGACAATAAAATTAAACTGTACAGTATACAAAGGCTGTTAAACATTAGATTGCAAAATAAATTGATCTGATTGGACCACGGCTATAGTGTAATCGTGGCAGATAAATTAAAACATATGGCTATTGTTTCACGATCAGCTGTTCCAAGTATACTATACCTTGTTTATTGTAATAAAACTGTTTCCGGATCGGATATCGTGGGTCTGAAATCTGCAGTCGTTGTAAGGCGTGGCTTGGCAGTCTAGTTAGCGATTGCTTTATCTTCAGAAGAAAAAAAACCAGAAAAGCAATCACAATTGAATTATTGTGGCACGCTATCGGGCCGCATCTAGTTCGCGGTTTTTTCTCAGTCCCACTTGAGTGTTCCCCACGGAACGTTTCGCGCCCCCCGCCCCTCCCGCCGTACAGATGTGAGTGTGAGGGGGAGATTGATAGCGATAAATTCGCCGCTGATATTCGACCGCCCCCTAAAACAATGGCGGATTTTCGCGCCAGTGCTCTTTTTTTACAAATCGAGTATAATTTCACAGTGACGTTTACAAGTTATGGGCGCAGAGGGCGCTCGGACCCCATCGATTGCGCAATTCGGACTCGGAATCAATTAGCTGTTTTATCACTCGCTCGCTTCCCTCACACTTGGCCAATAAATATAACGGTGCCAGTTTTCCCTTCCAATAAATGATACGTTTTAATTAATTTGTTGTATCCTACCCTTAGCGCAGGGCCTACCTGGTAGCAGACCGCTGGGCACATATTGCAATGAACTAAATGTTATTTTCACTTAACACTTCGTGGTTGGTAGATTAAGTAAATATATTTGTTTAAGAAGGCTGGATATATTACAAGAACAATCACGCATGAAGCAAAACTCGACCAATATTTTTTGTTTATATTATATTATTTTGCAAATCTGATTTCACCATCACAACTACCAAACATTTTCATAAAATACAATTTTAAATTACATTGAAAATATGAAAACAAAGTTTTTATCAATTACAGGTTAACTTGATTTATTTTAAATGTGTACCCCTTGTAGGCCTATAACATCGATCTTGGTCTTAAGCTGATTCTGTAGAACCGATTTCTGAAAATTAGCGATCTCACATTGTACGAGAGTAAATACTTGTTGCAGATTTTTTTAAATTTATCGATAACAAATCCGCATTTTTGAATTTACTCTAGTAATTACTAATAATTATACCATATGTTTATTAATTATGCAAGACAGGGTTTTAAAAAAGCAATTTTTTGAGGATTTTTCTGGTGAAAATTCAAAATTTTCTCAAAATCGTTTGCTTGGCCATCGCTCTAAGACAGCACTCTGACACGTACGTAACTTTTTCCGCCAATTTTTCCGGTAACCGCAGTATTTAGGAAACATGTTACTGGAAAACCTTTATTTGGAAATTTTATGCTCTTTCCACATGAAGCGTAGGCTAATTATGTCAGGTCTTGCCGTTCAGCCAGTATTACTGAAAACAACCAGCAACTACACTCGTCATTGTTAAACCAGAGTCTACCATCTTGAAACGGAAGTTAATTGAGGAAAATCTTACACACACACACACACACACACACACACACACACACACACACACACACACACAATAAAATAATATATATATATATAATCTCTTGGCCTTTATACAAAGAATACCTTTGAAACAAATTTCAAAACAATTGGTCAATGCGTTTGGTCAAAAATGCATACAATTGTACTGACAAATCAGAGGCAGCTATCTGAAACGGAAGTGAACGGGGAAAAAATCTTACAAATACGTTGTTTGGGCTTTATACAACGTATCTTCGAACGAAATTTCAGAACAATTGGTCAATGTGTTTGGCTAAAACTGCGTACAATAATCTATATAAATCAGAGGCCGCCATCTTGAAAGTGAGGTGAGCGAGAAAAAATCTTACAAATGCGTCGTTCGGGCTTTATAGACGGTACCTCCGAACCAAATGGCAAAACAATCGGTCATTGCGTTTGACCAAAACTGCTTAAGAAACACACAAACCGATCGAGTTGGTGCAGAGACCTCGCTTTCCAAAGAAAACATAGCCTACAAATTGCTGTTTGCCCAAAAAATATTATTTGAAAGCTATTACAAAAAAAATTATATGTTTTGAAAACCGGTTCAGAAATGACCAAAACATCACTGACCATGGTCAGGTTTGTTTGTTTTCCCGCTTAAGTCTAAAATGGTCCTTAATTTAAACTTGTTACACTTCATTCTTCATATATGACGTAATTTTTATCAAAATCTGATGAACATATTTTGAAAAATTATTTTGACGTTATTTTTTCGCTAAATATAGTTGTTTTATATTTTATAATGTAACAGCATAACGTTGTACTGTAGATGTAAAAGTAACAGATGATACGACGAAGCAGGCAATGCATGAATACGGGCAATAACATTACACTGAAGTTTCACTAAAATCAATTGTTGTGGCGAGACGCTTCAGAAAGGTCAAACACAGTTCCTGGTCACTATCACTATAATTTCATGCACTTTATGTCCGCCTAGAGTTGTAAAACGCGCATGATATAATTTCGACGTTACATTAACTGCTTTATAATTTTATTTAATACTTTGATATACATCAACCGTTTCTTGAATGCGGTACGGTGTAAGTTTATGCGGCTATGACATAGCATTTGTGTTTATATAAAATTAGCCTTGTTGTGAATTTTAGCCTCCGCAATTGTGCAAAAATAGTTTACATTAAACTTTGAATTGTTTATAAAAACTGGTTTAGTTTATTTTCTTTCTGTTTTATTCGGATTAGCTCAGTAATAGGCCTATTGTTGTATTATTTCGTTAACACATCATCAAAAAATTCTATATTAAATTTTTTACAAACTTATAAAACACATTTCACGACTACTGATTTCCGTAATTGTATATAAAGTGTTTTTTTAACCCTGCCACCATTGGTATCTTGGAAACTTTAAAATAACAGAAATATTCTAAACAGTAGGCCTATTTTACCTAATACTTCTTCAGTAATTTAACGCCAAATCCTTTCAATAGTTTTAAAATGGCGGTCAGATTTAAGAAATCTGATTTCACCATCAAATCAGTGTTAAAATCTGCGTAAATTTTAATCTTATTCTTTTTTGGAATTTTGATTTCACATCATAATCAGCATTAAAATCTGCATATATATTCACTTTAAACTTTCGAAATACATTGAAAATACAAAAATGAAGACTGACATCGGTCAGGACATTTCTTAATTTTAACGGATTTTAAAAATTCAAATGTACGCAGTTTTAACGCCAATTAGGGCCAACTATCGTAAAATCGGTCTTTCAAAATAAAATTAAGACAAAACGGTTATGAATTATTGAAGATTTGAAATGGCCGCCATTTTGAAACTGAAGAACGAATTTTACTGGTTAACGAACTTATTTCAGCTACTATCATAATTGATTTTTGTGCCAAGCTCGGATCAAATACGTGAGCATGCTAAAACACATGCACACGCGCGCGCGCACACACACACACACACACACACACACACACACACACACACACACACACACACACACACATTTTTTTTAAGGCGAAAAGCATATTGAGGCTATTATCGCTTCCCTAAATTTAAGTGTGAATGTAAAGTGTTAAATTCGTAAGTGTAGTGTTGTAAGTGTAAGTGTACGTTAAGAGTCGGGTACAGCGCGGGACGTCTAAATCCTCTCAATAGGTGCAGCTAGTCTGCACCCCCTGCAGGGCAGACACCACAACACACACACACACACACACACACACACACACACACACACACACACACACACACACACACACACACACACACACACACACACACACACATATATATATATATATAGTCGCAACAACGTGTGTTAAAACTAAGTGTTTTTGGACCTTCATAGAACAGTACAGATAGCATCCATAGGTACATGGATTAATAGTACTAAGTAGTTGTCTCGCTGACGTGATACAGGCAAATTTCCAAAAGTAAGCTATTTTTTACACTATCTTTTTTGTAATTCTGATTTCACCATCGTAATCAAAAATTAAAATCTGCGTGTATTAGCGTTTTAAACTTTCAAATTAGCCTACATAAAATTGACCGTTTTTTGGACAAAAATGATTTTGAAAATTAAAAATGTTAATTTATGCAGTTTTTAACGATGGTTAGGATGGTGAAATTGGATATTCAAAACAATTTATATATAAAATTTCATCAATTTGTTAAAGATTTGAAATGACTGATATTTGGAAATTGAAAAATTTGTTTGATGGTTAACGAACTTGTCTAAGCTATTACCAAAATCAAGATGTCAGAATCGCTGTTCATTTGAGGGTCACAGGTCTGAGTATTACCGTGATGGTTCCCAATAGCTCTTTTCCCAACGGAAATTCGCTGAGGAGATTTTAGTGTTGGTAGGAGAGTAAAATTAGATTTTCAAGTGAAAGATGTAAAGATATTGTTGGAAATCAGCTTTTATTAAGATAACGAGACAGTTAGCCCAATCTTTAGAAGTACGGGGTCCGTAGCCTCTCAACTGATCTTGTGCTTCCACGTACGTACCTCTTCACTCGTTTATCCTCACATACATGGCTGAACTACAGTGTTGACGATCCCCGATTCTCTCTCCTAATACTCTTCTCTAATTTCTCTCTTGACTCAATCATTTCGTCCTTCCTTCTCGAAAATCTTATCTATGATTTGGCGATCTGTCCTAAATGCTTTCCAAAACTGATCAATACTTTGCTCTACTAACAGAACTTGAATCTGAATGCATTTTCAGTTTTTTTCACCGATTAGGTGATTCACCTGAAAGAACACACCATTGACTTTCTTCACTCTATTTTCAATTTGTCTCCAGTTACCATCCTTGACCAATGTTCCGATATACTGGTAGATTTACTTTTTCAAACTTCTAATATCTGGATTATGTTCACCGCTTGCTTAATTTTAAATTTTGAGTTGTTTATCTCCAGATCCTCTTTCTATTGAACACCTACCCTCAGTAGGTTCGTGAAAGACATCTAAATTACCTTTACCCGCCAGTTTTCAGAGATGAACTTCTCATGTGTCATTATTTTTGTGATAACATACTGCCACTCTAAAAACGCTCCGCTATGTTGAAAACAGATTTGTGAATGTTTGAGACTCTGGGTCTGCAGAAAATTCCATTAAAAATTATCATGACCAATCATGAGCGGTCGTTAAACATTTTAACTGGCTTCATTTTCGTATTTTTTAACGTAATTTAAAAATGCTAATTTACGCCGATTTTAACGCTAATTGTAACGGTAAATGGAGTTTTAAGATTAAAAATTTATTATAAAAGACTTTTTAAACTATCAAAAGCAGCTACTTTGTAGGCTTAATTTAACTATTAAGCAGTTAAAAATGTGTAAAATGGGCATCGAATATCATTATTTCCAACGCACTCAATTTATATTCGATAAATATTCTTAGTTTAAAAATTACCAATTGACCTACAATACACAGAAAATAAAGTATGATACAGCCCTAATATTAAGCATTGTTTTCAATACACATCACAACTTTCCACTAACTCAATTCACAGAAGCTTGTAAAGTCTACAGAATATCCTCAAAACATAATTTAATAAACTCCAAACACAGTGACAGCTTCAAAAACGGCAACACTCTTTATTTAATGAGGCCAAAGTTTCGGCGCGAAAACGTGTAGTCAACAGCGCAGCTTGGTGATGTTGGAGGGGGGGGGAGTTTAATTTGACAAGCAAAGCGCGGGCGTCGGTTTGTCAGCGTCCCGACGTTCGAGGCACTTTGACTATCAAATTAGTTGAAAGAGGGGCGAAACTGTCTAGGTACAGTGGCGCTGTCTAGGTTTAATAAAATTATGTTAATGAAAACAGTAAAAGAAGGAAATTAAAAAAGGGGCGCGGCTTGATTAGCTTTGAAAATGGGTTTAAGATAATTTTACAGAAATAAAAATTCCCGCTCGCGTATTACCGGAATTATTTCTTTTAGGGGGGACTTCTTCTTTAACAAAATGGCGTGATTCTTGCTTGCATTGGTTAGCAACTTGTAAGTGTAGATTTTCAAAGATAACCTAACATCGGTTTATCAAGTAAATATCATCGTTCAGTATTAAATAATGCGTTGTATTTTCATTGTTGAAGAAAACGGAATATTTTTTTCATTTAGGCTACTTAGCCTGCAACACTATTCACCAATCTTTCGTCCAGTACGATCTACTTACAACTTAACAAATTAAACCGAAAAAGTCATGAAGTATCTTTACTTGCCTTAATTAATGGAGCGTTACAAAGAACAATAGGCAAAACGTCAGTATTTCCTACCGATAAGTCAAACCTGAAAACCGACCTGATTTTTCAGAATAGTTTCTTCAGTTTTTGTTAAAATTTTAAATAAAATAAATGTACAGTAATATAGTGCACAAAATAATACAAAACATACCAGACGACTGTCAGGGATTATTTTACTTCCTTTAAGATTTAGTCCCGTCTGAAAGTTAGTTTGCGTTCTTATTGACTACATAAGTAAAATTTGATTACAATCGTGTGTACTGATTTTAAAAAAAGTCAGAAAAACAACCAAAAAGGGCTTCAAAAACCAATTTATAAAATTTAAATAAAAAGTGATCCCGGAATATGGTTGAACTAGACTGCATAAGCTTAAAGTAGGCCTATAAATATGAGTCGGGCAGGGCATTCGATTATATCGCATTTTTAGACTTAGTGAATATTAGGGCCTATATAAGGACAGACTCATCCAAATATCAAGATCAATTTTTTCGGTTCCTATGTAATTAAACATTGTAGTGAGAAATTAAAAATTATTCAAATTTGAAAATCTATTATATTTCCGACAAAACAATGCAAAAAACAGAAAAAATACATAATTTATAAAATCCGATCTACTAATCTTAAGTCATACTAATAACGTGTAGGAAGTCAGGTCGAATTACAACAAAGGTTATATAAAGAAACTGAAACATAATAACACATCAACTAAATTATACATGGAACAGTGCATAAAGGAGAAAAGTTGGACAGAGAAAGACGGACAGACCAACATGTAAATTTTATAACCTATTGCTAAAGTTAATTAAATGTATGAACAAGTAACAGGAAATACCGTGACGCACAGAAGAAGTGTGTAGATAGATCTACACAGCTGACGGAAGAAACAGTTGAAAGCAAAATCATTGAACCTTTTGAGATGCGACTGTGTGAGCTGGCTTTAATAATTAATTACAGACTACACTAATACAGTACCAAACAAATTGTATCGTGTTCTTCAAAAAGCTAACTTAATTATTTACTCTTTGGAAGTCACGAGCAATGTTTTTCCGCATTGAAATATAAACTGTTGTTTATTTTTGCTTTCTGGCAACAAATTTAAAGCGGGGATCAACAAGATAATGAAAGACGAGTTATAAGGAGAGGATCTTGTCTCAAAATATTGAACGGACGTGGCGTGACATGTTACGATGCCCCGCTAAGCCACGGATATGGCGTGAAGTGTTACGATGCTCTACTAAACCACGGATATGGCGTGAAATGTTACGATGCCCACAATAAGCCACGGATATGGCGTGAAATGTTACGATGCCCCGCTAAGCCACGGATATGGCGTGAAGTGTTACGATGCTCTACTAAACCACGGATATGACGTGAAATGTTACGATGCCCCGCTATGCCACGGATATGGCGTGAAATGTTACGATGCCCCGCTAAGCCACGGATATGGCGTGAAGTGTTACGATGCTCTACTAAACCACGGATATGGCGTGAAATGTTACGATGCCCCGCTAAGCCACGGATATGGCGTGAAGTGTTACGATGCTCTACTAAACCACGGATATGACGTGAAATGTTACGATGCCCACAATAAGCCACGGATATGGCGTGAAATGTTACGATGCCCCGCTAAGCCACGGATATGGCGTGAAGTGTTACGGTGCCCCGCTAAGCCACGGATATGGCGTGAAATGTTACGATGCCCCGCTAAGCCACGGATATGGCGTGAAATGTTACGATGCCCCGCCAAACCACAGATATGGCGTGAAATGTTACGATGCCCCGCTAAGCCACGGATATGGCGTGAAGTGTTACGGTGCCCCGCTAAGCCACGGATATGGCGTGAAATGTTACGATGCCCCGCTAAGCCACGGATATGGCGTGAAGTGTTACGGTGCTCTACTAAACCACGGATATGACGTGAAATGTTACGATGCCTCGCTAAGCCACGGATATGGCGTGAAATGTTACGATGCCCCGCTAAGCCACGGATATGGCGTGAAGTGTTACGATGCTCTACTAAACCACGAATATGGCGTGAAATGTTACGATGCCCCGCTAAGCCACGGATATGGCGTGAAGTGTTACGATGCTCTACTAAACCACGGATATGGCGTGAAATGTTACGATGCCCCGCTAAGCCACGGATATGGCGTGAAATGTTACGATGCCCCGCTAAGCCACGGATATGGCGTGAAGTGTTACGATGTCCCACCAAGCCACGGATATAGCGTGAAGTGTTACGATGCCCCGCCAAGCCACGGACATGGCGTGAAGTGTTACGATGCCCCGCCAAGCCACAGATATGGCGTGAAATGTTACGATGCCCCGCTAAGCCACGGATATGGCGTGAAATGTTACGATACCCCGCTAAGCCACGGATATGGCGTGAAGTGTTATGATGCTCTACTAAACCACGGATATGGCGTGAAATGTTACGATGCCCCGCTAAGCCACGGATATGGCGTGAAATGTTACGATGCCCCGCCAAGCCACAGATATGGCGTGAAATGTTACGATGCCCCGCTAAGCCACGGATATGGCGTGAAATGTTACGATGCCCCGCTAAGCCACGGATATGGCGTGAAATGTTACGATGCCCCGCTAAGCCACGGATATGGCGTGAAGTGTTACGATGCTCTACTAAACCACGGATATGGCGTGAAATGTTACGATGCCCCGCTAAGCCACGGATATGGCGTGAAGTGTTACGATGCTCTACTAAACCACGGATATGGCGTGAAATGTTACGATGCCCCGCTAAGCCACGGATATGGCGTGAAATGTTACGATGCCCCGCCAAGCCACAGATATGGCGTGAAATGTTACGATGCCCCGCTAAGCCACGGATATGGCGTGAAATGTTACGATGCCCCGCTAAGCCACGGATATGGCGTGAAGTGTTACGATGTCCCGCCAAGCCACGGATATAGCGTGAAGTGTTACGATGCCCCGCCAAGCCACGGACATGGCGTGAAGTATTACGATGCCCCAATAAGCCACGGACATGGCGTGAAGTATTACGATGCCCCGCTAAGCCACGGATATAGCGTGAAATGTTACGATGCCCCGCCAAGCCACGGATATGGTGTGAAATGTTACGATGTCCCGCCAAGCCACGGATATAGCGTGAAATGTTACGATGCCCCGCCAAGCCACGGATATGGTGTGAAATGTTACGATGTCCCGCCAAGCCACGGATATAGCGTGAAATGTTACGATGCCCCGCCAAGCCACGGATATGGTGTGAAATGTTACGATGTCCCGCCAAGCCACGGATATGGCGTGAAGTGTTACGATGCCCCGCCAAGCCACGGACATGGCGTGAAGTATTACGATGCCCCAATAAGCCACGGACATGGCGTGAAGTATTACGATGCCCCGCTAAACCACGGACATGGCGTGAATGTTACGATGCCTCACTAAGCCGCGGACATGGCGTGAAATGTTACGATGCCCTGCTAAGCCACGGATATGGCGTGAATTGTTACGATGCCTCACTAAGCCACGGATATGGTGTGAAATGTTACGATGCCCCGCTAAGCTACGGACGTGACGTGAAGTGTCACAATGCCCAGCTAAGACACGGACGTGGCGTGAAGTGTCAAAATGTCCCGCTAAGCAATGGAAACATCATTTCGTATGCCACTTGGCTGAATTTATCATTAATTTTTGTTTACTAACAACGAATTAACATATTTTAATAGTCGAAATAACAAGAAAATGTAAAAAAATGTTAATTAATTTAGCGTACCTAACTAATATAGGCCTAATATACATGGAAATAACATACGTTTTTCACCTTTTTTTGTTCTTCTGACGTTTTATACATGTCAATATGTTGTTAACAATCAAATTTGAATTATCGGAAACTACAATATAAGTACTTTCACGCTTACATATTATGTTAGTTTATACTAACACGGTATGCGTAGAAATGAAATATGTTTCCCCTTTTTTCGAATTTGTACACGTCAGTATGTTTGTTAGAAAGCGACAATAAACTTTATATTCAAATACTGAATATAGTAAATAGTAATACTTGCACTACCAAATAGTAAACAATTTTTGGATATCTATTTTTGCCAAACAAAAATATTGTATCACAGATGTTCAAAATTTTATTATGTGGCTTTTTTGCAATCTCATTAAACAAATCTACAATTGTAACGTATTCGATACGAATATCTGTTATTTTACTGTAAACATAGCCAAGAAACGATGCCGTAGGCCAGATGTACAATTCGTTTAATGAGGCATAAAGACTTATCCTAATTAATGCACTTTATTCTTTGTATTTATTTATTGGACGCCATGTGCAAAAATAATCTTCTCCCCTGAGTATACACTAACACAACTACACTACAAGTGAGGGTTTGTTTACTGTTTGCGGGAGATTTCAATTCACATGCAAATATTCAAGGATTAATCCAATATTAGTGGTTGTTGCTCAATGAATATCTATCTACCCCCGTATACGTACTACCCCTTCGTCATGGCTTTAGATAACTAAATGTTGGCAGCACTGGCGACATAATTCGACACGTTGGATTAGCGCGGTTTTATTTATAATTAGGGATTGAATTCAGATTGTACGTCCTAATCGTTTAGGCAGATAATAGGCTAGATCAATAACTCTTTAAAGCAAATTTGTTATACTGTGAAGCTACTGGGACCCTCACTGTCGCAATAACAAATTATTTCGTATTTTCAAACTGTGAAGCTACTGGGGCCCTCACTGTCGCAATAACAAATTATTTCGTATTTTCAAACTGTGAAGCTACTGGGGCCCTCACTGTCACAATAACAAATTATTTCGTATTTTCAAACTGTGAAGCTACTGGGGCCCTCACTGTCGCAATAACAAATTATTTCGTATTTTCAAACTGTGAAGCTACTGGGGCCCTCACTGTCGCAATAACAAATTATTTCGTATTTTCAAACTGTGAAACTACTGGGGCCCTCACTGTCGCAATAACAAATTATTTCGTATTTTCAAACTGTGAATCTACTGGGGCACTCACTGTCGCAATAACAAATGATTTCGTATTTTCAAACTGTGAAGCTACTAGGACCCTCACTGTCGCATTAACAAATTATTTCGTATTTTCAAACTGTGAAGCTACTGGGGCACTCACTGTCGCAATAACAAATTATTTCGTATTTTCAAACTGTGAAGCTACTGGGGCACTCACTGTCGCAATAACAAATTATTTCGTATTTTCAAACTGTAAAGCTACTGGGGCACTCACTGTCGCAATAACAAATTATTTCGTATTTTCAAACTGTGAAGCTACTGGGGCACTCACTGTCGCAATAACAAATTATTATTTTTCAAACTGTATTTTCAAACTGTTTCGTATTTTCAAACTGTGAAGCTACTGGGGCACTCACTGTCGCAATAACAAATTATTTCGTATTTTCAAACTGTACTAGGGCCCTCACTGTCGCAATAACAAATTATTTCGTATTTTCAAACTGTGAATCTTCTGGGGCACTCACTGTCGCAATAACAAATTATTTCGTATTTTCAAACTGTAAAGCTACTGGGGCACTCACTGTCGCAATAACAAATTATTTCGTATTTTCAAACTGTGAAGCTACTGGAGCACTCCCTGTCGCAATAACAAATTATTTCGTATTTTCAAACTGTGAAGCTACTGGGGCACTCACTGTCGCAATAACAAATTATTTCGTATTTTCAAACTGTGAAGCTACTGGGGCACTCACTGTCGCAATAACAAATTATTTCGTATTTTCAAACTGTGAAGCTACTAGGACCCTCACTGTCGCATTAACAAATTATTTCGTATTTTCAAACTGTGAAGCTACTGGGGCACTCACTGTCGCAATAACAAATGATTTCGTATTTTCAAACTGTGAAGCTACTGGGGCCCTCACTGTCGCAATAACAAATTATTTCGTATTTTCAAACTGTGAATCTACTGGGGCACTCACTGTCGCAATAACAAATTATTTCGTATTTTCAAACTGTAAAGCTACTGGGGCACTCACTGTCGCAATAACAAATTATTTCGTATTTTCAAACTGTGAAGCTACTGGGGCACTCACTGTCGCAATAACAAATTATTTCGTATTTTCAAACTGTGAAGCTACTGGGGCCCTCACTGTCGCAATAACAAATTATTTCGTATTTTCAAACTGTGAATCTTCTGGGGCACTCACTGTCGCAATAACAAATTATTTCGTATTTTCAAACTGTAAAGCTACTGGGGCACTCACTGTCGCAATAACAAATTATTTCGTATTTTCAAACTGTGAAGCTACTGGGGCACTCACTGTCGCAATAACAAATTATTTCGTATTTTCAAACTGTGAAGCTACTGGGGCACTCACTGTCGCAATAACAAATGATTTCGTATTTTCAAACTGTGAAGCTACTAGGACCCTCACTGTCGCATTAACAAATTATTTCGTATTTTCAAACTGTGAAGCTACTGGGGCACTCACTGTCGCAATAACAAATTATTTCGTATTTTCAAACTGTGAAGCTACTGGGGCACTCACTGTCGCAATAACAAATTATTTCGTATTTTCAAACTGTGAATCTTCTGGGGCACTCACTGTCGCAATAACAAATTATTTCGTATTTTCAAACTGTAAAGCTACTGGGGCACTCACTGTCGCAATAACAAATTATTTCGTATTTTCAAACTGTGAAGCTACTGGGGCACTCACTGTCGCAATAACAAATTATTTCGTATTTTCAAACTGTGAAGCTACTGGGGCCCTCACTGTCACAATAACAAATTATTTCGTATTTTCAAACTGTGAAGCTACTGGATCCCTCAATGTCGCAATAACAAATTATTTCGTATTTTCAAATGCGCAATTTGGTAGATGTCACACCAAGCATTCTTAAAAATTATTTCAAAACCATCGAATTATTCGTAGACTTTTACTTTTATACCTTTTAATAACTAACCTCAATTTCTACGTCGTCCTTAAGGAATTTTAGGCATAAAACGCCCCTCATCACGTATTAACGACAAGTCGTTATTGAAGAAAGACCATTTTCGTTACGGAAGTATATAAGCCGTTACACTGAGCCCATGAAAGATTTTCAAGATTTGAATAAACATTAACACATAGCTCTGTCATAGATTACACTCAGCAAAAATTTAGCGATTAAATAAAACAGCTGATTTTAGAGAACAATTGATGTTAAATTTGAGGTTATGTTAATATCAATGCATTTTTAAACGCAATACAAATATTACAGACATAAATTATCTTTAGGCCTATATATTACATTCGTCATTTAAAAATTATGTTTATTATCACTATGAATTTTAGTATTCACACAAATAAATGTTTTTTGCTTTACATTTGTGGTAGGCATTTAACAATAATCAATTTAATGTACTTATAAGGAAGTTTGTAGTGTTTTTTTAAGTAGAAAATAGTCTACAATTATAAAAAAACATGCTACATTAGTGTAGGCTATTAACAAATGATAATTGATTAGAATAGGCCTACATAGTGTTGGTTGAAAATAACTTTAAGCAAACTTAAACACGCCTTGTTTTTCTACCAAAGGCTCACAGCCCCACAGCACACAGCTGGCTTATTTCGATGAGGGATATTTTATTTCTCCCCGTTATGTTTTCTGAACCTTCTTCCTATCCTATTTGATACATCCACAAATCATACATATGGATAAACAGTAAAATTTTATGTGTTGTAGTGGCACTACTGGGACGATTGGGATGTTACATATTTCAAACATAAACATGGCCGGGTCGTAGACTTCGAACCCTACAAAATGTGCACTAAAGTGTATGTATATACATGTGGCAAGTTAGATATACAGCCGGGCTTGTTGACGTATGACCCTTGCCTTCCTAACCTGACAGCGCAATGTAGTTACATGGTAGCTTGGGCAAAATATGCGGGCAGAAAAGTTATTTCTTCAAATGGGAAAGGAAAGTCGCTCCTTCTTTACGTCGATAATGATATTTTAAGCTTCCGTAAATAATGAATTGTTAATTTTAATGGCAATATAGAGTTTTTATAAAATATTTGTTTGACTTTTTAAGTATAATAAATTTTAAAACGTCTGATTATTTAAGTCTATAGGTTAATTTTAAGAAACGCCTGTTTCTTGTTAGAGAATTTCCATTAGAAAAACGAGCTATTGAAGCTACCATCATGGTAAGACCAAGACTTTGAAATGAGCGACAATCCTCACTTCTAGATCATTTTTAACGGGGTTGTAAAAATTTATATGTACGCATTTATTATATATATATAGGCTATATAATTTTGGGTGTGTGTGTGTGTGTGTGTGTGTGTGTGTGAAAAATCAATTTTGAAAATAGCTAGGATGAGTTCAACGAAATCCACCTAGCAAAACCAGATTAATCGTTTCAAAATGGTGGACATTCCAAATCTTACAAAATCACATTTTTCATCTTAACGTTTTCTTCATAATTTAATTTAATTATCGTAGAGTCTGATTGGTATAAAAATTGCATAAATTAGAATTATTTTATAAAAATTTCATTGAAATTTTAAATATTTAATCCTAAGATTAAAAAAATGATAGTATACTGTTTCGTTTTGGAAATTCGCTTCCATCACTACAGTATGGTGTTATGATTATTTTTAATATCAGTAGGCTACTACTACTCTTCACGTAGGTTATATATTTGTTCTTTATTTCAAATAGAATTTTATTAAACAATTTTTACTAATGATAAATTTGAAATAATCGTGGCACGCAGCTGTCTCGCTGACGTGTTAGAAGAATGTTCACTTATCTTACCCATTTTGAAATTCTGAGTTCGCCGTCATAATAAGCATTAAAATCTGCATATATTAGCATTTTAATCTTTCAAATTGTACGTTGAGTGGCACCAAAAAATTGCATAACTCAAGGGATTTTGAAAATTCGTAATACTAATTTAGTCAGTTCTTAACGTTGGTTATGATGGTTACTTTTTCAAAAAAATGTAAAAAAGTTGTGAATGTTTACAAATTTGAAATGGTCGCCATTTTGAAACGGTTTAAAGAGTTTTGCTGGTTAACGAACTTGTCTAAGCTACTTTTCTTTTCGGTTAAAGACGTCCTTCGGCATCTTCCGATTCCTAGCTTCCATTTTTCTCAGTCGTTCCACAGATCTTGATTCAATCCCCTCTCTTTCTCACCTCCTTATCAATTCCTTCTGTCCACCTAAGTCTCGGTCTTCCTCTTTTTTCTGCGACCAAGTGGTTTCCATTTTACACTCTGTTTGGAAAGTCAATTTTTGTCCATCCTTTGGACTTGACCAAACCATCAAAGTTTGTTTTGTTTTAATGTCGTCTACAATAGAGTGATCGCATCCATGATTTCACGGATTCTTCTTTCTTTACCTTTTCCCGTTGACTGACCTGCGGCTCTTCGCCAGTAGTCCATTTCTTTAGTTTCAAAGCTAAGTTTTTTGTTTCAGTGGCCATACTTCGCTTCCATATGATATTATACTTTTTATAATTTTATTAAATATTCTATGTTTATTTACTTTCGATACTGTTTATCCCATGTGATGCTTATCAGTAACCTAAATACTCTATCACTCGTAGCTGTCGTTCCCAAATACTTGTAAGTTGTACACGCTTTGATTTGTGTGTCGTGTTCCAACAGAAGATTTTTGCT
Source organism: Callitettix versicolor (assembly GCA_022606455.1). NCBI lineage: Eukaryota > Metazoa > Arthropoda > Insecta > Hemiptera > Cercopidae > Callitettix > Callitettix versicolor. Next base: position 98,406,164 of record CM040189.1, read on the forward strand.
CTTCCTTCCAATGCAGCGCAGCTCTTGTAAGGTACTGCAATAATAAGCTTTCGTGCCAAGTTTGAATCAAATCATACCAAAAGTGCAAACGCTAGAGTGCTAAAACACACACACACACACACACACACACACACACACACACACATATATATATATATATATATATATATATATATATATATATATATATAACTATATATACAATTTTTATGTTAACTTACTACAATTTTTCCCACTCGCCCGAGCATAGCTCTGTAAGGTTTTTTTTAGACGCCTCAGTTGATAATGTACTAGGCTTTCACCCCGAGGACCCGGGTTCGATTCCCGGCCAGGGCTTGGCATTTTAATACGCAATAAATCGTCCCATCGCCTGCATTAGCCCAAGTGTGCACAATAGTCGCACGTTAAAAAAAAAAAATTAACTTTTCTTAAAAAGTGATCTGAAGGTGCTCATTTCATTGTCTCCTCGCACACCATTTCGATTGTTTGTAATCTTCTAAACAGGAATTATTTAAAGCCCAATAATACTTTGTACGAGAGCTTAGAGAATAAAATAATTAAAGCAATTAAAAAAATCATCTTTTCAAGGGTAAAAAAAAAACTGTATACAAATTAGTACTCTACGCCCCTTGTAACGTTCGTAAAGGAAATTAATGTCAGATCACTTTTCGAGTAACTATATCATGCCCTTTAAACATAAGAAAGCGATAAATCCACTGTGTTGGCAGCTTTCTCCGGGCGCCTTCAAAACACAATATTTGCACAAAGCCGCGGGCCTGCTTTCACCCGGCTAACATAAACTAATTACACAACTAAACGACAATAAAGTGGAATAGAATATGCCTGGAGCTTTGAAGTGTTCAAACAAAAAGATCTTTAACAGAGACAATTAGAGATCAAAAAGTTTTCTGAACGCCATTCCACTGTTTAATTGGTTAGTGAAGATGTGTCATTTGAAACTAATTGAGTCTGGCATAATTAGGTAGCACATTGGAGTCACGGACAATTAGACCTTAAGGGCAGAATGCCAAAGTCGAGCCTGTTGAAACTGGGCTCGTGCGTTCTGTAAGAGTTTCTCGGAAGTTGTGTACTGTCATATTTTGATTTGTTTTATCCCTGTGTAACGGTCGTGTGTAGGCTATTTGACTTTTCTCTTAACATATTCTATATACAAATAGAAATTATTGTTTATTGCTTAATTCCGTTGCCATGGCAACTGCCCACGTGGTAATAACTTGCCTATGACAGTTCAACGGTTATGAATTTTATTCTGCTTACAAATGAGTTGTATATAATAAGAGTGTAAAAACATAACTTAATGAATGTATTGTTGTATTGTAAAAGAAATCCGTTAACAATTTGTTGGTAGTGTATTATAAGTTCACAATTATATTTACGAAGACTATACAAATGAAATTTGTAATGGTTGTTACATTTGAATAGGTATGCTAATCCCACAAAGAAAATAGACTGGGGCCTACTATCGAAAAATATTTAATATCTGAAAAATACAGCCAGTAATAAATTACAAGTAGGGTTATTCGTTTTTATGCCATGTTGAATATTCAAACATTCTTGAATATATAAACTACTTTAAATAGTATAAATAAAGTAGCATAATTATAAAGTGTAATTTTATACACTTTTTTCAAGGATTTGATGAGAATAGTGTACCCTTCGTATTGAAAGTATATTAATAGTTTAACTATCTTGTTAAATTGTATTTTCGGATAAAAAAAACACAAATTCGTAATATACGATTGTGTATTTCTTTTCGTAAGGCACGACACACTTTTTAATACTTGAGAGTTTAATTTTTTACACTTATTTTGAATAAAATATGTTTGTAACTGTTAAATTCTTCTCAACCTTCGGGCAACGGCATTTAAAAATATTTTCAATATATGGCGGCAGCTACGAATTTACGTAGTCAATTCAAACAGTCTACAAAACAATCAAGTTTAGCACTCACAGATGCACATTTTTGTGGCTTAGACATACAAGAAAAACAATCATTTTAGTAAGTCGCGAAATGAAAATGAACATAACCTTAAAGTAATTAATTTAATATTCTAAAATTATCAGCTCTTTTGTGTAAAAGTATTACTGTAGTTCAAATAGGTTAGTTCTTTAACAACTCTAAGAGCTTTAATCTTTCTTTGTTTTAAACATAACTATCTATTAAGCAGTGTAATTAATTTTTATTTATTTTATTAGGGGAATGTATGTTACGCGGCCTAGCACTTTTTTGCATTAGGGGGAAAAATGAAAACTCGTGATAACACGAATAACACGTAAAAAAATCTTCGTACTTTTCACATAAAAATTAGGCTATAGGCCTACATATTCTTTAAGTGAGTCTAAATCAACCAGTGAACTCAAGTTACATGTTCAAAATCCCCGCTACTGAATTTGTTTACATTTACACTGAATGTTAGTTTGTTTAAAATTATATATGTAAATAAGTTTAATGGTAAAATTGAGTCTTCAGGACTTCTGTCAATTTTGGTAATTTTTAAACCATAACGCTTTATTATCCAGTATTAAGAAACCAAAATGTAAAAGTGCGGAAACATCAGGAATTTACAACAACAAAAATGTAAACATAACCTCAAAATGACTACCACGCGAAAGTAGGGAACGTGTTTTTAATCGCGAAAACGATTAATGAAATGCGTGTTATTAATAATGAAAAAAATATAAACTTTTTTTTTTAAAAAACAACTAACTCGACTCGATTGTTGGGTGTATAACTAGTTCCGTAAAATTTTCTAACCTCTGTAACGATTGTTATTGCGGTGGATATAAAGCAGCGGGTGTTTTGTAAAAATGGATTAAATATCTCTCCACGAGATAATATATCTCAACGGGTTAATATCTCTTAACGAAATAACAGAGCACACAATAAAACCGAAATGATTGTTAAAATTATTATTTCTCTAAAGTAGCGAAAAATCATAGATACCAGTTGAATAATAAATATTTAAATCATAGGCTATTAAACGCCATTATACTGCATACCCGTCCCATCTAGCACACAATTATTTAGAGCGTTTACAGTGAAATATGTACACTATTTATACAAATAAGGTTATTGTATTTAAATTATTAACGAACGCCGTTGTATTACAAGCTCAGCCGTGCCATCACCATTATTAGACCTTTAATAGTTTTTATTTTTATATATGATTTAGATTTATGTAATTGGATAGATATAATTGGACTATATAAACCAGCAAAGAACACTGATTATTTAATTGTTTTTTTTAATGTTCACTTCTGTCGGCAAATCTCCCGACAGTCACAGTTTTTAAAAAGTGATAATATTGTTCAAACCTAAACAAAACGGAGCTCATGTGCGTTGGAGATCAGATCAGGAATCTTATATTGGAACACAACACACGAATCAAAGGTTGCACAACTTACAAATATTTGGGAATGCCAATTACTAGTAATGGACTCTTGGACACAGTGATAAAAGAACGAAACACTTTGGGAAGAAGAGCAATAAGGATACTGTACAACATCATATGTTATCTCTACAGATATCAAAAATAAATAAACGTAGAATATATAATAAAATTATAAAAAGTATAATCTCATATGGAAGCAAGGTTTTTTCTACTGGAACAAAAAACAGAAAAATGTCTTGAAGCTACAGAAATGGACTGGCGAAGAGCTGCAGGTCGGTCCAAATTGGCAAAGGTAAAAAATGTAAGAATCCGTGAAATCATGATGTGAAACACACCATTGTAGACGACACCAAGACAAAACAACTTCGATGGTTTGGTCATGTCCAAACGATGGACGAAAATTGATTTCCCAAACAGAGTGTAAAACGGAAACCACACAGTCGCAAAAAAGAGGAAGACCGAGACTTAGTTGGAGAGAAGGAAGTGATAAGAGAGTGAGAGAGAGGGGATTGAATTTAGATCTATGGAATGAAAAAGAAAAATGGAAGCTGGAATTCGGAAGACGTCAGAGAACTTTTCAAGCCGAAAAGAAGAAGATTGTTCAACTTATGTCTCTAAACGTAAAACACAAAAACTAGAATATAAGCCTAAATGCGTAGACCTACACTACAAAAATTATTTTGGCTGCCTCGGTGGTCTAGTTGATAGCGTACTAGGCTTTCACCCCGACGACCGGGTTCGATTCCCGGCCTGGGCTTGGCATTTTCTTACTCTATAAACATCCCATCGTCTGCATTAGCCCAAGTGTGTACAATAGTCGGACGTTAAACACAAAAAAAAACTACAAAAATTAAAACTAAAAACAAGAAACAAACGTTTAACATGATATCCTGCAAGGTTCTAAAACTTTTTTGCCTTTAAAAACGAGAATTTCGAAATGTCCTGTATTATTCTAAAAACCAAAATGATTATGTCCACTTTTAGTGTTATCGCAACAAGTAGGAATTGCTGACGTGACGGATTTGTTTACAATCATTTAAAAACTGTATTTCGTCGTCAAAATCTTCATTACAATTTGCATGAATTAACATTTTAAACTTCGAAATTACACTGAGAATAGTTGAACCGTGACGGTATTCGAATTCATTCATTTTATAAATCGTATTAATAATGAATTTTTCATAAACTTTCAAAAAATAATTTAGTAGTCAAAATCGGCGTTTATTTCAAGGTATCAGTAGAATACCACGATGGCCGCTCCCCCAGTGGGATTTCGCTAACTAGACACAAATTAACAATAAAGAAAACTTTAAGTGCACTTAGACTTACATTAATTAATTAATTATTAAAGCAAACCGAACTATCCACTGCTCGCCTGGACATCCTCCAGTACAGCCTTGTTAGGTAACAGCCGCAGTTATTGATTGTTCGCTCAGTGAGTTGCGGTTTTTATTCTTTCAATTAACTTCGCGTGCCCCGAACTGTGACCAATTGTGAACGCTTGAGCCTGAGCCGTGTCAGAGGTCTTCTTTGTGATGCCGTACTGATCTCTCCTCTATACTGTCTATTTCTTCTTCTTCTTCTTTCTAGTAAGAAATGTCTTTTATAATTGTAATCAAGGTTATGTTTGGCGCATTTACATATTGCAATGTATTTACCGGTTTGATTTTTTTTTTTTTTTTTTTTAACGTTCAAGTGTTTAACTATTGTGCACACTTGGGCTAATGCAGACGATGGGATGATTTTTTTAGCGTATGAAAATGCCAAGCCCTGGCCGGGAATCGAACCCGGACCTCGGGGGGAAAGTCCAGTACGCTGTCCACTAGGCCACCGAGGCGGCTTTTACCGGTTTGATACTTCCATTATAATAAAAACTGTAAACCCTTACGAAATATTAACTGAAAAATGAAACATTTTTGATAAATAAATACTGTTTGTGAGCGTTCTCTAATGAACAGTATAATTTTACCGCATTAACTGTAATAAGTGTCATCGAAATTAGGTTAGGAAATATCGTTAAGTGATTGTTTATACACATTATGTAAGTACATAAGTTTAAACTATTCAAATTATGTTTTAGGTTTTTTTTTGTAACAGACCCAAATATATATTTTCGTCAAAATTTTTAATGATTTTGATTGTAAAATCAAATTTTACGATAAAAATATATTTATAGAAATAATTAAATTATTTTTGGCTACTATGTTGAGTATAATGATCTGCCTTCCCTAGCTTCGTCAATTCTACTTTTGTTGACGCGTTTCGGAGAACCTCCATCTTCAAAAACTATGCTCGTATGAGTATAGATATAGTTTTTGAAGATGGAGGTTCTCCGAAACGCGTCAACAAAAGTAGAATTAACGAAGCTAGGGAAGGCAAATCATTATACTCAACATAGTGACAATAATCCTAGCAGAAAAGACGAAGGATATAAAAAGTATTTTTGGCTACTTTTCACAAAAATTAAAAGCATTGAAGTATTATTGTGCAGCTAAGTGCCTATTTCTGATTTTTAAAAATCAATGAAATTATATAATTAGTTGGGCAAAAATCCGTAAATTCTCGCGCGTTTCTTGAAATTGGCAGAGTGGACAGACATTTCGTGCTTTCTAAATTCATTCCCTTTGTGCGTCCATGTCACGTAGAATATTGGACAAGATCGCCAGCCCATTGTAACACGATTATCGGTGATCTTGTTCTGTTTATCTTACATAACGCAAATGTTACTTTATTATTAACGAATTTCTGCTGGAAAAAATCAGTTATTAGAGCGGACACTAGACCCGGAGCGCCTATGGCGACCTCTAGGTATAAAATTCGTAATGTAATTATTTGTTTGCGCTAAGAATGTTGTTATTTTGTTGAGTGATTGAAAGTTAGGAAAGGCGCAATACGTCTCTTTGAGGACAAGTTCCTTGTAAAGCAAAATCTCACTTGAACCGTTTCAAAAGTACGCACTTTCCAAATCTTACAAAAAACATAACTTTTTGCTATTACACTCTTTGAAAGTTTGACTTAATCATCGTAATCAGTGTTAACCCTGCGTTAATTGGGATTTAAAATGTTAACGAAATTACGACAACTATCAAGTTCATTTACATGCTTTGTTTTCAAAGTAAATTAAGAATTGTAACTCTATGTTTTCGCAGATCTTGACGTGATGATGAAATTAGAAATTTAAAAATCAGTTATTGTTAAGTGATATTGTTACTTTTTGAAAACTTTTCCTATCTCACTAGCTCCTAGCAGAGAGTATTTTGAATACGGAAGGTATAGTGGCTTTAAAGTAAGCCAATTATAGCATATTTTTAGTAAGTACAATTTAATGTATAAGGCAGGTTCTAATTGGGCTAAAGAGAGATAACAGTAAAACTAAAATGGTGTTCTGTCTGCAATACATTGACATTATTTATCTTTTTAAGGATTTTTGAGTTAAAATAACGTATTGTTTGGTTTTAAAAACGAGAAATTGTGCTTCTTAAATGTTTATTTATTGCTTCCGAAGCAGATTTTTTGGGGGAGAGCGGAATAATGAATTTTCATTTATGTTTTTTGATGTTTAAGTTCCTTTAAAACAGTGTGAAATGTGCTTGCATCATTTAATTGTATTCAAAATGGTAGCAACTCGTAATCAATCATAGATATTTAAATTTTCAACAATCGATGCACGCAGCTGTCTCGCTGAAGTGCTAGAAGCGAATTTTTAACAACTTTTTTAACAACACTTTTTTTTAATCATCTAATTTTACCATCGTAACAAAGATAGTCTGCATTTATACTACCATTTTAAATAACAATTAAAATTTGAAAATCATAGCCTAAGTGTTAGATTCTTTCTGTGGAATTTGAAAATGTTAAACAAAGTGGAATTTTCCATACATATTTTAAAGTTGTTTACTGTGGAAAAATCAGTTTTTCAAAGTGTTTAAGATAAAAACTAAATGACTTGGTCCTAAAGAATTTGTCAAAACTATTACTAAAATCGATTTTTGCGGAATAGGCGTTAACGGTAAGGGTAAAGTCTACTGGTAACTGCAGTCCCGAAGACGCAGCTGAATAGCCGTTGTTTTAATACGAATATGAACTAAATGAAATCTTTAGATCTGCTTATTGTAACACAACTGTTCATCGAGTAACGGAAAAAAGACAATCTTAATAAATAATTCAGTTTGTTTATTCTGTTGTAAAATCTAAACTCGACAACTGTTTCCTACCAGGAGCTTAACAACAACAATGAATAATTAATTACCGACTGCACCACTAATCCGTTCAGTGCTTGTTGGAATATTTTGAATAAATAAGACGTTGTGTTTTAGAAGAAAAAAAACTTGTTGACGTCACTGATTATGATAAACAACAAACAAGTTTTAACAAGTTGCGTTTGAGTGACAGGACTCAAACGGGAAGGTGGGATTAGGCCTGCTGACTTCCACATTCACTGAACTCAAGTGGAACCAAATCAAACGTAAACGTTGTCAAAACGAATTACAATATTCGGTGTGAGTTCTTTGCGGTAATTAGTATTCTACAAATACTATATTTCTGTGCGTCATTTCTAACACAATTGTATTCTACTTTTACATTTTAATAAAGCGTTATTTTTGATTTTGAAAGTTTGATGATGGTGAACTAAATCGATCTTGAAACATCGATAGATGTAAGTTGCGTTTTCAGGTTCCCCAGTCCAAAAAAACTGTTTTTCTTGTATTTTTTTCATCTATACACCTTCTCTCTCTCTCTCTCTCTCTCTCTCTCTCTCTCTCTCTCTCTCTCTCTCTTCTCTCTCTCTCTCTCTCTTTCTCTCTCTCTCTTTCTCTCTCTCCCCGCAGGATGAGTGCAGACTAGCTGCACCTATTGAGAGGATTTAGACGTCTCTCGCGGCACCCGAGTCTAACACACACTTACACTTACGACTTTAACACTTTACTCTCGCACTTACATTTAGGGAGGCGATAATACCCTCAATGTGCTTTTCGCCTTAAAATTTTAAAAATCTCTCTCTCTCCCTCCCTCTCTCTTTTCTCTCTCTCTCTCTCTCTCTCTCTCTCTCTCTCTCTCTCTCTCTCTCTCTCTTTCTCTTTTCCAATGTCTGTGCATGAAGATTTTTTTACATAATGGTTTTATTGCCCATATTTTGGGCTATTCTCAAATTTTTAAAAATAAATCCCTTAATTCAGATTTTCTTAAAAGTCAAAAATCTGTTAAAACCCCAACAAGAATGCTTTAACGATTTTTACGAAATTGGGCATGTATGTTTGATTTAAGTAGCCTATACCCACGAAAAATCCAGTTTGGAATCTATTGGGGGGGAGACATTGTGTTCATGTAAGTTTAGGAAATAAATTTGGGAAAACTCTTACCGCTGTTGGATTTGCTAAGTTTTTTTGTCTCACTATCGAAGCATAATTTTGTTTTATTGCAAAATAGGTCCTAATACGCTGGTCTGATTTGAAATTTCTAAATATGGTCAAAATTTAAATAATTTTTTAAGTACATTTTGGTAAAAGTTAAATCGATTTTTCAATACCTTCAGAACAGAATTTTGGGGGGATAATGGAATGTGAGAAATTTGACGTGTTTTGCGCTATTTATTTCAAAAGTAATTGGTGTTTTGAAAGTTGTATAACCTTTTATTTTACCTGACATTTTTTGCTTACAAGGGTCAAAGACGAGCAAAGAAACCTTAACGCAAAAATTTCTAAAAAAAACTAATTCAATTTAACATCTTAAAAATAACTAATAATCAAACATTTCCCTGTTGCAATTAGCTTTTATGAATTGACGGAAACTGGTTATAAAACACTGTTAATATAATGCCAAGTGAATGTACCCCATCAACGTCAAGGAAATCAAGATAAATGCAATAAAAACACAGAATAATAAAATAAAATAATGTTTACAATGTAACCAGACATGAATAAATAGTTCTCCTGAGAATAGAAAGTAACTTTGCATGAAAACACCCACACGCTAGAGTTCGATCAGTGCCAATCATTGGCTACCTACGACAACTGTGTTCTTTAATAAAAATATTAAATTAAACACCAGGAAAAGCTTAAACACAATGGTTAATTAAGTGAAGCCTACTTTATTTATTTTACAATTATTTTTTATGTGTGAATTTGCAGCGCATGTGAAATTGCTTTGTTTTTTTTTATTTTAACACCGTGTATGTATTCCATGATGTTTGTAATATAACAGCGCTATGCAGTTCACACGTATATCAACATGTAAACACTTTAGTCCTTGAAAGTATTTCTTATCAAAATTTCCATTAGAATATGAGTTATTACGGTGCCAATCATTGATAAATATTTGCGATTTTGATAGCATAAGATTCAAACTTAGCAAAATTAATCTATTCTGATAATACCTTGGGCATATTTGTTACACAGTACAGTCCGTTTAACTATTTCAAAATGGTGGTCATAATAATATCTTACAGATTACAACTTTAATCAATTTTTTGGGGGTTTTAATTTTAAAATATAATTAAAATACGAAAATGTACTGATGTTCGTGATATTGGGTTCGTATTTTCTATGTAATTTGAAAGTTTAAAAGGTAATTGATGTAAATTCGATTCAAACTTTGCGCGAAAATCTATTCAGATAATAACTTAGTAAGTTCGTTATCTAGTGAAATTCGTTCAACAGTTTCCAAATGCTGGACATTCTGAATCTTAAAATCTGATTCATCATCGCAATCAAACAGAGTTAATTTTCGTATGTTCAGTATAATGATCTGCCTTCCTAGCTTTGTCAATTCTACTTTCGTTGACGCGTTTCGGAGAACCTTTTTTTTGTTTTTTGGTGTTTAACGTCCGACTATTGTGCACACTTGGGCTAATGCAGACGATGGGATGATTTATAGCGTATGAAAATGCGAAGCTCTCGCCGGGAATCGAACCCGGGTCCTCGGGGTGAAAGCCTAGTACGCTATCAACTAGGCCACCGAGGCGCTGATTCGGAGAACCTCCATCTTCAAAAACTATATCTATTCTCAACTATATCTATAGAGTATAGACATAGTTTTTGAAGATGGAGTTTCTCCGAAACGCGTCAACGAAAGTAGAATTGACGAAGCTAGGGAAGACAGATCATTATACTGAACATAGTGATAATAACCCTAGCAGAAAAGAAGAAGAATATAAAAAGATTTTTAATTTTCGTATTGTCGATGAAATTTTAAATTTAAATTGTTCATTTATGCCCGAGTGTAATACAGATTAATGATGGTGAAATCAGATTTTCAAATTATAGAATAAGGAATTCGCGTCTATCACGTTTGAGACGCAGTTTGTTATTTATTTATTTTTTGTAATGTAAGTTAGTTTTTGCGACAGGGTTCCTTTTAATGCGGTACAGTCGCTAATGTGTGATGCGGCGCAAGTCTGTGACTTTAAACAATACGAAGAAGTTGAAAAAGTTTAAGATTCTTTGCGAAACATATGTTTCATTTACTGGATAATTAACTTTACCGGTTATATTAGATTAGATTAGATTCTTTAATTAGATTAGATTAGATACTAGAGGAAAGGATTATAAAACCTCAGACACTGCGATCGACGGATCTATTGTGCAACTAAACCTCTGAAGTACTAGTTCAGCAGATTGTTTACCTTGGTAAGTTCCAACAATCCACTGACTAGCTCATCCTTTTGGAGTCCTGGAAACAAAAAAACCTTAGTCTCCTGCTATCAAGAGCCTCAAATCATAAATTATATGTCCTGCAGTTTCCTCCTCTTTACTACATACTCTACTCACGGTTTCTCCGTGGTACATACCTATTCTGTTCATGTGCGTGCTCAGACCACAGTGCCCAATATTGACCCCAAGATTTTTCCTGAGTTGTGCTATTCCTCTAAGTCCTCCATGAGACTCACCTTCTTGCTACAGGAATGCCCTTGAAGGTTACCCCACCTTGCCTGGTGCTGCTTGTTAATCCACCTATTTATAACAGACCCGCCCAGAAATAGAGAGATCCCTAGAACTGCCTCGGGTCCGGTAAACTCAGATTCAGATCTCAGTCCAGACTGTCTCCACGTTACCCTCAATCTCCTTATACCCCGCAACCCAGTGAAAAGTAACCCGGTTTCTCAGAGACATACCATTGAGGTTCTCCCGACACTCCCAGACCAGCTTGTACCGAATTGTAGGACTCACAAATGCTTTGATTGCTGTCTGACTATCGGTATATAGCCGCCTCGGTGGCCTAGTGGATAGCGTACTAGGCTTTAACCCCGAGGACCTGGGTTCGATTCCCGGCCAGGGCTTGGCATTTTCATACGCTATAAATCATCCCATCGTCTGCATTAGCCCAAGTGTGCACAATAGTCCAACGTTAAACACAAAAAAAAACAAACAACAACAAACTATCGGTATAAATATTAATACACACCTTCTTGAAGACTCGTTTCAAATTCTCCCGAACACAGTCTTCAGCCTGGAATACTGTTGCATACTGTCCCAGGACAACAGCTTTCTTTGCCCTTGGTCTCAGGCAGTACACCCCAGTACCAGTACTGCTTGTCTTTGTCCTGGAGCCATCCATATAACATACTAGGTCTCCAGATTTTTCCCAACACACGATCTTCCTTTCCAAAAATCATCTTATGTCCACCGGGTAATACACCAAATTATATGTTTTGTATGTGAAATTAGATTTAGATAGGCCTAAACTGTTTTGTTTTACGTTTAAGTTACTCATAAAATATGTAAAAAAGCTCTAAAAATTCAAAATCTATATTGCATATTTTTTTGCCAAAGAAATAGTAAATAAAAACCTTTTCTGGTATGGCAACTTTTATCTGCTCGCAGTTCAACGTTGAATAACGTTCAAGATTCAACGTTTCTCGTCAAGGCACCCGCGGGAGCATGGTAAGGTCAGATGTTTACTTTGAAAATTATACAGCAAGCAAGAAAACAGTATAATGTTCGGACAGCTAATAGTCCTATTTACCGTATTACCGTAGTACTATTTGGGTAACCGGCGTTAACTACTGTGATATACAAATTATCAAAACTATACTAAAATATATAGGGCAAAAATATTGTATTTAAATACATGCCTTGGGTGGAGGGCTCTTTATATAATCTGAAAGAGAAAGATGTTTTTCGAGGCAAGGTGTGCAATTTAAAAAAACAACGGTTTTTTAAAAAAATAGAACTTTTAAGTGACGAATTTAACGGATATTTAAACGGAAGGGAATGCGCCATTCAACAGGCATGGCGGTATAGGTACGATTTAATAAAAGAATTTAATTGTTATGAATAGTGATAATATTCAGTTTTAATGGATTTTGGTGTAATTTAATTGTGTGTAAGGATAATTGATCCATGCAATGTTAACAGCAATGACGTCACAATATAGTTCCGTAACAATCAGCCTAAAATCCTAATGTTAATTGGATAATAAGGTATGAAATAAAAGAAAAATTATTCAAAAAACACTATCCAAAAAAAAACGTCCTCTGCATTGTATAATACCTCAATTTATTTTGCTCCTGGATCAGTTTTCAAGTTGCCTACACGTTTGCAAGTTGATCTTCCACAAAAGTGAAATGTGGTAGCTTCACGTTCAGCTTATTTGTTAACAGCGTAACGTGAATGATTGAATGATTGAATGAATGAAGCGTTGGGAAGGCTACAAGTTGATTACCATAAGCTGAAGATGTTCTGCTCAGTCATGGTATAGGCCTAACCAGAGCTGGGTGAGGTGATATGCATATTAAACGAGCTATGACATCGTCCACTAGATGCTTGTATTCTCTGCATTTAACAAATGATAAATGGTGTTCTCGTTAGTTAGGCATGGACTACTGGGGAGATCAGTTCCACATTCCTTTAAGGTTGGAAAGGTTGGAAAAGTAAGGCCTAAACGTTTTAATCTAATTCGGTAACACTTTAAACGCTTGTGTGCGATGTATTTATATTTGAATTTACTGGTCAAAGTGAGCTGTTTAAATGTCAAATCAGCATCAGTATTTTAATTAAATAAATTTTTGTTGTAGTTATAAATAAAATGTCTGTAAAAAAAATTTAGCAATTGGATTTCATAAATAATATGTGTGTGTTTGTGTGTGTGTGTTTGTGTGTCTGTATTTGTGTGTCTGTGTATCTGTTTGTGTGTGTGTGTGTCTGTGTGTGTTTATGTGTGTGTGTGTGTGTGTGTGTTTGTGTGTGTGTGTGTGTGTGTGTGTGTGTGTGTGTGTGTGTGTGTGTGTGTGTGTGTGTGTGTGTGTGTGTGTGTGTGTGTGTGTGTGTGTGTGTGTGTGTGTGTGTGTGTGTGTGTGTGTGTGTGTGTGTGTGTGTGTGTGTGTGTGTGTGTGTGTGTGTGTCTGTCTGTCTGTGTGTGTGTGTGTGTGTGTGTGTGTTTGTGTTTGTGTGTGTTTGTGTGTGTGTGTGTGTGTGTGTGTTTGTGTGTGTGTGTGTGTGTGTGTGTGTGTGTGTGTGTGTGTGTGTGTGTGTGTGTGTGTGTGTGTGTGTGTGTGTGTGTGTGTGTGTGTGTGTGTGTGTGTGTGTGTGTTAGAAATCTTTTACAATCGCAGTTTTGTTCCGATTTAAGTCAAAACAACATAAAAATCTATTTCGATTATATTTTGAAAAATTCCTTACGAAGCGAAATCCATTAAACAGTTTCAAAATGTCGATCGTTAAATTTTGTTTTAATTATAACTTTTATGTTTTAAGTTGTTTTAAAATTCCGATTTCATCATAATCAACGTCAAATGAATTTATCATTTTAAATTTTCAAAATTTATTCAAATTAAGGAATTGTATTACACAGCGGTCGGGGTTCATTTCTGTATTTTCAATTGAATTTAGATGTTAAAAATGCTAATACATGTAGACTATATTATTTATAACTATTCAGTTGTTTAGCTTTAATAGCTTACTTCCTATTATTTTGACAACACAACTTTATTGAAAAACAAACCCTTCTTGAATTTCATAATATTTTGCAAAATTGTTGGTAAAAAGTATATTATTACCCTACTTGTCTGTAATTATTGTATTAACAGTTTCAATAATTGTCAGTAAAATGTTTTTGAAGTAAAGCATTTTATCTTAGCATTGGTGAGAGAAGTGAATAGAAAAGTGGGCTGAGCAGAAGAATGTAACAGAAATACGAAACGAACGAGCAAACTAATGTGTCTCTCTACTTTTTTCTTTTTTTTCTTTCTACTTTTCGATAACAATAAACGCATATTATATGAAAACGTTGTGTTGATTTGGTTTCGGTATATTTTCTTAGTTGAAAAACACGTGCATATTGTAACCGTTTATAATACGATTAATATAAACGTTTATAAAAGTTGTTCATATTGGCAGTTCTTAACAACATAACCTAAACTTATTATAGCCTATCAGCTGTTCAATGAAATCAGATGATCGTTACAAATTAATATAAAACAGCTGATCTTTTACAATAACTACAGTAAATAATATCTAAGCTAGGTTCAAGTTTTTATTTATTTAAACAAAACAAGATATTTATAGATTTTTTCAAACTAATTATATATTCAGTAAAGATATCAGTAACTCCCCGAGTTTCATACATATACTTTAAAAAAAATATCGATTCATTCTCCATTTCTTCGTGTTTAAAATATTTATTATTGGCTAATTACATAGGAGCTGTTATAACTCAATTTCAGACATGACATCTTCAAATATATTAATCTATACTGTATGTTCTTATTTTCGTATATTTTCATTTATTTAATTTGAAATTAA
Organism: Callitettix versicolor; assembly: GCA_022606455.1. Taxonomy (NCBI): domain Eukaryota; kingdom Metazoa; phylum Arthropoda; class Insecta; order Hemiptera; family Cercopidae; genus Callitettix; species Callitettix versicolor. Next base: position 98,421,315 of record CM040189.1, read on the forward strand.
ATATTTAATTTAAAATATTCAATAACGCATATTGGAATGACAATAATGAAAATTAAATCAGATTTCAAATAATTTATTTTAAGACAATTATTATTATACAATGCGATATTGTTACATTTTACGAATTTGCTTCCATAACGTCAGCTTTAAGTTAAGTTATATATCGTCAACACAGTTATGTTCATGTTCACATTATGATGAAAAACTAGGCAACATTTTTATTAAATAAAGTAATTATCTACCAACACAAGAATCTAGTCAGGAAATAATTAATAGGACAGTAACAAGTATCAATGCCTGCTTCGCCACATTTAGAGATAATAACTAATGGATTTTAGTTTATTAGAAGTAGGCCTAACCTTTTATGAAAGTTTAATAATTTACTTTTTATTATTAGTGTTTGGACGTCATTTTTTTAAACACTAATAACTGAACATGTAGGCATACATATTTCTATATTAGGAATAACACTCATGCTCATTCTCTAAGATAGCGGAAGTTCACTGCAAATCGAATTAATACGCCGATTTGAATCCAGTAGTTGTACGTCGACACCGCTTGTGCATTAATCTAACTGGTAAAAAAAAGGTTTATTATACTCTATTATGAACAAACTTTGTGGTTATTTATTTAAAGATATTTGTAAAATTTTCTTGCCTACTTTCCAAGCGAATGATTCTAAAATAGCCGGAAGTTCACTGCAAATCGAATTAATACGCCAATTTGAATCCCGTAGTCATTATTGTTAGAATTTTCGTATATTATGTCAACACCACTTGTATGTTAGTCTAACTGATAAAACATTTAAAACAAAAATATAAATTATATTCTATTATAAACAGACTTTCTCAAATTAGACCTATATATTTTAAAGATATTTTTGAAGCCTCTAGAATCAAAACACACATAATCCAAAAATTCGATTTTTCACTAAAGCCAAAAAACGTGTAGGCCTATACTGTATTGCTTTTGTATACATTTTGAAAAAGGAAAAAGAGAGATTTTGAAGGAAAATTTTAGAATTTCAAATAATTTATGATAAGAAAAGTAATCGAAATTTGAATAATGTGAGTTTGGACTCTCAGCTGTGGATTCTCTTAGTTTTAATACTCTTAGACGTTTATGCAGTTTTGACTTTGTTATTGTTTGCTGATCATTTTTTCAGAAAAAAATGGTTTTCCAGTACATAATCTAAATTATTGTTTAATTTTTACGTATTGTCAAAAGAAAACCCTATTAAATATTTTAAACAATAGAAAAAAGTGGAATACAAAAATTACAGAAGGCCTAAACATTTTTGTTGCTGAAACCTTCAAAAATTTATTGTAACCTACTCAACCTTAGCAAATAGAAGGTTTACGGGGTTTTCCACCCTCTGTTACAGGTCTTACTTGTTTTTCGATACATTTACTGATAAAAATCTAAGAAATAGCACTGTTAAACCTTAAAATAACAACACACCAAAACGGAACAGTTCAACAGCTTAAAAGCAGACCACGTGACTTAAATCCTGTTCTACCATTGGTTAATGGAAACTTGCTTACAAAATTCACATTATCCGGTGGATTATGTTGGCTTAAATTTCAACCCTGAATGTTGATATTCTTTTTTCAATAGGACTAAGTGAGATGTAACAAAAAACATCAGATTTGCATTCTCAGCAAACATTTTTATAAGAATGCACTAATAACTAGATTTTGTCAGTTTTTGATTCTGGAGGCCTGATTTGTACAATTTTCTTGCCTATTTTCCAGACGAATGTTTCCGACGCTACGCGTGTCCTTCACTGGACTGCGCCCGGACCAACGCTACGCAGTCCTCATGGACATAGTCCCGGTAGACAGCAAACGTTACCGCTATGCCTACCACAGGTCGTGTTGGTTAGTAGCTGGTAAGGCCGATCCTCCGGCGCCTTGCAGGCTGTACATCCACCCGGACTCACCCTTCACCGGGGAACAGCTGCGCAAGCAAGTAGTGTCCTTCGAGAAGGTCAAACTTACTAACAACGAAATGGACAAACATGGACACGTAAGTGAATACAATTTAAAATATTGCGAAGAAGTGGCACTTTAATGAGCAATTATTTCCAATATTTTGATAAATAGCAGATAAATGCTTGAAATCAATTAGATATTTAGTTTTATAGGAGAAATTAAATTATAAATTAGCTAATATCTGCTATTTATGGAATACTTTATATACAAGCCTGCCTTGTACTCGTTCTTTAATAAACTATTTCATTATAAATTTGTTTAATGTTTTAACTTTCGTATAAGATTGATTACGTTGTAAGATTGATTATCTTTTGTTCAATCTATTACTGACTCGAACTTTGTAGCCTTTACTTTGTAGCCAATTGTTACGAAATTTGTTGGTTTGTAAAATTATAAAAAAAATAAGTCGTTTTGTTATCCTGTTTCGTATACAATATAGTCTACGTATATAATTATCAATTCACAAAATATAAATATTTTCCAATATTTATTTAGACGACGTAAAAGAAAGTGTGATTATTGCGAAAAAAATGTCAGGTTTGATGTTTAAAGAAAACTATTCGTTATTTAAGTTCCCCGTGGTTCAAGAACCGTTAAATTAGTTTTTATTTCAATGCCTTTCCGTCTGTAATTAATTATCCATATAGCCTACATCCATAGACGTAGCCTAACCATCTAATTGAACCATTCTGATGATTAAGCCTGGATTTTCCATATCTCGTGATTTTCCATATCCATTTGATTGAATTTTCTCAAAACCTGCTTTAAAAGACTTGGTTCAATTTTTTCTCAATGTAGTTCACATCCCAAACATAATTTGTGTTGTTTTATTCTTGAAACTTTAGGTTCTAAAGCTATCTAAAATAATCTCAAAAATCGGCGTGAGCCTATGAGGATTCAGAACTCTAGTTGGCAAATTGTAAACAGAATTTATATAGTTCGATTTTAGGTTTATACCAAAAATAAAATCTGACCTCTGTGTGTATTTTCGTTTTTTCGATTTTCGTTCGGAACGTAAATTCCGTATGTTTCAAATTTGGAACATTTTATTGGATAGTACAAAACAAAAAATGGTGATCATAAACGGCCAAAATTTACCTCATAAAAATGTTCGTAAAAGTAATTCATATTTTCAGATTTTTCTTCAGCTTCTGAAACGGATATTTTTTTAGAAAAACGATAGTTTAGGGTAGTTTTTACTTTAATTGTGCACTATTTATTTTCTAATATAAAAAACTACCTACACTTTTATAATTAAATGAAGTAATTTTTATTTCGTAATTAATTCCAAAGTGACATTACAAGTCATCAGATCATGAGATAATTAAACGTTTGGAATATTATCTACTATATTGAATTATACCTACTTGTTTATTGAAGATTAAAATTTATTTATTTAATATGTACGTCTGATATATAATAGTATGGATGTCGGGGTGATAAGAAAAACGCTTCTCATGTCAAAATTTTGAAATAGGCTTCATAAATTCATTGATAGGTTATTTTTTCAAAAAGAAAGCATGGAAAATAACTAAAAGATTGAAAGTGTTACTTATTAGTAAATTAATTTAATTTAATAAATAACACAATTATTTCAAAAATTAAACACGTATTTTATAATATCACCCTGTTGACATTATCACACACTTAAATATGAACTACATTTGAGAAACGTTTGATCAAAATCATTAGTGCTGATTTGGCGAAAGTCACGATGACAATTTTTTTGTCAAAAAGGCTTCAAAAACTTGCTTCTAAAAATTAAAAATCGTCTAAGACATGGCGAAAAAATTTACATTTTAATTTCATAAAAATTGGTTTAGCCTCAAATGTTTTGCACAGATTATCGTCATAAAAACAGAATGACTTTCCCATTTGAAGAAATAACTTTTCTGCCCGCACATTTTGCCCAAGCTACCATGTAACTACATTGCGCTGTCAGGTTAGGAAGGCAAGGGTCATACGTCAACAAGCCCGGCTGTATATCTAACTTGCCACATGTATATACATACACTTTAGTGCACATTTTGTAGGGTTCGAAGTCTACGACCCGGCCATGTTTATGTTTGAAATATGTAACATCCCAATCGTCCCAGTAGTGCCACTACAACACATAAAATTTTACTGTTTATCCATATGTATGACTTGTGGATGTATCAAATAGGATAGGAAGAAGGTTCAGAAAACATAACGGGGAGAAATAAAATATCCCTCATCGAAATAAGCCAGCTGTGTGCTGTGGGGTCGTGAGCCACTTGTACAAAAATATAGGCTTATCATGCATTTTTGCCTTAGCTTCCTTCTACTGACCTTTTGATATTGCAGTCTGAATAATAACTCTGTTAATGTTAGTGGGACCAACATTTAAGGGAAAAGAAAATTCCCAGACAATTAATACACATGAAAGTCTAAATGCCGTGAAACGTCATTTTATAAAGAACGAAATAAAACTGGAATAATTTCCCTACAACATAACTGTATTACTCTAAAAATAATAATGGCTAACCACGACGCGCAACTGTTTCGCAGTCGTGATAGAAGCGAAACTCAAGCAATAATTTCACCGTCATAAACAGCGTAAAAATCTGCATAAATTACAATTTTTAAACTTTCATATTAAAATGGATCCCTGACCGCCGTGATGTTCTAATCTTATTTTTAATGAAAATTAAAATTAAATTATTTATACAGAATTTAAGAATGATTGCGTCAGGGAAAACGTTATTTTTTTAATGAAATGACCGTTATTTTGAAAATGGTGTAATAACTTTTGCCAGTAACGAACATAGTCAAGCTATAACCCACTTATATTACGTGCTTACCTGACGTGTCAAGTTTGAATCAACCAGATTTTTGGGGAGGAACATAGCGACCCTTACATTTTGGCTGGTTACTTATAGACTATATATAGAAATATTGGATTGAACTTGTTGGAACTAAGTTCAAACAAATCAGAATTTTAAGTAGACCTAATGTTTATGAAATGCCTTAAAGGACAAATTTTAATATTCGTGGCACACAGCTGTCTCGCTGATGTGATAGAAGTCAATTTCCAAAAGTATTTTCTGCACCTTCTCCCTCTTGAAATTCTGATTTCACCGTCATAATTAGCAATAAAACGTATGAATATTATGACTTTAAACTTTCAAGTTACATTGAAAATACGAGAACGAACCATGTCCGCCGTTAAAATAATTTTTTTAATTTCAACATATTTTTAAAATTCAAAATGGTAAATTTATGTGGTTCTATACGCTGATTACTTTGGCTGAAATTAAAATCTTAAAAAGCGATTAAGAAAAAAGAAATAAATTTTTAAATATTTGAAACGGTCGCCATTTTGAAACTGTCAGACGAATTTTGTTGGTTAACGAACTTGTTCAAAGTACAATCGTAATAGATTTTTGTGTCTAGTTTGAATTAAATCGGAAGAAGATTGCGAACGTGAGCGTGCTGAAACACACACACACACACACACACACACACACACACACACACACACACACACACACACACACACACACACACACACACACACACACACACACACACACACACACACACACACACACACACACACACACACACACACACACACACACACACACACACACACACACATACACACACACACACACACACACACACACACACACACACACACACACACACACACACACACACACACACACACACACACACACACACACACACACACACACACACACACACACACCACACACACACACACACACACACACACACACACACACACACACACACACACACACACACACACACACACACACACACACACACACACACACACACACACACACACACACACACACACACACACACACACACACACACACACACACACACACACACACACACACACACACACACACACACACACACACACACACACACACACACACACACACACACACACACACACACACATACACACACATACACACACACACACACACACACACACACACACACACATGCACACACATACACACATACACACACACACACACACACACACACACACACACACACACACACACACACACACACACACACACACACACACACACACACACACACACACACACACACACACACACACACACACACACACACACACACACACACACACACACACACACACACACACACACACACACACACACACACACATACACACATACACACACATACACATACACACACATACACATACACACACACACACACACACACACACACACACACACACACACACACACACACACACACACACACAATCGCCGATTCTGATTTCGGGGTTACTTTTTAAAGGGTCGGCATAATATATTTTATATATATTTCAAGGTCCCAGTTTTGGGTTTTACCATGATGACCGCTCCAATAAATTAATTTTTCAATGGAAATTTCCAAAAAAAAATATCTCAAGATAAGACAAAACAGAGCTGCATGCCATAAATCATAGAAATAGGTCGGTTTCTTTAATAGAGCTTTGGTCGGAACTTGAATTATTATAAAAGTATGTCTTTGTTTTGTACGCCCAATGTCTGATCGAAATCATTAAATTTTGTGTGCGACTAAAATTATTTGAAATATATATGTATAAATTGGTTAGTTTAACTCTAGCTAAGTAAACAGACACATGAAATTGAAAACCATTTTTATGCACTCAAAAAAACTGAAAACCATTATTTAACTCTATCAAAATTTTAAGTTAAATTTTGTTTCATGATATTTATATCGTTGTATTTAAATCGATATTTATATTTGGTATTAGACAAAATTAAGAAAACAAATATACATTAACTATTTTATTCCTGAAATAACAAGTCGTGTAAAATTAGTTTAACAGAACTAAATTTTCTAATCGAGGACACTTATTTGTTTGCAGCTGGTTTTGAACTCGATGCACAAATACCAGCCCAGAATACACATCGTGAAGCGGCACGAGAACAACATCTCTGCATCAATCACAGACCTCGAAGCGGAGGAATACAAAACGTTTATTTACCCCGAGACTATCTTCACCGCTGTCACTGCTTATCAAAACCAATTAGTAAGTAAAAACTGTTTATCAATACTGTTTAACATTAACATCAAACTTTTTTATCTAATCCATACATTATGAGAAATGTGGAATACAAATTGCTTTCGAAATCTGATGTCTGGACAATAAAATGTCAACCGTACATGACCTTAAGATTGAAAGGTTCTTTTAAGTGTTATATAGTTGTTTATGAATGAGACATTTTATGATAGCATTTTTACCATACAAATCAATCCTTGTACATGATTGACTATGATTTTTCAGCATTTTTACCATCCTAACCAGTCATTGTTCATGACTGACTGAGGTGTTTCCATGATTTTCTGACCGAGTATCCAATTGTTTAAATACACGCTAGCCTCTAGGAAAGTTTTTGGTCAAAATTTAATAACGTTTACAAATTGTAGAACATTTTTATCTTTTCACTGTTGGAAATAGCCCGAATAAAAATTAAGCTATAGCGATAGGTTAAAAAAACGTGCGGCCTGAGAGGTAGGATCTATATACGTTTTCAAATTCCTTGAGTCCAAAGTATGGGTTTTCTTCGAATGATTGCGTGCGTGCCATGATTGTAAACTAAACAAATTGAGCGATTCCAATGAAAGTTTCTGAAAATTAGATGTTTTCTCAATATCTGTTATTTCAATCAACATTTCCTGAAATGCAGATAAGTAATCAAACTTGACGTATGAATAGTTTTTCCCAGAAGAAAAAACCAACAAACGAGTTCTCAATATTGTAATGTCAGTTATTTCCCTGCATTGATTTATGTCATGGAGGATTCAAGTAAAACAGCATATAGACTGCAGGAAAATGTAGCCTGGCTAACCTCAAATTTTCCTGAATCACAGAAAATATCAGAGATCCGGTTCTAATGATGTTGACTGATCGCATAGTCAGACGACACATGGTTTCTAGTACTTTTGATGTCAAGATGACATTTGAGAAGAAAGATCGTGTCTTGGGAAACTCTGGCGACCTATTACGGTATACGATTGCTCCAAGACAAAGACGGATACTGGTGCTAGGGTCTACTGCTTGAGACCAGGAGTGAAGAGAATTGTTACCCTGAGACAGTATGCAACAGTATTCTAGGCGGAGATAATGGCAATGACTGTGTTCGAGAGAATTTTATTCTGTGAAATGGTCCATCAAGAATATTCGAATTCATATTTACACCGATAGTCAGGCAGCAATCAAAACACTTGCAGGTCTGGAAGTGTCGGGAGAACCTTAAGGCTCTGTCCCTGGGAAACCGTTACTTCACTGAGTTCCTGTGAACAAGGAGGTTGAGGGTAATCATGAGGCACACCGACAGGCTGGGATCTGCATCTGAGTTTGTTGGACCAGGACCGGCTAAAGGGATCTCTGTCTTCGACCTACTCTGCTACTGATAGAAGGAAGAACAAGCAACACCAGACAAGATGGGACAACCTTCATGGGCATTCCCATACTAAGATTCTCTTAAGAAAGTTCCCTAAAAGAGACTTAAAGAGGCAGCAGATATCTTGAACAAATCACCATGGGGCTTATTACAGGACACTATGGATTGAGGGTGTACAAGTAGGTATGTACCACGGAGAAACCATTTAAGATTGTGAGGCTAAGGATATTTGGCATCCAGGACCCTGAAGACCCAACAGAATAAGCGAGTCAGTGGATTTTTGAACTTATTAAGCACTCCAGTCTACTGAACTAAAACTTAAGAGGTTGTTCATTTTGATAATAGCTTGGAATTGTTGATCAGCAATATTCTTTTATCATTTTCAAAATCAAAGGTGTTTACCAAATTATACATCACCTGAAGCAATTTGAAAATCTTAGCATCATCTCTAAAAAAAAACTCATTATTTTGAAATCTGAGTTGTAGGTTACTTTTTGAGTAGCCTAAAATTAAAAGTTCTTTACACACCAAGGGGTCGTTAAAGTTTTAAAAGGGTATATTTGAATCCGATTTATTTCATTCAATCTTGACACACAGATCGATTTTAGTAAGCTTAGACAAGCCAACAGAATCTGTTCGTTCATTTCAAAATGGTGAGTCTCGAAATTTTTTAAAATAACTTTTCATTTTACAATTTTTTGAAAATCTTATTTCCTCATGGTAATCTAACAAATAGCATTTAAAGTCTTCAATATGCATTGAAAATATGAAGATGAAACTGACTGCGGTCATGGTTCATTTTTGTATTTTCAGCGTAATTTTAAAATTGAAAATGCTAATTTATGCAGTTTTTAACACTGATAGTGATAGTGAAATCGTAATTTCAAAAACGTGTAAGATAAAACGATAATGCTATTTTTGTTAATTCGCTTCCATTACATCAGCGAAACAGCTGTTTGGAACTTTTACTCAGTATTTATTTGGATTCTGTGTAATGGTGCGTGTACATTGGAATAATTGTATGAAGACGTGTGATTATGTAAAATTTGTACGATCTTACATGTCAAATAGTCCGTAAAAATACACCCTGCATTTACACTTATACAAATAATTCCACTTTTCAAATGGTAATTTCTCAGTGCAAATATTCTAAATTTGTACAATAAGCCATGATTAGTTTTTTTTTATTTATCAATGAGTGTACTGGTGTAATAAAATCTAAAAAAAAGAACGAGAATTTTTAAGAAAAAGATAACTCATGGTTATAATAAACTAGGTTATACCATGTTGGTTGATGCACTCACTTTAGTGAATGGCTCAGGATCTTAAGACTGTACAACAAAGTAGTAAAAGAAACTATACGAAACAAAATTATAAAATACAAATGAATTTTCCAACATATGTCAACTAAGGAAATGTTGGAGTTCATACAATATGTGAGAACATTTTGTGTGAGGATACACCATAACTGTAACACTTCAAGGCTTATTGGTGTAATGTGATCAAGCCAATTGAAATCCAACACCGAGCCCGCAACAAAACATATCGCGTCGCTGTCACCAATTATGAGCGGTGTAAATAATCCCGCAACGTTTAGTTCATGTCTCAAGTTAATGGCTTAAGACATTAGGTGTTCCTGGGCGCACTAATGATCGCGCCAGTGTGACCCAAAAATAAATTCGTCGACTGATGTTTAACTTGTTAATTGCACTGTTGCCGAGCGAGTCTTGATGAGGTGTGAAGATGTGCAAGGCACAATTAGGCAACGCCGGGCGCTATTCCGCTGCCAGAAGATAACGCTTAGATCTTGTAACCTTAATTGAAATGATTTTCATTTACAATCGTAGAAGTCATTTGTTCCCGGCGGCCAATTATTTCCTAAGCGGTGTTATTCGGTGGGCGACGGACCCTGTGATTATACAAATATTTCCGAGATAATTGCACGTGTCTCATAATTATCGTAGGTATTAAGCTGTATAAGCGAGAACTTATAATTTCACTTCTGAGAAGATAATAATTTCAAAAAAATGTTGATAACTTTAATAGGTCAATTTTTCTTCGCAGTATTAACTCGTGCTCTGGATCTAATCATTTCTGCTCTTCCTTCTTTCGCTGCCAATCAAAATACGCAATTATTGAGTTGTGACAATGATGATTGCCCGTCGAAATTAAAAAGTACTTAATATTGCCCTTCTGTATCACACACTATTAACGCTGCCATTTAAAAGAATGTATTTGAAAGTATAAAACGTAGTTGTTAAAGTTGCCACACTGCTAAACGCTTCACAAACAGCTGCTATCCTATTTCAGGATTATCCAACACTTTTAACCATTGATCTCTTCTACACCATCTACCAGGATTGCTACCCCGGTGTCTGGAGCTTCTGGGACATTCACTTAAAGTGACACCTTTTTTTATGAAATGTATATAACATATAATTTAACTATAATTATTTATCATTACTGAAGTGAAAACTTCTGTAATCGCGGTTGACAAAACATGGGTATAAACATTTGCTTTCGCGTCACGCTTGACTCCGTAACGCATACCTCACAGAGTACGTAATTGTTCTTGTAAATATATAGACTTGAAGTGATTACTTCTAAACAGCTTTTACTTTAATGTCATTTCAATTGAGCATTTCAATATGTTTATTGTTCTTGTTAATTTTAAAAATGTGTATTTTTGAAAATTCAAAATGATTGTTTATGCAGCTTTATGAATCACATAATGGTGAAATTATGACAAAAATAGTTATGACTTGATGTGGCCGAATAAATTTTGAAATCGTTGAAGAAATATTGGCGGCTAAAGAATTGTTTAAGTTATTTCCATAATCGAGTTTTTAAATGATTAGGATTATATACCTATTCTTCCCGTCAGTGGTCTATCAACTCACATCATAAAGGCTACCACGGTTTCGAAACTCTATAGTTTCATCTTCAGGCCATACAAAATGTTAAATCCCTCTGTCGAGGTCGTCACAAAGTCAAACAAAACATTAAAACATACATCACAAACACAATTTCGAGTTTTTAAATCAAATCGAAAATTGTGAACTCACGCGTTTATATATATATATATATATATATATATATATATATATATATATATATATAAATTTGATGACCCTTCTTCAAAAAAATAATCTAGATGTCAGGATCGCTGCCCGTTTCAAGCTGCATGCAACGATTATAGCTATAACTAAGGGCATACGATTGGCGATGTAGTATGAAGTGCACATCGGATTTGGCTGGCAGAGCCCTCGTGACGGATAAAATATATCGCGGTTTGCTCTCTCGTCAACACGGCAGCGCCTGTCAGACAGTGGTTTCGCACGTTGCACTCTTTGTGGTCACTCGATGAATGCGAGCTTAACTTTTAAACGTTTTTTATTTGAAGGGAAGCTTGAACGGGCTGATTCTGTGCACCACAATGCCACGATTGTAACTAGTTATATGGAATTTTGTGACACTTATTAGCATACAGAATATTAGACTCTAATGCAAACAATAATATTTACTGTACAAAAATAGTAAATGCGGCACTCAGCTGTCTCGCTGACGTAATGAAAGTGTATTCTAACATACACTTTCCAAAATTTTTAATAATAAATTATAATTAATAACTTTATTAATCTTTTTTAATTTCGTTTTGAAAATATGATTACACCATAATCTTCTTTACATTGGGAAAACGAAAATGAACCCTGACAGCCGCATTGGAACAATTCCTTAATAATCAGCTGATCGTAGAAAGATACGAATATTATGAAGGCTGTGGCTGAATAAAAATATTTTGAAACTTTTAATTAGCTATTATTTTTATTCATGAAATGAAAATATTAAACAATTACGAAAATAGGAATGAATGAATGAACGATTGAACAAACGAGTAAATGAATGTATTTTTTAGATAGTTAATAATGAACAATTCGTACTACTAAAAATTATTAATACGAATATTGTATAACATATTTTTCAGTTGCGATAATTTTACTTTAACCTAAAACACGTTCTAACATAGAAGAAGATATGTACACACTGTTTAGAGATCTTACTAAAAAAGTGTTCAAAAAGCGGTTTTCCACAGAATTTCGTTTTGACCAACAATATTGTTGATATAAATTCCTTTACGTTGGTATCCGTGAACGTATGGAGTGTTTGCTACAATTCTTTCGCGCAGGTTCGAGTTTAGTTACTGTTGCTTATGCTGTAAGGCCAACTTGTTATATCGATACCTGATGGTCTTTCATTTTTAATGCATGAAAGTAAAACATAAGGTCGAATAAATGAAGGCCCAAGTCATCACCAGTTTATCCTTGAAGTTACAGAAATCACACAAAAATTTCGAATTTGTTTCCACGATTAATGTAAGCTGTTATTGCATTAGCGAATGCAACCCATTTCACTCTACAAAAAGTGAATAATAGTCTAAATTAAAATTTTCGAGAACTACTAAAATACGTACTAAAAAGTATTGCTATAATTTTTTTTTCAGAAAATATGTATTTTTGAAAAGCCTTTTTTAAGCAGATATTTTACATTTTTGAGCAAAAATGTTAGGCATACACCTGTCTTCATTTGAATATTTGAGCTTCCATTTGAAAATGCGCTATTTGAGCTACCTTAATGGTAAGGCCCAGACCTCTAACATTAAAATGAGCGATCCTGCATTCTAGATCATTCTTTAAGGAGTAGTTAAAATTAAAATTTGTACATAAATAATTTTGAAATTAAATTTTCATATATTGATATTTTAAAAAAACGTGTAAAAAGTTTGAATTAATAAAGGTAATAAATGACCACTATTTTAAAACCAAACATGGCTTTTTTGTGTTTAGTAGGACGTTAACCCCCCCCAAAATAATAAAAAAATAAAACATACGTATTTTCTGGTATTTTCTTCTTTTTTTTTATTCTAAGGCGAAAAGCACATTGAGGCTATTATCGCCTCCTTAAATGTAAGTGTGAGAGTAAAGTGTTAAAGTCGTAAATGTAGTGTTGCAAGTGTAAGTGTGTGTTAGACTCGGGTACCGCGAGGGACGTCTAAATCCTCTCAATAAATGCAGCTAACCTGCAACCCCCTGTGGGGTTTTTCTGGTAAAAGAACTTGCCCAAGTTATTACCAAAATCGATGTTTTTTTGTGCCAAGCTTCAATCAAATCGAAAGAAAAAACCTTTACAAAGAATCAATTAAAAAAAAGAATATAATTTGTAATTTTATAAAACATATTAAATTATACAATTAATGCTTTATCTCAATCGCGTTTAGTTAAATTATGTACGGACAGCTTAATAATCGAAATCTCTGTTAGGCCAAATATCAATTAGGCTGCATAAAAAGTAAATTGGAAAAATTAGTCAAACAGCTGCAACCTGGACCGCCGATAATTTATTCTAATTGAAGCGTCAACTGCATTAATTTTATTTGTAATTAGGGAACAATAACCTGCCTGCTGTTTTGCTAAAAAATGAATTGCCCGTATACGAGTATATAAGTGAAGCAATGTTTTGAAACACAGACTGTAATTTTTGTGTCAATATGTAATAAAACCGTGTTAAGTTCTGCAGAATAGACAAAAGTACACACACTAACCGAGTAAAATGTGTCTATTAATTTGAAAACCAGGTATATTTGGAAAATACGTGAGACATGTTACATGATGATTAATTTAAAATGAGGGATCGGCTACACTGTGTCAGATATGAAGAGTGCAAAACTTTAAATTTTTCTTCTGGCAGCAAGCAACAACGCACTGGCCAAGTCTAATAATTGGAACCAAGTCGCGAAACATAATCACTCAAATTTCATATTTTAGACAATTTTCAGAACTCAAATTAGCTTTTACAATTATAATTCAGCTTTAAATTCTTTAACAATTATTATTTTAGCTCCATTAAACTTACTAACGCAAACGAATTTAACAATGGCTGCCCTCATTAACTCTAGTGCTCATAGTTTTGGCGTGGATTATATTTAAGTAGAATAATTGGCTGAGTCGCCAACCTGGTTCTGCGACCCTTATTTGCGCTTCCCCTCTAGTAGACCATTTAGAGATTTTACAGATTTGAAATATTTAACTTTACAAAGTGTGTTCAGAACGTAACGAGAATTTTTAAATTTCGCGGGCTTGAAGAGTCCGATTGTCAAACATTTTTTATTATGTTGGTATACTAGCCCTTGAAGTATGACAAAACTTTCAGCTGTTTTCATTGTTGACTTTGTCTGTGACAACCACTAAGGTTAGACGTGTTTTTATGATCTCGGCGATTTTCGTTTGTTAAAAGAAATGGATCAAAGAATTTGTATCAAATTTTGCGTAAAAAATGGAATAAAGTATAACAAAGTGTGTGAAATGTTAACAAAGGCCTATGGTGAGTCTGCTATGAGTAAAGCAAGAGTTTACGAGTGGTATAAGCGTTTCCAAGAAGGCCGTGAAGACGTTGAAGATGACGAACGCCCTGGACGCCCCAGCACATCAACAACTGATGAAAACGTGGAAAAAAATGAAAGAAATGTTTATGAACAATCGCCGAATCACAATTAGAGAGGTCGCTCATGATGTTGGCATATCGATTGGATCATGTCATGACATGGTTTCCAATGTTTTGTGTATGAAACGCGTGGCAGCAAAATTCGTTCCAAAATTGTTGAATTTTGAACAAAAACAGCGGCGAATGGAAGTTGCTCAAGAGTCACTAAATGAAGTCAACGACGATGCAGAATTACTGAAACGTATTATAACAGGTGACGAAACATGGGTTTACGGATATGACGTCGAAACTAAGGCTCAATCATCCCAGTGGAGGCATTCTGGCTCGCCAAGACCGAAAAAGGCTCGACAAGTGCGGTCGAACATGAAGGTTATGCTCACTGTGTTCTTCGATATTAAAGGCATAGTGCATCATGAATTCCTGCCACCAGGTGTAACGGTCAATAAGGAGTACTACCTACAACTTCAACGCCGTTTGCGTGAAGCAATCCGGAGAAAAACGCCCGGATCTGTGGAAAAACAATTCATGGCTTTTGCGCCACAATAATACACCAGCTCACACTTCAATGCTTGTTCGTGAATTTTTGGCCAAAAACTGTAACGATGTCTTAGCCTCCATATTCGCCAGACATGGCTCCGTGTGACTTTTTCCTATTTCCAAAAATAAAGAGAACCTTAAAGGGCCGTCGTTTTACAGCTGTAGATGACATTAAAAGCGCATCGCTGAAAAAACTAAAGGCGAACTTCAAAGATCGAGTTTAAGAAGTGTTTTGAGGATTGGAAGAAGCACTGGTATAAGTGCATAATCTCCAATGGGGACTATTTTGAAGGCGACAACACCAATGTAGTCGAATAAACAAATATTTTGTTCAAAAAATTAAAATTCTCGTTACTTTCTGAACACACCTCGTATTATAAATCATCATGAAAAACTTTACAAGTATATAAAATGAAGTCAATAAGGACTAATTGGAGGTTTTAAAAATAAACCACTTCAAAAAGCGGTGGTACTAGATCAATACACCTTATTAGTCCTTGTAGATTGTGTTTTTAACATTTCTGGTAAATAGTCAGGCCTACAAAGCTAGTACACAAAGAAAAAACATTTATATTGTTATTTTTAGAAATGTTTCTTTTCTTAAAACGTTTAAAACATGTTTCTTAATTTTGTTTTATAGAAAAAAATGAAAAAGTAAAATGTGTGAAGTGACTTATTTTATTCATGAATTAGAAGATTAGTTTAGCTTTATTACGCATGCGCAAACATAGCCTCGTACTTAAAATTGCCTGCAGCAAAAATCCAGTTAAAATTTAAAACAAGTTAGTTTTAAATAAATGCATTTGCAATTAAAACGAACATTTATATCACGGAAGTGTTTACCAAAACATCACAAAAAACTCTACCTAAAGAACGAAAAAAACAAGTTATAGATAGTGAACTACTTTAATACCACTTTAATCCAAACAGCTGACTCATTTAAAGCGAGAATGCGCCAGCTGAGTGCTTCGGAAAGAAACCTCAACTTTACATTTTTCTGAAATAAGGATAATGAATCCTCCTCCACATTGTTTTAAGGCACTACAAAACACCAAGCCATAGCCTATTGTGTTTAATTAACTCGTTTAAAGAAAGATTTAATGCATTTGTATTGTTCCAAACAATGAACTAACGTGTCAAGATTAATGACACTGTTACATATTTTAAACAACATGATTTTTCCTACAGACCCACTTCGTTCAACCTTTTCAAACTGCTGACCCTGAAAAAAATATTTTTTTCATACAACTAAAGAGTTCTTGAACATAACCTCAGCAGACAATTCGGTGAAGTGAAATTAAAGCATAAATCGCCACAACAAACAGACAAAGGCAGTGCATTATCCAGGTGGGAGGTTTACGACTCTGTTAGTGATCCCAGTTAAGTTTTTCCCAGCGTTTCAGTTCCACACAGAAAGGACGAACGGTGATTGAAAAACTTTTTTTTGTATTTTTATTTCCGTCTTTATTTTACGCCGTTGAGATAATGCGACGAAGATTGAAGTAGCTGCAGAAAGTATCAACTGTAATAGACCTATCTGGACTCGAGCGCAGGGTCACCTGTCTTTTGTCATACGAAATACGAGCTTAGAAGAGTTCTTAGCGCAGTCATTAGTTCGCTAGAACTCGGAACTGTACACAGGTTCAAATCTAGTTACTAATATTTAATAACCCTCTCCAAAAAAAAAAAAACCTAAACTAAGCTACTTTCTCCTTAGGATAATCTAAATTAGTTCTGCATTTTTCAGACTAGCCTACTCTAGAATACATCATAGCCTATTAGATTTAAATTGTTGAATACATTGTTTATTTTGGTAAAAAAATTGATTACCAATTTCAATTACTTTCTCAAAAACATATTTTTTTAAAAACACTGAAAAACTGGAGCACAAACAAGTAGAAATTTCACATTTAATTGAGTTATTTGAATAGAGCTCTACTAGAAAGATTAAATTAAGGTATAGTGTTGATTCATATAGTTCAACCAACGTTTTAATAGGTTAAATCAATTTGTTGAAAGTCTTGATAATTACACAGTCTATTAAGATCATTGAACTTAACCGTTGTGACGGTACCGTGCTAAAAAAGTAGCCTATATTATAACTTTAAGTTGAACTTTGGGAATCAAAACTATGCATTGATTTAAATGTTTGTAGTTTTCAGATAAAAAACTTTATAATTATTAGATTACTCTAAGTAATCAAAGATAGCTTTGATTTTGCGGCCTGAGAATAGGTCTAACATTTGCTCATAGTTTATATTTTTTTACATAAAACTCACTCGCGTAAGATTTTGCGTGAATAAAGTACATATCTGCTACAGATGGATAGTGAATAGTTGTTAAAACTGCGTCGAAAACAACGTAAGTCGTGCGCATGCGTCACTAGCTTGAAGCCAGTGTTCATTGGTCAATATTGTAAAACTCCTCCCCTTGTTGCGCGAACCACTTTATCACATCATCTGTATCCGTCTCTCAATGTGGCTTTGTTTGTTTTTCATTTGTTTCGGCTAAATCGCTGACTTAGGATGTGCACCACTCAATCTCTACTTAAAGGAAATCGTAACAGTTTAGGCTATTGTTTTGCCAAACAAAAACTGCGACATGCACTAAAACAATTATTTTGGGTTTTTGTTTTAACATACCTTTAGTGCCATGGTCAACCAAGCCTGGTGAGACCAATAATGATAACGCAAGCTCCAGTAAGGGTTAAATATTTATATAAGCCAAATTCGTTAAGCCGCGTCCAAGTCCCGGCCGAGATAGTCCAAGCTGTGCCAGACCAGGTAACCACAGCCTGCGTGAGAATTTCTCGCACATGTAGGAGCATTTCCCTTCCAGCTCCCTCCAAGTCAAGTGACACAGAGTCTGCAATCTGAGTCTACAAACTGTTACTTCTCAGCGATAGTGAAGGAAAAGGAAGGAACTATGGTGAAAGAGTAGGAACTCGACCTCTCACTCGCAAGTTTTTTCTCTCTGTCCCATTAGCGTACTTAGCAGGCCGTTTTCTAAGCCAAGACATCCAAGTCCAAACCATGAATGCCCAGCCTAAATCCAAGTCCCGGTCATGCTACAGGCAAAGTCGTATTGTGTCCCGGTGTTAAAAACCAGGGCGAATCCCTGCCAAGATTTTTAAAATTTCCTAGACTCGCACAAATACATTCTAGTTTCTAAACAGCTGATCACGGCAAACCATAATATCTGACATATTGTGTATAAACAATGTACTGCCTGACATAAATTTATCAGAGTACACGTGGCAAGATGGAAATTAAAAAATACAATGAAAATAACCTCACATTACTCAACAAAATACAAAGACAACCAAATTAAGAAATTAATAATATAGGATAGTTGTAAATGTATTTGAGCTACAATATGTGGTCAATGTGTTTTAAACACAAAAATTATCTGCCTGTATAAAATTTAACTAAACCAATTATTTACCTATTTCATCTAACTTAGTAATTTATAGGCCTAGACTACTCCAACTGGTCTATTTTCTAAACACACAGTAATCTTACCTGTTTTAACATGTACTATGTTTTAGGTCTAGTTGTAATGTCGGATTTTGCTAAATGCGTGCTATTGTATATATAAAAATATAATTCTAAACAGCTGATTTCGCACAACAGCTGTTGCTTCAATATCATTTCAATTGAGGTTATGTTAAAAATTCAATTTCTATATAAAACTAACAATAAAATTATTTAAGAAATGTGTTTTAAATGATTAAAAAAGTTTTTAAAAATTAGAAAATAAATTAAAATAAAAAATTAAATTAACGATGAAAGTGTTACAATTAATATAACAGTTATGACTGCAGAGCAACATCAACTAATTAATAACAAAAACGAGGAATCGAGAAGAACATGATTTATATTTTTAGTTCGGTAGCAGAAGTTGTTATTCCTTAACTAGATGTTTCAGGCAATTATACTAATAATTCAAATTAAACTAAATTATTTTAAATAAATTGCTTAGCAACATTAAAACAATTAATTTTAATTTTTGACAATGAAATTGTAATTAATAATTATCCTATGTCTGGAGGTGTTGTGTTAGGACATCGCTCGTGACTGAACAATTAGTTAATTAGTCCGATTTCAATGCATATGTAGATTGCCATAGAATATAGACAGATAGACGTCCAAAAGTGTTAAACTCCAGGAACCTGAAAACTGATATAGATTTACCAAAATCTGTAATAGGTTTTAACGAATACCGATATTTAGGCCTAGGCCTATGCCCCACTTTGTGTAGTGAGAGAGCAAAAATATGAAATTTGTTCTATAAGGCACACAAAGTGTGTAGTTTAGATTTATATCAGAAGTGTCATGGTATAGGTTACTCGAAAGAAGTGAATAAAGATTTCTGCTCCGTATAATATCATTAGTTTTACATATTTGCGTCAAACAATTGTGATTTTACTTATACAAATATTAATAAATAAATATTAAACCACAAAGCTTTATGAAAATTTGTAGGTTATAGCCGTTTTGAAGAGAAGCTTTTAATATGAGCTTTGGCAAGAGGAGTGAATAGAAAAAAAGTGTCCGAACCTTTTTAATGAAACAGAGAAGAGCAAACGAATTTCGTCTCTCTATCTCTGTGTCGTCCTTTTTCTTCCTCCTTTTCGCTTATTATATGAAAATATTTGTTGATTTGGTTTCTGCATTTTTCCTTAATTGAAGAAAACGTGCACTTTGTAACCGTTTATAATACATTCTAAATTAATATAAACGTTTATAATTGTTGTTAATATTGCTAATTTTTAACAACATAACTTAAAATTTATTATAGCCTATAAGCTGTTCAATGAAATCAGCTGATCGTTACGAATTAATATAAAACAGCTGATCTTTTACTATAACTACAGTAATAGATAAACTATGTTCACTTATTTATTTAAGTAAATATAACAAAACAAGATACTTGTAAACATATCTTCAAATTAATTATATATTCAGAAAATGCCATTAACAAAAGCTTCGCTTCTGTCTGTAACTCCCCGAGTTCCACACGTTTACTTTTTTAAGAATAAATTTACATAACTTATTCAATGAGATTAGTTCATTGTAGGAATTGGTAATAGCCTAAAAACAAAAATATTTTTTTCTGAATAGGCTATGTAGCCTTAGGGAACGAAGACGAAAAATAAACACACACACAGATTCAAGAACGTTTTCCAAAAATAACCATCAATTTAAAAACAATCTCCTGAAATGATTTAGATTAATTTAATTGTAACAGTTTGTAAAATCGGCGCTCCGCAGACGCAGCCATAAATAAAGCGAGAAGCACCGAGCCTCATTAAGCAGTGTTCCGCGGTGTCACACGCAATGGAGCTGCAAGATAGTTCCTCAATCACGGAGCTGGGCCGCTCGTAAATCGCCGGTAGCGTCCGCCTGTCACTCAGTGGTGCCAACTTTGTGCCTACAACTCCCACTAAATCATTAAGAACGCAACAAAACCTCTAGTAGGTGTTATAGTGTCAACATTACTCAAAAACCGCCGAGCTGCTGCTTTAATGTCGTGAGCTTTATTACTTTCTTTTTTTTTTAACAGCTTTCGATTCCGACCCATATGGTTCTTATTACAACGAAGATGGTCTCAACACATGGACGCAACTAATGCTTTACGACTTTCGCCATCTTGGTTTCATTAGTAATTAAAAATCAATTGTCCTTTACTTTATGGACGCTGTATAGTTTTACTGTTGCCTCTGAACTTTGCCGCCGCAGGTCTTTGATTCGTTTCGCCGATTAATTTCCATTTTTATACTAGACGAATTTCGCAATAGAAAATTCCATTCGTAGGCCACTTAGACTTTCTTGAAAACGATATTTATGCAGTGAAGGTTGCTTTTTTCAAGTAGTGATTTTTGAATATTTATTACTTTTATTACATACCTTATTATCGAATTAACACATATTCACCCGGGAATATATTTTTTAAAAAGATTAATTACGATTTTCGACTGTATTGTGACGTCATTGCGCTTTACATTTCATGAAACATGCCAGATTTCCTACCCGACTTACTGCTCATGCGCGTTATTTATTATATAGCCTACACGTACTGTTCTTGCGTTTAATCATATTGTAATTGGAATTACTTAAACGTATTACTTTGTTCGTTCTTGTAATGAAAAAGTTGTTAAATGGCATCTGTTTAATTAGGTTTTTCACCCAACAACCTTAGGTTAGGTCCTCGAGTTCTTTTTTTTTAAATAAAGGTTGTTGGCGATCAAAAACACCTATTTTCGCGAGGTAGTAATTTTGAGGTTATGAAGGTCACTTTTATTTTCAATTATTATCGTACTTCCCGTACTTTCCGCGCTTTTATATTTTGTATTGTTGCTTTTGGGCATGTAATAAAGCATTTTCGCTAACAAAAAAGATTAACGAAAGATCAAGAACCCCATACACTGCATATTTACCTAAATCGTGCAAGAAATAAATACTGTAGCATAGAAGTAACGTACAGCAACTGATTTCTGTTCCCTGTGATTAAAACCGTGTTAGGTTTTCACACACAACCATCTTAATTAGTTTCTTAAGTCATTTTAGAAATAAATTTCTATTGTTTTCATTATTAATAACACGCATTTAATTAATAGTTTTCGCGTTTAAAAAAACACGTTACCTACTTTTGCGCGATAGTGAATTTGAGGTTATGCTGTTATTATTTTCTATTTTTTTCAATCTTAGGCTACTGTAGTATTTGTACTTTTAAATCTTGTATTGTTTGTTTTGGGCATGAAATATAGCCTTCTTGCGTAAGAAAGTTGAAAATAAGTTACATATTTACAGGTTATTTTGCATAATAAAATATAATAATTAATTATTATAAAAGAAAGTTATATATATAAAGTTATTATATGCCAGTGAAACTCTCTTCCAAATCAAAAACAATAACAAGACGGACCCGCTGCTTAAGACAGAGAGAAGGATCATCAGAACGTGTCTCAACAAAAGCTACCGGAAAGACGGGACCTGGAGAATAGCCACCAATGAAACAGTATACAAAATATATCGACCCAGTTCTCAGTGTAATGAAAAAACGAAGAATTTCCCACTTCTTTCACATATTAAGAATGCCGGAGGACAGAATCCTGAGGCAACTGGTAATGAGAAGCATCAACAGGGAAACACAGGGAATATACATAACACAAGTCCTCAGGGACCTCAGTGAAATAGGACTGAAAATGGATGATGCAACAGACAAATGTAAAATAACACGCATTCTTAAGACTAATAAATTTAAAGTGGATAAACCGAAGAGACACAAGAAGGTAGTGATCGGAGAAAAAAATTACAGCCCAATGTTAGGAAGAACTGAAGTTTAGACTAAAGTGGTCCCATGAGGCCAAAAAATTAAAAAAAAAGTTAAAGTAGGCCTACATATCACCTAACAAACGTTTTAGTGATTTAAAAATTAGAAATTTAAGCTTCGTTTTTATAACAAAATCTATATTAAAAAATATTGCAAGAGAATAAATACAACAATGTCAATAAGAAATAAAAGAGTTTAAAATTCTGTTTTGTAACAAACTGCCTAGTTGAAACGTAAATATGAAGCAAAGGATCTGACAATAGATAAACGTCAATGAATTATATTTTCCAGTTAATAAAAAATCTAGAACAGGTTTTTTCTGCCCGTGACTTTAAAAGAGCAAAAAGCGTATGTTACAATTTGCGAGTGTTAAAAAAAATACAAATGCTTTTTTGTCAATAGCTAACTGAAATTTTGAGTACATATTTTTTGGACATTTAGGGTTATGTTGTAAGCCAAACGAAATCAAAATCGTTTTAGTAGTGTTTGACAAAGTGCAGCCTACTTTATTATAATAGCGACAGTTTCGTTACACCATAACTTTCTCAGTTTAGCCTATTAATGAGGCCGACGGTGATAAAGGGAAGTTAAAAATATTTAGACATATTTAAAGGCCTATCGGCTGTTTGATTTTGTTCAGTAGGTTAGGAAGTGTGAAACAAATTTGTGCCAAAAAAACGAACTGTGAAGCAACAACTTAACGGTTTCGGATGTCAATTAAGGAAGCGAAACGCCACCCCTTGACAAGATGTACTCGCAGAGGAGCGGTGAGCAGGGTGCGCACATAAATAATAGCTTTTAAATGAGACAAGGACAGCGCACCCTTACTGCGTGTGTGTGGTATAATGATATAGGAGCATTCGTGCATTCCTTACATTCTGTGTGTCCATATGTTATACACTCAACTTTGGAACATAATATGCACAACTACTGTGTTATACAGGGTGTTCCAAGAAAACATATACCATTTCCCTTCTGTGCTGCAAACTAAGAAGCAAAAAGAAAGCTTGAAATATTTAAACTGTAGATAAACACTGGAAGATTTCACAAAGCATCGTGTTCCCTTTTCTTTGATCCAAGAAACTGAATCCGTAAAAACGAAATCCAATAGCCTTTTGTTGTTAGTTTCAATTCAGCCAACAAATAAGCCTAAACAAGCACTGACATTGTTTCAATCACTTGGTTCATTGGAAATTTTTAATCCTTTTTTTCTGGCAACATAAATTTACAAAACTCTTGATTCTCAGCGGTCGAAAATCATCGTGAACAACCAATGAACTCCCAAACGTTAGCGTTTTGGTAGGCTATTTTGCTTGGAAGATTTTGAACTTATGAAGGCTGGAATCGATGCAATGCATGGAAAATCTAACATTATTAAGTAGCTATGCTTGAATCTGGATAGAAATGAAAGTTGTAGCGAAGTGTTTGCTATTATATCTGGAGCACTGTCGCTGGCCGTACAGTAATAGGTAGTCAATTTATTTAAAAACCAACAAAAAACCGTAATTTTAAAATTCAAAACATTAATTCATACAGAATTTAAATGCCTAGGCCTATATATAATTTTTTCCGCGGTCACTTTAAAATTGTTCTAAAATTCTCATTTCTATAGTAATAGACTAGCTGCACCTATTGAGAGGATTTAGACGTTCCTCACGGTACCCGAGCCTAACACACACTTACACTTTCAACACTACACTTGCTACTTTAACACTTTACACTCACATTTACATTTAGGGAGGCGATAATAGCCTCAATGTGCTTTTAGCCTTAAAATTTTAAAAAAATCATTTTATAGTGTGATTCTGAGATCTTCACACTCCAACGTGTTGGGTAAACACTCCAGCATTTTATTTCCAATTGATTTTACTGAATATTAAGGTTGCGAATACAAATAATACTTTACGTTTTGGAAAAGTGTTTATCTCAGTTTATGTTTTTATGTAGGCCAATATAACTAAAATTGAAATACAATTATGTTATTTTGAATATCGAGTTACGGTATTACATAAATAATATAGTTAGCTTAGCAATATTTCCAAAATATGCAGCAATACTGTAAATGGTACAACCCTAAGGTATAAAATGTTTGTTTGAAGACAATATTTGCAATACGTCTACACAACAGGCGTGCAATACAAACTAGACAGTTGAATTTAGTTGCAAATATTTACAAGACAACGAAAATAAGTAATACAGTATAGACGAACAATAAATAAATACGGCAGCAGCCAAGGCAGAAGGTGTCAGGTCAGAACTGACTGCTGTCAATGCGATGGTGACGTGCGGTGTCAATAGGCCACGCTATTTCCTTGTCGTGTCAGTTACTGAAAGTTCACTTCTGAAGAGCTGACTGACGCCTTATCGTTGCTAGAATACTCTAAATATTATCTTTTGTCAATAATGTTGTTGCTTTTAATGCGTGAGTGTTCATCTAAACAGCCGTTCCTCATTCAATGTTTCAACTGAGGTTATGTATATTATCATCGTTCGTATGTTAAATAATAATAAATTAATCACGATTTTAATTATATATATTAATTTAATAAATACATAAATGATTCGATTATGAGTTTCTTTCAATAGACTTTTAAATACAAACCAACTAGTATTGTGTAACTTAATTACAAAAATCTATTTCTATTATTTAATATTTCAGCGATTTCTGCCTGATGGATATTAATATTTAATATTAATATTCAATTTTACAAAAGTATGCTAGATTTTATATTATCTTTTTTTAATAACATTATTGGTTTTAAACCATACAAATCTATTCTATAAATATATTAGCCTACGTTTTGTCTAATATGCAACTGAATAATTATTAAGGCTGTGATAGTTTCATCTGATCAGCTGTTACTAATTCAATGTTTCAACTGAGGTTATGTTTATTATAATTGTTCGTATGTTAAAAATTAAGAAATGAATCATGATTTGAATTACTAATATATAGGCCCTATAAATATTTATGTTAACATAAGGAATTGAATTTTTTACATTTTTTATAAATATATTATCGACAATGTTAAGAGTTCTTTCAATAGAACTTTTAAATACAAACTGACTAGTATTCTGTAGTATAATTACAAAAATATTTGTCTATTATTTAATACTAGCATTACCCATCGCGGCTTCACCCACGAAACATAAACTGTTTCAGTAATGTAATAATTTAGAAATATAAAAAATATATTAATAAAAGCGGATCATCTAAACTCATGATTATTTTACAGTGAATATAAAAAAATATTATAACCTCAATATGTTGTTTTATTATCTTCAAACGTGTTCTGTTCGAATTTATGTAAATCTGATAAAAAATATTTTTCTCCAATACAAACACCTCTTTTATATTTTTGTCTTTTTAGGGGATGAATTCGGGGGGGGGGAATGTTTAATTACGTGTATCATAATTTGTGTTTTAGATAATTTTGTTTACTTTTAAGAAAAGCCGATAAAAATATTTTTCTCCAATGAAAACACTTTTTTCTCCAATTATACCTCTTTTTTACATTTTTAATCTTTTAGGGAATAAATTAGGAAAAATGTTGAAATATGTGTTTCATAGCATATTTCTAGAATAGCCTATACGATCCAAAACAAATATTTTTTCAATGCAAAATTCAATGCAAAAAAACCCCTTTTTTACATTTTCTACCCCCTTTCATCTCTTTAGGGGATGAGTTTTGGGAAATGGTGAAAAATATATTTCATTACTTATATTTAAGGGTGACTATCTTACGTTTTAAAAAGGTCAGACGAAAAACATATTTCTTCCAATAAAAATTGTTGTAGGGCCTACCTCATTTTTGCCTCTTTAGGGGTTGAATGCTAGTAAATCATTTTTCAGTGCACCCCTACATGTGGTGGTAACACTAAAAATTTCAAATCTTGCTATTATAGTCTCGGCTATACGTTCATTATTAAAGTTGGACTGGGTAAGTAGTTTAATGGCGTTAAAATCAAATGCAAAATCATTTCTTAGTGCACGCCTATATGGTAACGTAAATATACCCTCATAATTTCAAGTTGCTAGCTGAAATAGTTTTGTCTCTGCGTTGATTATGAATCAGTCAGGCAGTCAGTCAGTCAGGACTTCTTTTATACATTTTTCTGCCTTGTAGATATTGATATTTAATTAACTGCCTTCGAAAATGGTTTATGAATTTTACATTTTTAGTAAATTTGCATTTAAAAATATGCTGTTAGAGCGGACAAAGTCCTAAAACCAAGACTGAGTAGCCTATCTTGATTTTTTTTTGGGGGGGGGGGGTTAACGTCCGACTATTGTGCACACTTGGGCTAATGCAGACGATGGGATGATTTATAGCTTATGAAAATGCCAAGTCCTCGCCGGGAATCGAACCCGGGTCCTCGGGGTGAAAGCCTAGTACGCTATCCACTAGGCCACCGAGGCGGCTAGAGTATCTTGAAATGAACGCCAATTATGACTAGTAGCGTACATTACGTATTGATAGATAGTTAAAATTTGATAATGTTCATACTTGAATCCGATTTGATCCTCACTTGGCATAGAAATCGATTTTGGTAACAACTTGGTCAGATTCGTTATCTAGTAAAATATGTTTAATAGTTTCAAAATGTTATCATTTCAAAATTTAAAAAAAGGTCGTTTACTCTTTATCTTGTAATGTTTTAGCAGTTATCACGTGACCATTGCAATCGGCGTCACAATCTGCGTAAACGAACATTTTAGTTGGCCTATTGAAAACGGATCTGATTGCGGCAGTGTTCATTTTTGTATTTTCAATGTAATTTAAATGATTAAAATATTTATGCAAATTTTAACGCTGATTATAAAGATAAAATTATATTTTCAAAAAAGTGTGACATAAATAATATTTTTGGAAGATCGCTTCTATTACTTCAGTGAGACAATTGCGTAAATAACAATATTTTCTGAAGAAACATGGAGAAAGCTGTACAATCAACCACACAACCAGGTAGTTGCGTGAGTGTGGGACTTCCCGTCTTCTGTGCGCATGCGTAGTGTGGGATTCCGTGTCTTCTGTACGCATGCGTATGACTTAAGGCGTTATGCTCAAGGGTTACCCACTGAACTCCAAGTTTCTTATTATTATCTCTGACCATTCTTCTTGGAACTGCTGAAAAGCATTACTTCTAGATGAGGACTGATCATCAGTAGGCCTATAAAATTTTATCCTTAAATTCTGCTTTCCCGTTTCTTCTGTTCCAAAACTCTTTCGGTATACTGAGTGTTAACATTCACACATTCTAAGATTGTATTATCTCTTTCACCATCTCCTAGCAGTCTCGCACCTTATCAATCACATCCCTGGCTCTCCTTCTTATCACTTTCCCATCTTCGGCAAGCAGAAACGTATGTTCCACTGTCCATTCTTTGTTAATATCTACATGTTGCAGTATCTCTCATGCCAGTGTGCGGTGAGGTTAGGTCTCAAATTCCCGTAAATAATTATATTGACGCTAATATGTAATGAATTATTCTAAGTTTATTAACCAAGTAAAGCGAAGTCTCTTCTTACAACTCAACGTTTTGCGTGTTGGTTTGTTGTTTGTATTTATTATTTTGAAATTTTGTACGGAGGTACCTTGTGTAAATAACCCAAAGATTTACGAAGATATGTGTAAGATTTTATCCCGTTCACTTCCGTTTCAAGATGGCGGCCTCTAATTTACAATAACAAATGTAAGCAGTTTCGACCAAACGCATTACGCGATTGTTTTTAAATTTGCATAAATCTCGTACGATGTATTTGCAAGACTTTTCCTATGCATTTTCGTTTCAAGATGGCGGCTTCGATTTAACGATGAAGAGTGTACTCAGTTTTGGCCAAACGCATTGACCGATTGTTTTGAAATTTGGTACGAAGGTACGTTTCACATAAAGCCCGAACAACCTATTTGTAACATTATCTCCATTCACTTCCGTTTCAAGTCTGCGGGCTATGATTTAACGTTAAGAGTGTAGCTGTTGTTTACTTCTTATAATTCTGGCTGAACGGCAAGACCTATAATTTTGACCGCTTCGTTAAAAAAGAGCACACAATTTCCAATAAAATTGGACCAGTAATATTTTCTTATAAATAGCCTATTATTGTTACCAGTTAAATTAGCAAAAAAGGTTACGAACGCTGTTTTGGATCACCTGTATAGCCTACTAGCTGTTACCCGTTGCGGCTTTGCCTGCAATTGTAATGTAGACTATAAAATTTATAGTCGATTTTCAAAATCAGAATAGATCATTTCATTTTAATATATTTCTATTTACAATATTATACGATTTATGGTTTTCGGCCAAGAAATATACATTTGTGCTACTCGATACTCTAAAACAGGGTCCTGTCATATTTTATTAAAATACAGTATTATTAAAAAGTCATTATTATACTCGTACAATTAAACTGGTATAGTATTGTGTTTATCTCAGGTACCTAAACCGTGTTCATACCAAATTTAATCTCAATTGGTCCAGTAGTTAAAGTGTGATTGAATAACAAACAAATAAACAAAAACAAACTTTCAGAAATATAATATGATTACCTGTTAACCGTCACGGCTTTTCCCGCAATCGTAATATACATTAAAGATCACGCATCACCGTGTTAGGACCAACAACCGTGTCAGTTAGGTTGTGGTGTATTTCTTTTTTTAAAATAAAGGTTTTTTTAACGCACCACCGTGTTAGTTAAGTTATGGAGTACTCTTTAAAAAAAAATTAAGGCTTTTTTCCTGCATCACCGTATTAGGCCCAAAAACCGTGTCAGGTTCTGGAGTACTCTTTTTTAAAAAATAAATAAAGGTGTTTTTTAATGCATCACCGCGTTAGGCCTAACAACCATGTTAGTTAACTTATGCAGTATTCTTTAAAAAAAATATAAAGATTTTTCACGCATCATCATGGCCTAACAAACGTGTCAGTTAAGGTTTAGAGTACTCTTTAAAAAAAAAACGGTTTTTTTCACGCATCACCATGTTAGACTTAACAACCGTGTCAGTAAAGGTTTGAAGTACTCTTTAAAAAAATAACGGTTTTTTCACACATCGCCATAATAGGCCCAACAACCATGTCAGTTAGGATATGTGGTATTCTTTAAAAAATATAAAGTTTTTTACGCACCACCGTGTCAGTTAGGATATGTAGCCTAGTATTCTTTAAAAAAATATAAAGGTTTTTTCACGCATCACCGTGTTAGGCCTAACAAACGTGTCAGTTAGGATATTTAGAATTCTTAAAAAAAATATAAAGGTTTTTTCACACATCATCGTGATAGGCCCAACAACCGTGTCAGGATATGTCGTATTCTTTAAAAAAATATAAAGGTTTTTTCACGCATCACTGTGTTAGACCTAACAACCGTGTTAGTTAAGTTACTCTTTAAACAAAATATAACGGTTTTTTTCATGCATCACCTTATTAGGCCCAACAACCGTGTCAGTTAGGTTATAAGTACTATTTAAAAAAAATTAATAAAGGTTTTTTTAATGGATCTCCGTGTTAGGCATAACAACCATGTTAGTTAGCTTATGGAGTATTATTTTAAAAAACTATAAAGTATTTTTCACGCATTACCATGGTAGATCTAACAAACGTGTCAGTTAAGGTTTTTAGTACTATTTAAAAAAAATAAAGGTTTTTTCACACATTACCGTGATAGGCCCAACAACCGTGTCAGTTAGGATATGTAGTATTCTTTAAAAAAAATATAAAGGTTTTTCACGCATCACCGTGTTAGGCCTAACAGCCGTGTCAATTAGGTTATATAATATTCTTTAAAAAGTAAAGGTTTTTTTTTACACATCACCGTGATAGGCCTAACAATCGTATCAGTTAGGATATGTAGTATTCTTTAAAAAAATATAAAGGTTTTTCACACATCACCGTGATAGGCTCAACATCCGTATCAGTTATGTTATGTAGTATTCTTTAAAACATTATACAGGTTTTTTCACGCATCACCGTGTTAGGCCTAACAACCATGTCAGTTAGGATATGTAGTATTCTTAAAAAATATAAAGGTTTTTCACACATCACAGTGTTAGGCCTAACAACCGTGTCAATTAGGTTATGTAGTATTCTAAAAAAAATAAAGTTTTTTTTCACACATCACCATGATAGGCCCAACAACCGTGTCAGTTGGGATATGTAGTAGTCTTTAAAAAAATATAAAGGTTTTTTCACGCATCACCGTGTTAGGCCTAACAACCATGTCAGTTAGGATATGCAGTATTCTTAAAAAATATGTAAAGGTTTTTCACGCATCACCGTTTTAGGCCTAACAACTGTGTCAGGATATATAGTAGGCTATTTTTAAAAAAAATATAAAGGTTTTTTCATGAATCACCTTGTTAGGCCTAACAACCGTGTCAGTTTGGTTATGCAGTATTCTTTTAAAAAATTGGTTTCTTATCACCCAAAACTGTTTAATTAATTAAAATTAATACGGTTAGACGTATTTTTATTGTTTTACCGATTTACAACACGTTACTGATTTTCGCCGGGTACCAATTTTGAGGTTATGTTGGTCACTTTTATTTTAGATTTTATCGTACTTCTCGTGCTTTCATATTTTGGATTCTTGCTCTTGGGCACATAATAAAGCATTTTAGTAACAAAAATATCGAAAAATATAGGTTATGCTACACTGCATATTTACTATTTTTTCATTTAATGTAATTACACAAATATATATACTACCTTACAATTGGCACTCTGTGTAGGGATTTTTTTACATTTAATATTGAAAATTCAACACAAAGTAACAAATTAAAGTCAGTTTTGAAAAAAATTTGAACTAAAATATTGAAAATGTTACATTAAAAACAATAATTTTACAATAACTAAAACACAGATTAAGATTATTAAAATAGGATTGAATCTATGTTCATCTCAGGTACCTAAATCACATGTCCAGTAAATAACTACAATTAACACATGACACAAAACTAAAAACTGATAATTATTTTGGGCTGGGTAAGTAGTATAATGACGTTTTGTAAAACGGGAATAGGCCTATATGTATCTCTGATACTTAAACCATATTCATACCAAATTTCATCTCAATTGGTCAAGTGGTTAAAGCGTGATTGAATAACAAACAAACAAACACACAAACTTTCAGAAATATAATATGAATTAGATTAATTAAGAATATATTGCGATGTCTACTGACCTTTGAACTACTAGTAATATTGGAAACACAAGTTCACTGTTATTCGGACGTGTAGATTAAAAGGTTTTAGTTCGAATTCAGTTAAGGGAAGACATTGTACCAAGTCAGTTAGCTTCCTTGCTTCGGTCCCTCGCATTTAACAGGTATAAAACCTTGGAATACAAAAACGTACGCTATTGTTTTTAATATAAGTTGAAAGCAATACGGCTGTGACATCAAATCAAAAACCTGTCAAAATCAAATCTGATTGTGTTAGAGCATCCACCGTATCAAGGGACAATGTGATTCATCATATTTATGGAACAATTAACATTAAGCGGTGAACATGAGTACCTCATCCATTATGCATGCTGCCTACTCCTTAGGGTACGAAGGGAGCATCCATTACACGACCTACTAGCGCCGCTAAATAAAGAAACCACCAATAGTCCACAAACCGCACCGCGATGGCATCCGATTGGCTCACGGACTTGTCGCAACCTAGCAGTGCTTTTTTCTACAATCAACAACCTTATTTACATATTGTCGTTGGCATCGGAACAAGACTAATGGCTCGATATAAGAAATAATAGGAGGCGATCAATCGAAAGTTTATCGCTAGAAGAATCGTCGTCTCGAGTTCGTACCCGCCTACCTGTTCATTGTTTCTCTATCCTGCTTGGTGGTCTGCACTCCCTCGGTCCTGGAGAGTCGATTGATGATGTACAACTAATTGTGTCCGATTGTATAACACGGAGGAACGTACAACCCGACACGGCTACTTGTCTTTTATATGGAGTTGTTTGGACCTGCGCAGTGTGAGGTAATTAGTGGTCTTGCGAAACGCTTACTGAACAGCTGATTTGAATTTTCCCCGTAAATTTTGAATTACGAATTAAATAATTGTGACACGTAGCTATGTCGATGACGGGATGAAATAAAATTTTCTAAAATATTTTTTTATATTACAGTTTTCCGAAATCTGATTTCACCATCATAATCAGCATTCAAAATTTTCAAATTACGTTAAATTTACAAAAATTAATCTTGCCAATAAGTTAATTTACTTGTTTTCAATTGAATTTTAAAATTTAAATGTTACTGACATTGATATTACGATGGTGTAATCAGATTCTCAAAAAAGTTCCAAAATCAAAATCTGTGCCTGGTTTGAATCAAACGTTCGGTTTCAGAAGCAGATTTTTTTTTCGAAAACAAGACCTCGATCAATGACATTCTCTATTTAGAAAACTAATAATTTCAAAAGTCTTAAGATAATATGTCGAGTCGATTCGAAAAAAACGACAAATTGCCTAGGTCATTGTAGCACGGGAAATAGGAACAATGTCCAGGTAATAAGATGTTGGTCAACGAATTTCTCGTATTGGAGAACCTTCAGTGCTATCACAATATATTCAAAGCAACTTTAGCCGCCTTGGTGGTCTAATTGATAGCGTACTGGACTTTCACCCCGAGTACCCGGGTTCGATTCCCGGCCAGGCATTTTCATACGCTATAAATCATCCCACCGTCTGCATTAGCCCAAGTGTGCACAATAGTCGGACGTTAAAAAAAAAAAAAAAAAAAAAAGCAACTTTATTTATAAGACGAGAAAATTTCTGTTGCTGTTTCAAAAAAACAGTTGTAGGTCGGAAAAGTGAGAATATTTTTTCCAAAAAAAACCTTTTCTCCGAAAAACCCAAATATAAACGTCTCAAGAAAATTCCTCTAGTAGTTTTGAAAAAATAACGATAAATAGCATTAAGGCTATTTCTCGGAAAAGCGGAAAACTGAATTTTCCACAAAATAAGACGATCAACCTCAAATCTTCGTATCGGAAAAACCACAATGCCGAAGTTACATTTTTTTTTTTTTTTTGGTGTTTAACGTCCGACTATTGTGCACACTTGGGCTAATGCAGACGATGGAATGATTTTATAGCGTATGAAAATGCCAAGCCCTGGCCGGGAATCGAACCCGGGTCCTCGAGGTGAAAGCCTAGTACGCTATCCACTAGGCCACCGAGGCGGCTCCGAAGTTACAAGAAAATCCTTTTAGCTGTTTCGGAGAATTAAAATGTACACAGACACAAATGCGCGCGTGCTTACACACACACACACACACACACACACACACACACACACACACACACACACACACACACACACACACACACACACACACACACAGTTATTTCTTTTTTATTACAGGACAATACTTCTAAATACATATAAGCCTTACTATAAAATGTTAGAATAAAATATTAACCGATCGACTAACGCCATTAAACTCTGTGATTAAAGCAAATGTATAGCGGTAACGGTAACGCGTCGAGAGGAATGTGCCGCGATGCTCCCAGGTATCTCCCCGGGATGTTCCTGCCAAATCCCGATCACCACTTCATTCGTTGCGTTCCCGGTGCTTGGCCACGGCCCAGCTGAGGCACTTTCATCGCCGCCATCTTAAATAAATGCCAACGTTAATTCCGCCAGCCTGGGCAAAGGTTGCACGCGTATGAGTTATTCAGCAGTAAAACTGATTGAGAACCAACTTGCATTGCTCTGGACGACTAATAATATTTGTAAAATATGAAGTTATTTATTTATTTTATCGCCGCTTCAGTCGTAAACGTTACCAAAGCGTTAATACGGTAATTCGGCAGCCATTTTTATTTTCTAGTTAATATGGCGCGTAAAAATTTATGCGGAAGGAACATGCGCGTATAGCGATAAGTTATTCAGAATAAAAATTTTAAATATTAAGACGGTGAAAAATTATTGTCTAGCATGATGGGCGGGTGATTTCAGACTCGATCCTGAGGAAAATAAGGTAGTGGTTTAAACTGCTTACAAAAAGCATGAAAATTGTTGAAAATAAATATTGGCCCTAATCTAGAAAAACAGAAAAATGTATCAACTTTGCAACATTTATTTTTTTTTGCAGTGAAACTTTAGGATTAAGAACCAACAATAAGGTTATCTTCAAAGATGTACACTGTTCTACTTTTTATTTAAAGATCGGTTATTGCAGTGGCCGTCATTGAAATACCCGGCACTGAACCTTAAATTAAGCATGTCTAGTAAATCTAGGCCCCTACATGTTACATAAACTGTACTCAATACATAATTTCCGAATAAACTAGCTATTTGTGAATTCTTAAAATCTGTTGAATGTAGGCCTATTTCGTGTTGGCATACTCATTTTCGTATTTTAAAAGTTTGAGTTTAAAATGCTAATACGAGGGCTATTCAGAAAGTAGATTACGTTTTTGGATAAAAAAAAACTAAGTACAGGAAAAAAATTTTATTATATACATTTGAAAGAGGAACTAAAATACTATTTTCCGACATAATCGCCAAACAAATTTAGACATTTGTCATATCGGTGAACTAGCTTTGAAATTCCCGTGTCGTAGAATTCCGCCGCCTGTGACGCCAGCCAGTCAGTCACGCCCGCGCGGAGATCTGCGTCGTCATCGAAGCGCTGTGTTGCAAGCCAAGTCTTTGTTTCCCACAAGTTTCGCGAACATTGTTGTACGAAATTGTCACCAAAAAGTTAGGATACCATAAGTTTTGTGCCAGATGGGTGCCAAAGTTCCTGACAGAACAGCACAAGGGTCAGCGTATGGCTGCATCGTTGTCATTTCTGGACGCTTACGACAAAGATGGTGAATCATTTCTTGATCGCATCGTAACGGGAGATGAGACTTGGGTTAAGCACGTTACCTGTGAGACAAAACTACAGTCTATGGAGTGGGGGCACACAAATTCCCCAAAAACCGAGGAAATGTTTGCAAACCCTGTCAGCAAGGAAGATCATGGCGACCGTTTTTGGGACAGGAAAGGTGTTCTTCTGGTTGACTTCCTAGAACGTGGAGCAACCATAAACTCAGAAAGGTATTGCCAAACATTACGAAACTTAAGACGAGCTATCCAGAACAAGCGGAGAGGAAAACTGAGTGCAAAAGTGTTGTTTTTGCACGACAATGCCCGCCCTCACACGGCAAATCGAACAAAGACGTCTTGACGGCCTTCAAGTGGGAGATTTTCCCTCATCCACCCTACAGTCCGGACCTGGCACCTAGTGATTTCCACTTATTCCCGAAGATGAAGACTTGGCTTGCAACACAGCGCTTCGATGACGACGCAGATCTCCGCGCGGGCGTGACTGACTGGCTGGCGTCACAGGCGGCGGAATTCTACGACACGGGAATTTCAAAGCTAGTTCACCGATATGACAAATGTCTAAATTTGTTTGGCGATTATGTCGAAAAATAGTATTTTAGTTCCTCTTTCAAATGTATATAATAAAATTTTTTTCCTGTACTTAGTTTTTTTTTTTATCCAAAAACGTAATCTACTTTCTGAATAGCCCTCGTATAATGATTTGATTCAAACTTGGAGAAAATCGACTTTGTTAATTTTCTGTTACACAAATTATTGTAATTGAAATAAAAAAGGAAGAGAAAACATGATACACGATTTTTATTTTTAGTTCAATAACAGAAATTGTTTTTATTTTTAAAACAAAAGTGACAAACAGGCCTAAACATTTCACGCAAGTTTACTCGTATTAATTGCCCACGACCACAAATGTAAAGATCATTTTTATTTTGTAAATGTATTAACCTCTTTTATTTATTGTTGCAGATAACGAAACTGAAAATAGACAGCAACCCATTTGCGAAAGGTTTTCGAGATTCGTCTCGGCTGACTGAATTTGAAAGGTAAGTCAAGCAATGGCTGCCAAGTAGGTGTCAACAAGAGCAATCAAGGAATGTCCGCCACTTGGCAACACACATTTATAAACACTAAAGGTTTTAGTAGTGTTCTCACTTAAATAAACGTGCCGGACTACTTGGCCGAGTTTGAACCGTCGTTAAAATGAACCCAACACGCGCCTCGGCCATTATTTTAGTTCAGTTTTGTATAAAAATACAATCGAAATAGGCCTAAATAGTTTGAGAATTGTTACACAATCTTTATCGCGTTCAAGTAGATTATTAAAACAGCTGAAATAAACCAAAATAAAAATTATAATTGGCCACTTCACCAGTAGTGAGAATATCGACTAAAGCCTGAAAATCTTTTAATTTGTCAAAAATCAGATTTTTCTGCAATCTTTTACAAATCAAGAGTAGCCTGAACTCAAAACAACTCCATGCAAACATTTTTTTCAATAGCATTTATTCCTGAATTCCTTTAATTTGTAACTCCGTTACAATAACTGCAGTTATGGATCTGCATGTACGACCAAAATTTAAAATAAATCTGATAAACTTATTTTGAAAAATTGTAGCCTACCTTTTTTCGTTTTTAGTTAATAACTACCAAAACAACAATTTTCGAGTTACAGCTTTTTTAGTTTTGTGTAGGCTATTTACTAACAGCTTTTAATGATCAAAATAGTTAGTGTTGTTTCTCAGAGATATTTGGCGGTTTTTAATTTTTAGAGCTATTTTACCGAATTAGTAAAATACATCCCAGCAATGAATTAGGCTACAATTGGGATATACAGGCGGGTATTCAAGAAAAAACCTGGGGGAACACTGCTATATATTTCCGACTATCCCCATACTAAGTGAGACAGTAAATGAATACGAGATGTGTTCAGAAAGTAAGGAGAATTTTAATTTTTTTAACAAAATATTTATTTATTCTTCTACATTGATGTTGTCGCCTTCACAATAGACCTCATTGGAGATTATGCACTTGTGACAGCACTTTTTCCAATCCTCGAAACACTTCTCAAACTCGATCTTTGAGATAGCCTTTAGTTCTTTCAGCGATGCGCTTTTAATGTCATCTACGACTGTAAAACGACGGCCCTTTAAGGTTCTCTTTACTTGTCGAGCCTTTTTCGGTCTTGGCGAGCCAGAATGCCTCCACTGGGATGATTGAGCCTTAGTTTCGACGTCATATCCGTAAACCCATATTTCGTCACCTATTATAATACGTTTCAATAATTCTGCATCGTCATTGACTTCATTTAGTGACTCCTGAGCAACTTCCATTCGCCGCTGTTTTTGTTCAAAATTCAACAATTTTGGAACGAATTTTGCTGCCACGCGTTTCATACACAAAACATTGGAAACAATGTCATGACATGATCCAATCGATATGCCAATACCATCAGCGACCTCTCTAATTGTGATTCGACGATTGTTCATAACCACTTCTTTCACTTTTTCCACGTTTTCATCGGTTGTTGATGTGCTGGGGCGTCCAGGGCGTTCGTCATCTTCAACGTGATCGCGGCCTTCTTGGAAACGCTTATACCACTCGTAAACTCTTGCTTTACTCATAGCAGACTTACCAAAGGCCTTTGTTAACATTTCATACACTTTGTTACACTTTATTCCATTTTTTACGCAAAATTTGATACAAATTCTTTGATCCATTTCTTTTAACAAACGAAAATCGCTGACCTCATAAAAACACGTCTAACCTTAGTGGCTGTCACAGGCAAAGTCAACAGTGAAAACAGCTGAAAGTTTTATCATACTTCAAGGGCATATATACCAACATAATAAAAAAAATGTTTGACAATCGGACTCTCCAAGCCTGCGAAATTGAAAAATTCTCGTTACTTTCTGAACACACCTCGTACACATTTTTTCATTAAGTGATTTATGAAGTGAACTAATTATCAAGAAAACATTTTCAAATGAAAACAGTTTAAGAGATTTAACCAATAATAAATCTATATATTTCATGAAAGTGTTTTGCAAAAACAATATGTTTTAATTAGTAGCCTAATCAAAATATGAAGAAATTGAACACTCACGTAATCACTGATTGAAAATTAGTGTTTAAAATAGAATACTCTATTTAAAATGATAAATAAGAGAAATATTTTTAATTTTTGGTATGACTAATACTTCTTGAAAAATTTGTATTTTTAAATAACTTTTATAACTTTTACTATTTCATAATATTGTAACCAAAAATAACAATATAACCTTATAATAAAAACATTACATTTAGGTCTGTACAAGTAGAAGAGAGAGAGCCTACAATAGCCTATAATTTATTAGTTATTTCACTTTGTTTTACTTAATAAACTGTCACTTCCAGAAATACCCTTAGGCTAAAGGGTTAGTGAGCGAGAAAAGTTATTACTTTCCGCTATAAATCATGAACTTGATTCGTAAAATGTCTATTTATGATGCAGCCATTACTGTAATTAATGGTATTAAAATATAAGCGTTTGAAGGAGGTGAACGTTGTGTTGCAGGGAAACAATGGAGTCGATGTTAAGCGAGCAACACTTCCTCAGGTCCCCTCTCCTGGACAACAGCAACCTGACCTTGGAAGAGCGCGCCCTCCTGGCAGCCAGATCTCAGCTGTTTCTCCGCGCAGCAGCCGCAGCCGCAGCGAACCCCTACAACGCGCTGAACCCAATGTGTTCCCTGTACGGCGCCAGCAGCAGTGCCAGTCCTCTGTGGAGTCAGTGGGCGTGTATAGGACCATCCCTCCTCGCTCAGCAGCAGCTAGCGGCCGCCAGTTCGGCCAGTCCCGCTCTGCCGAGGCCGCTCTACCCTCGACTACCGCAGCAGCGTTTCTCCCCTTACTGCATCCCCTTGCGTGCTGATAAACCCGCTACCTTGTCGCCAGTATCGTCGCCGGACAGCCTTCGGGAGACCGCCGACCAGTCGCCGCACAGTCCGTCTTAAGCATCGACGCGCCCGTGTTCCGTGCCTGTTCCTATAAAATCATATCTTATTTAAGCCTTAAACTGGAAGTCACTAAAACTAGCTATTTTTGAAAACTCTAGATGTTCCGTATTAAATGCTTTTACCTAACTTGAACACTTGTTTTATATCATAGTTTACTGAAGCTGTAATTTATGTTGTCTTATTAAAAACTGTAAAATATCAAAAACAAACAAATTCCAGAAATATATAACATGTTCCTGCAGTGTTAAAAATGCAGGACGTTCAATGTTCCTGCAGAAAGTTTTAATATTATTAGTCTATTTATTTACATTAGATCTTTACATTTATAATATAACTGATTATAATTATTTGAACTGCATAAATTTCATTCTACTGTTTAAAATCAATTATTTCAAAAGTACAACAATGAAAAAATGTTTCGTTCAAAAATGTTGTCAATAATTAGTTTATAATAGTAAAATTAAAACAATATGCAACGTTCATCATCCAGTTTCCTAACATAAAAAATTATCAACAATTAAACCGTTTCAAAAAAAAAAAACGAGTTGAATCCGAATGTTAGTATTTAAATATATTGTGAACATAGTTTTGTACAAATGTTGTAAAATAGTTTTGTGGATTAAAAAAAAATTAAACGTTTTCTATTTTATTGGGTTCTCTCTTCGTTATTTGATTTTTAATATAATTTATATATTTTATTTATTCGCGTTGCGCGTAGATGTCGAGGTACAAAACCATTTGAAGTTAAAATTATTGTGATATAAATTAATAAGTATTTAGTATTATTTTATTTTTTTATATGTACAATGTTACCTGTTGGATTTAATTATATCAGTTTCTTTTGGGCAAAAATTAAAACAGATTTAGAATGAAATAGTTTATTTAGAAGCCTAACTTCTTTCAATAGTTGTTTCGGTTTGATTTTTAATTTTTTTAAATAGTATTTGTAAATTTCTTAATAACTAGTAACGTCAAATATAATAGAAATCGATTTTTTTTTTATTTCAGAATAAATAAAAAGTTGGTTATATTCCTTTTTTAAATTGTAAAAATTTATTATTTTCTGTTATTATGTTTTAATAGTTACTACATTTTCAAAAAAAAAATGTCTAACGTAAAAAAAATGTCAAATTTATATTAAATTACTGACTGAAAGTATTATAAAAAAGCACAAAATAAAGATTTATTTTGTTAAAACAAAAAAATTGTGTTTAATACAAATTTGTTGAAAGTAGCGTACTGTATTATTTTTAATATTATCGACCAACACTTCTGAAAGTTCTTAAAATTGTAAGTTTATAAGTTAGAAGTATTACCAAAATCAGTTAAAATTTAATTTTTGTTTAACTGTAACGTTATTTTTGAGATTTTTAAAATAATATTATAATAACAAATTAAAAAACTCTGTTATGTTAGAACTGAAAAACGTTCATAAAGCCTTTAATCGTATCAATATTTGGACTAAACAGCATCAATTTTAGAAAGTTTACAATAATTTTTGAGTTTGCTATAAAATGTTGTTATAGTTTAATGATATAAAAATATACCTCCAGGTATGTTACTCATTAAAATTTAACTTTCAAGTAAAGCCATCAATATTTATTATCCTTATTTATAGGCCTAAACAATATAAAAATGATAATTAATAAAACTGGCCAACGATAAACGCAAACATAATTTATAACCTTAGAAAATCTAATTTTCTTAATTATTTGAAAATATTCAGAAATATAGAAATAATACTTGTTATTAATATTTCATATGCACACTACTAGAAAGTAGACAGAAAGAAGCATTTAAAAAATGTGTAATGAAAAATTAATTTGTTTACAGTTTATCCCAAAATGTTTATTTAATTTTAAATAAATATAGAAATTATTGTTGAAACATTGCCTACATTTCTTGCAAAAGTTTATACATAGGCTGAGTTAGTACATACGTTATTACGTCACTGTTCTGTGGCTTAACTACAAATTATGTATAATTAAAACGCCCACATACACACACACACACACACACACACACACACACACATACGGTAAAACAACAATAAGCAATATTTTAATCTAACCTGACTTATGGAAATATTTTTGTACAAGGCCTATTGCTAAGGAACATAGTTATAGAACAATATTCCAAGTGTATAATTTAGTAAAGAAAATAAAAAGCTGTCAAAGAGTGAAATCTATAAATCTGTTGAGAATATGACCACCTATTAAATCATATTTTTATAGCCTATACAACAGGCAAATTTATTAACCCAGCTTTTATTTTCTACTTTTTCTTTTTACTCTTTTTGCCGGGGTCTTACCGCAAAACATTTCTTCGACAGACATTCAATTTTTGTTACATTAACTTTTAAATTTTCAAAAGTTTTCTGAAAAAAATTGCCCTAAATATTTATAAAATTTTAAAATCAATTTACTCATGTAAATTGACAATTTCCTGGTATTCTTTAAGAGTCATATTGCTATAAAATAAACAATGCAAAAACATTGCACAAACTTTCTCATATACTGAGCAATTATTTACAAAAAAATCGGTTTAGAATTGTTCCACAAAAAAACAGTTCAGGCCTATTGCGTAGAGGCTACGCGAGTTAGAAGTGAATACCGTATTAAGGTTCCGTTGAATGGCTATAGTTTTCCAATATTTTATTCAATTCATTTTTCATATCTTGCATTCTTAATAGTTTGTACATATTTCAGGAATAGTTTGTACGGTTTTTTTGTCGTACGTGAATTAAGTCCTTCTCATAACGTAAACTTTCATTAGTTCTCTTTTTGGAAATTGTATCCATTTTTAAAATATAAAATTGATCAAACCCTTTTTGACAAAGTGAAATTGCCTTTTATAACCTAAAAATTACACAAATACGTGCTACATAATATCTGTTTAAACGTTATTACAAAGCATCTGTAATACATCACTTGTACAATAAATAACATCTGTTTTTATTACCAAAATTTATAAATAATATTTCATTTATTTTGTTCATTTTAACATTTATACTTCTAATTGTACCATTATTTTATTTAGGCCTAATATTTATTCTATCCTACTCTTTCAGTATGGTGAAGTCGCCTGATTTTGTAATACATAATACTCGCTGACTGGCATCTTTGTGATAACCAGCTGTTTGAACCATCAGCTGTTTCATGAGTTCTACACTGTTTCCTTCCGTTGCTCTCAATTACTCGATTTCATTGCGCTACACAATTTGCCATACCGGGAGTAAAGAAGTATTCACTTCAAAAAACTAAAAATCAACTAAGTTGTTTGATCTGGTTTGAACGAACCGATGTTTGTTAATTTTAAACTATTTTTACTAAAAAGTGCTTGAATACAAGTACTATAAAGGAACTAAAAGAGTAGTGTTAGATATAAACAATCTACACATATAAAAATTTCATACAAATCGGTCATTAAGTTTAGTCTCCAGGAATATGCGCAGACACACAGAACAGAAATCTATATAACCTTACTTTTTGTACTGGGGGGGGGGTTATATTCCTGTTTTTAGCAAACGTTTGAAACCAAATATCCTGTAACAAAAACATTCTGTGAACAAATATTGTTTCCCTTTTGATTAGTCCAATTTTAAGAATAAACTTTATCAACAATTTCTTACGTTAGTGTCGAACGTCTAATGTACTTGTTATTCCGATTACTGTTTATACGCTAGCGTGTGTACCTGACGTACATACAGGGCTATTTGGTATTTGTAGTTAAATTTTACTTGATAAGATATCTGGTGGTAGATCGTAATATATATTTTTTTATTACCGAAACAAAAATATACTTTTTAAACAATTAATTTGAATTTGAATTTGCTTCTAAAAAGTCACTTTTAATTTTACCAATTCTTTCGTAAAATGAGAAAATATTCGCTGCGATGTGTAAGAAAACACAGAAACATTGTTATGAATAAAATAAATGTAATTTAATTTCGACGTGTTTAACTTTAAGTGCTTGTATATAAACATATGATTAGTTTAATTTTGTTGGTTACTTTTGGAATGTAAATGTACAGCTGTAAAGTTTATGAGCATTTTCTTGTAAACATTTTTGTCTGGCATTAACTTTTAATCCTATTTGAATGGCTGTAAATTGATTATTTATAAATGGGTTATACAATATTTAATGATTATTACAATTACCAATAAATTACGAAAATAATTCAGTATTATAGAAGTCGTAAAGTGAATAAAATTCTTTATTCGAATTGTAAATTTGAATGAGAAAATATCTTACACGTAAGACTTTTGGGATTTGCCTTTTGTAAAACGATCACCAAATTTCGTATTTTGTTAAATCAGATGTTGCCGGCTTGAAATAGAAGTAAACAGGAAAAAATGTTTCTGGGCTTTATACAAGATATCTTCGTATCAAATTTTAAATCAATCGGTCAATGCGATTTGTAAATTCAAAGGCCGCCATCTTGAAATGGGTGTGAAAGGAAGAAATCTTACACGTCATTCGAGCTTTATACAAGGTATCTCTGTGCCAAAGTTCAAAATAATCGGTCAATGCATTTGGTCAAAACTGCGTAACAGACAAACCAAATGATGAACAGTCAAGATGAAACAGAGGCCTCGCTCCGCTCAATAATGAACAAACTTTGCCTCTAGACACACAATGTAATAATAAACACTGTTTTTTTATCACCTGGTTAAATTCAAATGACATGAAAAAACTTTATTAAATTTTTTTTAAAATCCAATTCCAGTGATTTTACTTTCTCCACATACGAAGCAGGCCCACAATGAAG
Source organism: Callitettix versicolor (assembly GCA_022606455.1). NCBI lineage: Eukaryota > Metazoa > Arthropoda > Insecta > Hemiptera > Cercopidae > Callitettix > Callitettix versicolor. Next base: position 98,465,756 of record CM040189.1, read on the forward strand.
AAAGTTTTGTGATAGTAAAAAAAACCAAATCTTGTGATTTTGTTTTTACATGGATGTGTGTGTTTGCGTGCGCGCGCGTGTGTGTGTGTGTTTGTGTGTAGCCGGTGACTTAACTAATTGACCGTTTTTTACTCAATTTTGCATGTAGTTTTGGTTTATGCATTTTAAATAATTAATTTTGTTAAAAAGTATCAAAATTAAAAACTTTCGAAATCGGCTGTAATGATTTTAAATGCATTAAAACCTCGTCTCAAATGCAGACCATAAATATTTAAACAAAATAGTGAAATTGTCATTTCCCCTCAGTAGGAACCTGAAAGTTTTTTATAATCTTCTGCTTTTCTGCTAGGATTATTGTCACTATGTTCAGTATAATAATTTGCCTTCCCTAGCTTCGTCAATTCTACTTTCGTCGACGCGTTTCGGAGAACCTCTATCTTCAAAAACTATATCTATACTCAAGTATTGAATATAGATATAGTTTTTGAAGATGTAGGTTCACCGAAACTCGTCAACAAAAGTAGAATTGACGAAGCTATAGAAGGCAGATTATTATACTGAACATACCTAAAGGTTTCTTTACGTTTACCAGTAGGCCTATTCTTATGGAAACTACATGACAGGAAATCGCAATTTTTCTTAAACAATTCGGGTTTGTAGTAGAACATCTTGAAACATCCAAATTAAAACAGTTCTTAACGCTGATTCCGTTGGTAAAATCAGATTAAAAAAAAAATAAGACAACGAAGATTTATGTTATAAAGATTTGAAATGACCGCCATTTCGCTAAACAATTTTTTTCTGGTCAAGGAATTTGTTCGTTATTTTACCAATATTGAATTTTGTGCCAAGTATGAATCAAACTGATTTAAAATTTGGAACGAGAGCGGGATAAAACATAAGTATGTAAATAAATTTAACGATCCTTCAAAAAGTGATCAGGAATTTAGGATCGGCATTTAAGGTAGCGTTTGCAAATTTGATAAAAACTAAATTATCCTGAGATACGGGCAAACTACTTCATGTATTTCAAATTTCATTAAAATCTGTTATTTTTATTTATTTATTTGGCTTAGGAAAGTTCAGAATAAAAATCCCTTTGTTAGATATGAAGGCATAATAATTCTTTTATAAATAATAACCTCAAATATATCATACCTAACGTACTTACAGAGCTATTTGGTATTTGTAGTTAAATTTTACTTGATAAGATATCTGGTGGTAGATCGTAATATATATTTTTTTTTATTACCGAAACAAAAATATAATTTTTAAACAATTAATTATAATTTGAATTTGCTTCTAAAAAGTCACTTTTAATTTTACCAATTCTTTCGTAAAATGAGAAAATATTTGCTGCGATATGTAAGAAAACACAGAAACATTGTTAATGCATAAAATAAATGTAATTTAATTTCGACGTGTTTAACTTAAGTGCTTGTATATAAACATATGATTAGTTTAATTTTGTTGGTAATGGGTTATACAATATTTAATGATTATTACAATTACCAATAAATTACGAAAATAATTCAGTATTATAGAAGTCGTAAAGTGAATAAAATTCTTTATTCGAATTGTATTTGGCGTTTCATTTGCCTTTTTGTGCTGCCTTGATTTTGTGGGCGTAGCCTGTGTTTCTGTTTAGGTTTATCTATGAGTGGTTCAAAGAACAGTTGGCCTCGCAGTATATTCTTAATTAATGCACAGGGCGTTCCACGACAGAGCTCGTAAGTAACCGTAATATTTACGAAAAATGTTACTTTACCAACTTCATTGGAAATTAAAGTTGGTTCGCTCTTTCTACACGAAGCGATCAAAATTATGATAGGTTTTGCCGTTACAGGATATATCACAACGTTAAATCTGAACCCGCCATCTTGAAAAGGAAATGAATGAGAAAATATCTTACACGTAAGACTTTTGGGATTTATAAACGGTACCTTCGTAGCAAATTTAAAACGATCACCAAATTTCGTACACAAATCATTGTTAAATCAGATGTTGCCGTCTTGAAATAGAAGTAAACAGGAAAAAATGCTATATATTTGTCATTTGGGCTTTATACAAGATATCTTCGTATCAAATTTTAAATCAATCGGTCAATGCGATTGGCCAAAACTGCGTGACTCGTTATTGTAAATTCAAAGGCCGCCATCTTGAAATGGGTGTGAAAGGAAGAAATCTTACACGTCATTCGAGCTTTATACAAGGTATCTCTGTGCCAAAGTTCAAAATAATCGGTCAATGCATTTGGTCAAAACTGCGTAACAGACAAACCAAATGATGAACAGTCAAGATGAAACAGAGGCCTCGCTCCACTCAATAATGAACAAACTTTGCCTCTAGACACACAATGTAATAATAAACACTGTTTTTTTATCACCTGGTTAAATTCAAATGACATGAAAAAACTTTATTAAATTTTTTTTAAAATCCAATTCCAGTGATTTTACTTTCTCCACATACGAAGTAGGCCCACAATGAAGAAAGTTTTGTGATAGTAAAAAAAAAACCAAATCTTGTGATTTTGTTTTTACATGGATGTGTGTGTTTGCGTGCGCGCGCGTGTGTGTGTGTGTTTGTGTGTAGCCGGTGACTTAACTAATTGACCGTTTTTACTCAATTTTGCATGTAGTTTTGGTTTATGCATTTTAAATATTTAATTTTGTTAAAAGTATCAAAATTAAAAACTTTCGAAATCGGCTGTAATGATTTTAAATGCATTAAAACCTCGTCTCAAATGCAGACCATAAATATTTAAACAAAATAGTGAAATTGTCATTTCCCCTCAGTAGGAACCTGAAAGTTTTTATAATCTTCTGCTTTTCTGCTAGGATTATTGTCACTATGTTCAGTATAATATTCTAAACAATTCGGGTTTGTAGTAGAACATCTTGAAACACCCAAATTAAAACAGTTTATAACGCTGATTCCGTTGGTAAAATCAGATTAAAAAAAAATAAGACAACGAAGATTTATGTTATAAAAATTTGAAATGACCGCCATTTCGCTAAACAATTTTTTTCTGGTCAAGGAATTTGTTCGTTATTTTACCAATATTGAATTTTGTGCCAAGTATGAATCAAACTGATTTAAAATTTGGAACGAGAGCGGGATAAAACATAAGTATGTAAATAAATTTAACGATCCTTCAAAAAGTGATCAGGAATTTAGGATCGGCATTTAAGGTAGCGTTTGCAAATTTGATAAAAACTAAATTATCCTGAGATACGGGCAAACTACTTCATGTATTTCAAATTTCATTAAAATCTGTTATTTTTATTTATTTATTTGGCTTAGGAAAGTTCAGAATAAAAACCCCGTTTTTAGATTTGAAGGCATAATAATTCTTTTATAAATAATAACCTCAAATATATCATAACGTAACTACTTCGAACTCAGTAAATAAAATTTTAATATTCATTTTAAAATCGAATGAATACAATACTCTCACAATCCTAGAACATATTTAATTAAATCTTATTGTAGAATATTAATTATTGTGAGCGGAATATTAATTAGTGTGAGTTGAATATTAATTAATGTGATTCGTGTTGCATTACTAAAACATAACAAAAACCGATACAACAAAAACTGCAGCTTGACATAACGCTAACGCGCCATGAAAATACGCAATACATAACATATGGTGAATGGTTGCCGTGTGGGCATGCGCACTGACAGTTCCTGAACAGCAAACTTAATATTTTATATTTAAGTTATGGGCCGTGAAGAACACATGTACGGTCAACAGTCCAAATAAGCAAACGCAACAGACAAAAGAAACTCTCAGACAATATTAGGCTACTGCACAAACATGCGTGGACTGTTTGCTTTTGACTGGTTATTATAAGCAAATTGTTTGATAGCCTATATTGTAATACTGTTTATTCAATATGCTGATAAACATTGAATAGGCCAACAGATGTGTGGTAACGTAGTTTCTTGTGCCTTTAAGTAATATTTGTACACAACTTAAATGTTCAAAAACAGCAGAAAACCACATTTTAATAAGAAAAAAAGTAGGCAGTAGTGGACTGTATACTTCGTTCACTATTACGATTTAATTAGCTGTTACCCGTTGCGGCTTCACACGCAACTGTAATGTAGGTAATAAAATTTATAGTCGATTTTCAAAATCATGAGTACGTTCATTTCAGTTTAATATATTTGTAAATACAATATTATATGATTTTATGGTTTTTTGCCAAGACATAGATTTTTCCTACTCGACACTAGAATAGGCTATAACTGACCATGGGAGAAGCACGGAATTCCAGATGTATTCCTGCTACTCTTAATATCTGACCCTGTGACTTATTAATTGTCATTGTAAATGCCAACTTCAATGGAAACTGAAATATTTTACTTTGGAAAGGCAGGTTGTTTGGAATTATAAGATGGTTTCAATGAAAATCTTTGCAAATGTAAGCTTATAAACAATAATTTTATAATAAATAATAACAGGGATTCAGATTTTTAAAACGGGAATACATCTATGTCCATCTCAGGTACCTAAAGCATGTTCATTTTATATTTCATCTCAATCGGTCCAGTAGTTAATGTGTGATTGAATAACAAACTAAAACACACACATAAACTTTCAAATTTAAAATATTATATTAAGAAGTATAAAATATTATTAAAACGTCACTGTTGTAGCCTACAGTTAACACATATCACAAAACTGAATACTAAATAATTCAGTTGCACTGGATAAGTAGTATAATGGCATTTAAATATTTATTATTCACACCTACCAATATATAATAAATGTATAAAACGTCACTGTTACTCAGTTAATACTTGACACAAATTAAATAATTAAGTTGGACTGGGTAAGTAATATAATGGCGCGAACATACAAGTTTTCACTTCAAAAATACATTTTAAAAAAATATTTTTTCCGTGCAATACATACATCCATACCCCGCCATAAGAAGTAACCACTTCAATAAATGGCGCCAAAACAACGTTACACAACTTTCCCATGTTAATTTCTAAAAAATCTTAGGTGATAAAAAAACTCGGGAATCGCTTTTACTTCTCCAAAAACCGTACTTCGGAATTTCCTCAGTTTCGATTACACACAAAAAATCGACATTAAATTGAAAAACAGACACTGGTCAAAGCTTATAGGCTATTCGGTTTTTTCAACCTCACTACTGTACTGAAGCCTATATTTCTTAATTTCATATTTGCTACACTGAAATTAGTTTTATATTATATTCATTGATGACCAAAAAATTTGATCAACCGATTTCAAAAAATTACGGCGATTCTTTAACTGTAGCCTAATTGTCTAAGAGTTATTACGTTTTTACAAGTAGTCATACGTTTTGTTTGAGCAAAATTTGGTAGAAAAGAGAAAATGTGATTTTTAGCTAAAACAATACACGTGTGGAACTTCGGCCAATTACCGACAGACGCGAAGCTTTTATTAAAGATATCTTTGCTGAATATATAATTAGTTTGAAGATATGTTTACAAATATCTTGTCTTGTTTAAATAAATAAATACGTGAACCTAACTTAGATGTTATTTATTGTAGTTGTAGTAAAAGATCAGTTGTTTTACATTAATTCCTAACGATCAGCTGATTTCATTGAACAGGCTACAATAAGTTTCAGGTTATGTTGTTAAAAACTAGCAATATTAACAACAATTATTATAAACGTTTATATTAATTTCAAATGAATGTATTATAAACGGTTACAACGTGCACGTGTTCAATTACGAAAAATATCGAAAACAAAGCAACACAACGTTTTCGTATAATAAGCGTGTACTGTATCGAAAAGGAGAAAGAAAAATAAAAGAGACAGATATAGAGAGATGAAGTTTGTTTTCTCGTTCGTTCCGCACTTCCGTTACACTGTTCGTTCGGTAGACGTTTTACTATTCACTCCTCTCGCCAAAGCTAATACTAAAAGCTTCGATTAAAAATCCCATAACACTTTTTACAAACACCAAAAATGGCCCCGAGATAAACACAAACGTTAACTGCATAAGAAATGTCATCAGTCTAGCCTGTGCTTAGTGTCACAAGACGCTCACGAAAACATAAACATCCATTGAAATCTCAAAATTGATTTTTTCATGATCCATACAATGCAGATGCAGTACAATATATTTTCTCTCTTTTTTTTAAAACCCCTATTCATAAACCGGAATTTTGAAGTGAGCTTTTAATGTTAGTTTTGGCGAGTGGAGTGAATGGAAAAAGTCTGCCGAACGGAAGTATGTAACGGAAACATGAAACGAATTAGCAAACGAATTTCGTCCCTTTGTCTACTTATTTTTCATCCTCCTTTTCGATATCAGTACACGCGTATGATGATGAAAAACGTTGGTTTCGGTATTTTTCCTTAGTTGAAGGACACGTGCACGTTGTAACCATTTATAGGCCTAATATATTCAAAATTAATATAAATGTTTATAATAATTGTTGTTAACGTTGCTATAACCTATCAGGTGTTCAATGAAATCAGCTGATCGTTACGAATTAATACAAAACAACTATATTTTACTATAACTGCAGTAAATAATATCTAAGCTAGGTTTACGTATTTATTTATTCAAACAAAACAAAATATTTGTAAACATATCTTCAAACTAATTATATATTCAGCAAAGATATTATTAACAAAAGATTTGCTTCTCTCGGCAACTCCCCGAGTTCCACACGTGTACTTTTTTCGTAAATAATACATTTTAGGATTGGACTCGGTTACAATATACAAGAAAACTACCAAGTTTTATAATTTTGTAATTTTGGCTCCCGTTTAGAAGATCCTGAACTAACAAAAACAAAAAGCTTGTATAGTGTTAATGGCGAGAACCAAAATAATCATGGATTCAGAGGAATCCAGATCTACGTATTTTTCTTTATGCATATGGTAATGAAAGATAAAAGTTTCGATTAAAATACCTTTCGAAATACAGTATAAAGGTATTACTGTATGTTCTAACAATTTCCTTTTATTATTTTTTGGGGAATTTTATTAAAAGATGTGGCAATCAATACGTAATCCATTGTTAAAAATAACCATAAAATAAATTTAAAGATGTGACGTCACTGAGCAGACAATAAACATGGCGGTGGTACGAGATACACGCAGCATATGGAGTGAAAGACATAAACTTAAAAAGGTTGTTTAGCCTGAAACACTATTACAGGGTTAAATAATGTGTAAAAGAAGTAAAAGGCGGAAGGCGGAAGGAGGAAGGAGGGCTGGTTGCTATGGCAACGTTAATCCGTCAGTCAGACGCTTTCCTTCACACCCTATCTGCAGTTACTGTTCTGTAGCTCCGTTGCCTCGCATCTCCTCCAGGCCCGATGCATTATTAAGATAGACCGAGAAATATGGGGGCATTTTCAACGCGATAAGACGTTAATGGCTTCAACTTTACACTCTATCGCGCTTGGCGTCCATTCCCAGGGAATTCCCCGTATGATATGTCAGTGCCAAATAATGGACTTTCTTTTTATTGCGTTTCACAATACTTTAACACAAGGATCGTCGCCGTTATTTTCTCCGGCGTTGCTTGGCCAGCTCTTATCGGCCAGACAATAAAACAGATAACGCGCTTTACAGCTTCCCATAACACGCCCCCGGATATTGCCACATATTATTTTAGTTTCATATTTTTAGTGCCGAATATTTTAACATATTTTTTCGCTTAATTTTCGTTTCAGAATTATTGCCTTGAAGTCGGTTTTATGGCGCCAACAAAACTAGGTTTTAAGACTGGAAATGAAACGCATATTAGTTTTCAGATTGTGTAATATGCGTTCAGAGAAATGTACAACAAAAATATATCGTGTGTCCCGAAAGTCCTGCCCATTCTCAAGTGCAAGTAAAAAAAAACGTTCGGCAAGGTCTGGCGTTCGAAAACGTGTACTTTTCGGAATATGGAACTATTTCACTTTACTTTCTAACCTCACATTTTAAGATAAGTAGAAAATTTTAAATATAAACCTCCATAACAAACTCTTTTAACAAAAATAGAGGTTATTTGTTACCCTTATTAAAAAAACACTTACTTTTTAAACTAACATAAACTAACCACAACCATAACCTAACCTAAACTATCCTAATCTAACCTAACCTAATCCATAACTTAACCTAACCTATCCATAACCATAACGTAATCTAACCTAAACTAACCTAACCCATAATCTAAACTTACCTAGCCTAACCTAACCTACTCAAACCTGCTCAAAATACTTAATTATATTTCTGTTACATTTTTCTTTTATCATAACGGAAGTGTTACTCCCTTAAGAACCTCAGCCATTATGGATTTTTGTGAACTTTCCAGTCCCTAAAGTATCAAGTTCAGTTCTACGCCCTTTGTGAGTCTGAAATTGCTTCGCTAGGTTTCCAACTTCTGACAGCAGCTCCTGTATTGCTAAAGATCATCGGTCTTTTCCTCTCCAGTGCCTTATACTTCTGATGTTCTACTGTTTCCAACGTGCTTTATATAATTCTGCAGCTTTAACATACCAAGGTGACTCTTGGTTCGACAATCCATTTCAAATTTTTCTTTTTAATTATTCTCTAAAATCTCATAGCCTTTAAAATATCTCTCTCCACCTGAACCAGCCAACACCGTTTTAGTCTACTTCTTCTCACTATAACGGTTATATTTTCCACAAGCATCTGCCGGCACCTTCATCCTCTGCAGATGCTCCAACCGACCAATCTTCTGGACTTGAAACGTACGTAGATTTTTTCAACGCTTTCTCAATATTCATTTATTTTCCTTGTTCGCATTATCTGTTAAAAGTTTCGTTGGAACTACAGTCCGTTCAAAAATTCTTAACGTGCTCGAGACAATGTCGGCAGCGCATTCAGTAACCTCTGTACTGATTATTTATAAGCAATTAAAGTTTTGTGGACCTCTTCTGATATTTTGTTTTCCTGATTCAACACGACTTAACGGTAGAAAAAAATGTTTACACTTTTGAAAGTATAACTTCCTTAACTCTAAAATCTGTGAATTTGTCATGTTCATTGTAAAAACTTTACGACAAAAGTTAGAAATTTAACATAAGTTTAACATTTTAAACATAAATTTAAAATGTTAAATTAATTCTACCTTTAATATGGCGTAATTGTTTCAATTTTTTCTCTTAATTTGATGACACTTTTTTCACGAAAAAAAAAATAAACACAGACAGCAACTGACCAACGCATTAATTTAGTTATTAAATTAATTTTTTTAGCGAAATCCCATTGAAAAATGAACTATTATAGCGGCCATCATGGTAAAACCCGGACCCTGTGATCGGTATGTACGTATATGTACGTGTTTCGATAGCACTTTAGCTTTTATGATTTTCTTCCGATTTTGTTCAAACTTGGTACAAAAATTGATTTTGACAATAGTTATTCAAGAAAGTTAGTTCAACAATTCCAAAACAGCGTAAATTGAAAATGTCTGGAAAAACTTGATTTTCTTATCCCTTATTTTTTTTACTATGATAATCTGATTACAACTGACGTAATAAGTATTGAAAATCTCCATAATATCTGCGAAACTATGCAAACCACTATTATATAAAACAAATTGACAAATAGAGTTATTGCTACAATTAGGCCTCGGGAATGGGAATATTTCGTATTGCTAAAACCATTATTTGAAATGGTTCATTTTTGTCGATACAGCCTGTAACATCTAAAATATTGTTTTTTCAACTCTTTTTAAATTCATAACCTCCAAAATATTCACGCGATATTCAATGCAAGTTATTTTGTATCTCTATTACAGTTTTCATTTATTAAATTATTTGCTTATACCTTTCTGTTTTCTGTGCCATTCATAAAGTTTGTGTAACTGCATATTTCGAAACGTAAAGTCAAGTCTACTTCAACGATTACTAAACAGTTATTTACCCTAAATCTATTTAGAAATACATTACCTTTTGCGGCTAGTGATGTCATATCTTCATCGGCAAATTGGTGTTTTTATGTAAGTACATCCATCGATAAATTTGTGCTTATAAGCAAGTACATCTACCAGTAAATCGGTGTTTTTAAGCAAGCAGATACAGCCTGACTGCAATTAACTATTGCGTTCACTGCTTTGCCCACTGTAACATCAAACGTCAGACGACAGTGTCGCGTGCAGCACCACAACAGCCTAAGGTGAAATAAGGGTTTACTGAGAAAACAAAATTGGCCCTAATGTGGGTTTCTCAGATTCCAAAACTAAAATATGTGTTTTTAAATGTGTTCCCCTAGTCCCTCCCCGCGGCTCAACTGCTGTCAGTTAAGTGGTTGGTTACTGTTTTGTTTAGGTAGTGTTTTGCGAAACATTTAACTTTCTTTTGTAAAAATATACGATTCAAACAAACAAAATGAAACAGTTTTATGAATCATTACAGAATATCCTGTTTGATATTAAATTATATTTGTTGTTTGTTGTTTTTGGTTGTTGTTGTTATTGTTATTGTTTTTGCTGCTGCTGTTGTTGTTGGTGTTGCTGTTGTTGTTTTTGATGTTATTATTGTTGTTGTTGTTTGTTTTGTTTTTGTTGTTATTGTTTTTGCTATTTTTATTGTTGTAGTTGTTATTGTTTTTGTTTGTTATTGTTTTTGTTTTTGTTTTTGCTGCTGTTATTGTTGTTGTTTTTGTTGCTGTTGTTTTTGTTTTTGCTGCTGTTATTGTTGTTTTTGTTGGTGGTGTTGTTCTTGTTTTTGTTGTTGTTGTTTGTTAATGTTTTTGTTGTTATTGTTTTTGCTGTTGTTATTGTTGTTGTTGTTGTTTTTGTTGCTGCTGTTGTTGTTGTTTTTGCTGTTGTTGTTGGCGGTGTTGTTATTGTTGGTGTTGTTGTTGTTGTCGTGATCGTCGTCGTCGTCGTCGTTCTTGTTATTATTATTGTTGTTGTTGTAGTTTTTGTTGTTTCGTCGTTGTTGTTGTTTGTTGTTATGCTATTGTTGTTGTTATTGTTGTTGTTGCTGCTGGAGTTGTTGTTGTTGTTCTTGTTGCTGCTGCTGCTGCTGCTGCTGCTGCTGCTACTGCTGCTGCTGCTGCTGCTGCTGCTGCTGTTGTTGTTGCTTGTTTGTTGTTGTTGTTGTTGCTTGCTGCTGCTGTTGCTGCTGTTGTTGTTGTTGTTGCTGTTGCTGTTGTTGCTGTTGTTGCTGTTGCTGTTGTTGTTGTTGTTGTTGCTGCTGCTGCTGCTGTTTTTGTTGTTTTGCTGCTGCTGCTGCTGTTGTTTGTTGTTTTATATCTTCGATTTCTTACGATCCGAATATTTTGAGAAAATAACAGTACATACGTTTTCTTTGTGTGATAAAATGTTTCATTCAAATCGTTTTTATCACTTGAATTAAATCTGAGAAAGTTTGTGCAATATTTACTATCTGATATGCCCGTATATTTATGTTCAACACTTGTTTAATATAACTTTTAACAAGTCACTACCTTCATTCAGCCATGACGGTTGCTTATACCACTTAAACCACTAACGTTCTGTTTTTTATCTCGCATGAAGGCATAATCTTCAGAACTTCTTCAAGGCGCCATCTGTACTCAACTGTCTGTGCATAGTTGGCGCTCTTCGCGAATGGAAATTTACATTTTTGACAGCTTTGTAGCACAAAGTATAATTTGTTTAAATTTAAAATGAATCATTTATTACAAAGCAAAATCAAAACTGACAATAGTCTATATATTTGTACAACAAATGTTTATTTTAAAACTGTCTATTTTCGTTTTCAAAGCCTTTTCTCCTTTTTTTCTGCTAACCATATTTTTTTTAAATATTGTTTCACCAGCTTTAAAATCTGCTTACAGGTCTTAGTAGCGTTTTAAACTTTCAAATTGCATTGAAATTACGGAAATAAACCTTAATCACGCGTCAAATTTAATTTGTTAATTGAAACGGATTTTAAAAATTCAAAATTCTAATTTACGCATTTTTTTAACGCTGATTAAAATGGTAAAATCAAATTTTTAAATTCATTATAGACAAACATATCATTAATTTTTTACAGATTTGAAACGACCGTTTTGAAAACTTGGAACGAAACTCACTCACATATATTTGAGTTATCTAAAAAGTCAGGAACGGAGCTTATTTCAAGATCCAGTCTGGATGGTACCATGATGACAGCTTAAAAGCTCTTTTTCAATGAAAATGCGAATAATTATTACCTAATTTAATAATTATTACCTAATTACCTGATAATTATTAGGTAATTGTCATTCGTAAGTGAGCCACTGTCATTATCTGTATTGGTGGTGAACGATGAGCCTGTTTTTTGGCAACACGGCATATTCAAACTTATTTAGACCAACTGCAAAACTGGCTCAAAAATTTGGAGAATTTAGAGTTAACGAAACAAAGACCAGCCGTGTTACGTTTACTCTGCAAAGACAAGCTTGTTTCGAGTAAAGCTGAATGATAACATACTTTCACAGGTAGATGAAGTGAAGTACCTGTGTATGCACCTTGACCGTATCTTAACTTGGAAAAAGCAAAAGTTAGGTCAAAGAAGGTTTGCAACAGAAAGTAAACTGATATTATACAAAGCTATCTTAAAGCCAGTGTGGTAAGCATACGTGGTACTGCAGGTAATTTCAAATCAAATTGCTGGAGTGATTCCAAACAATGTCTATTTTCAATACACTTTACTGCATCAATAATAAGTACTTATACGAGGTGTGTTCAGAAAGTAACGAGAATTTTTTTAATTTCGCGGGCTTGGAGAGTCCGATTGTCAAACAATTTTTTTATTATGTTGGTATACATGCCCTTGAATTATGATAAAACTTTCAGCTGATTTCATTATTGACTTTGTCTGTGACAGCCACTAAGGTTAGACGTGTTTTTATGAGCTCGGCGATTTTCGTTTGTTAAAAGAAATGGATCAAAGGATTTGTATCAAATTTTGCGTAAAAAATCGAATAAAGTGTTTGAAATGTTAACAAAGGCCTATGGTGAATCTGATATGAGTAGAAAGAGTTTACGAGTGGTATAAACGTTTCCAAGAAGGCCGTGAAGACGTTGAAGATGAACGCCCTGGACACCCCAGTACAGCAACAACCGATGATAACATGGAAAAATTGAAAGAAATGGTTATGAACAATCGCCGAATCACAATTAGAGAAGTCGCTGATGATGTTGGCATATCGATTGGATCATATCATGACATTGTTTCCAGTGTTTTGTGTATGAAACGCGTGGCAGCAAAATTCGTTCCAAAATTGTTGAATTTTGAACAAAAACAGAGGCGAATGGAAGTTGCTAAGGAGTCACTAAATGAAGTCAACGACGATGCAGAATTACTGAAACGTATGAAACGTATTACAGGTGACGAAACATGGGTTTACAGATATGACGTTGACGTTGAAACTAAGGCTCAATCATCCTAGTGGATGCATTCTGGCTCGCCAAGACCGAAAAAGGCTCGACAAGTGCAGTCGAACTTGAAGGTTATGCTCACTGTGTTCTTCGATATTAATGGCATAATGCTTCATGAATTCCTGCCACCAAGTGAAACGGTCAATAAGAAGTAGTACCTACAACTTCAACGCCGTTTGCGTGAAGCAATCCGGAAAAAAACGCCCGGATCTGTGTAAAAACAATTCATGGCTTTTGCGCCACGATAATACACCAGCTCACACTTCATTGCTTGTTCGTGAATTTTTGGCCAAAAACAGTACTGTAATGATGCCCCAGCCTCCATATTCGCTAGACATTGCTCCGTGTGACTTTTTCCTATTTCCAAAAATAGAAAACCTTAATGGGCCGTCGTTTTACTGCCGTAGATGACATTAAAAGTGCATCGTTGAAAGATCTAAAGGCTTTCTCAAAGATCTAGTTTGAGAAGTATTTCGAGGATTGGAAGAAGCGCTGGTACAAGTGCATAATCTCCAATGGGGACTATTTTGAAGGCGACAACATCAGTGTAGAAGAATAAATAAATATTTTGTTCAGAAAATTAAAATTCTCGTTACTTTCTGAACACACCTCGTACTATGATCTAAATATCAGTAACATCAGAATGGAAATTACTAAATTCAGTAAAAATTATCAAAAGCGACTGAATAAACTTTCAAACTCCTTAGCAGTGCACTTGCTGGACAATGATGCCTTTAACCATAATAGACTTAATAGACATTTTGTGGTACATTTATGAAACCGATTTAATTTGTAGAAAGTAGTGTAACAGTCAACAGTAAGATTATCGACCAATCGACTGCACTCTGGATGAAGCCGTTACGTATATTAGAATTGCTTATTATATCTTGTTAATAAAAAATTGCAATGTTACAGTTTAGATAGTAAAAAAAACTAATTGTCATTTTGGTGATTAACTGGAGCCACTATTACGATAAGATCCACCATAATGAATGGGGTTTTGAAATGAATCTGTTATCCAGATCTCTTTTAAGATTAGTGCTTAATTACTTTATAATAGTTTTAAGATATTAAAGTTTCAGGGCTGGTTGTGATGGATTTTGCGCGTCACATGATACGAAGAACATGTATATATAAGAGTATATTTTACGCGTCGCAAGTCTCATATTAAATTAATTATAATTTAAAATTTCCTGTATTTCCACCTGGGATCGATCCGGGGATTTTGCTCGTGTGAGGCGTACGTGATAACACCTACATTTCGGAAACTACGAAGACGTTTGACCTAATTAAATATATGAAATGAATCTTTAACTTAATTTTGGTAGTTATATTAAAAGATCAGTTGTTTTATATTAATTCGTATCGATCAGCTGATTTCGTTGAACAGCTGATAGGCTGTAACAAATTGTAGGTTATGTTGTTAAAAACTATGTTAATTTGCCGTGTTTTCGAACATTATTATCGTAATTAAAATAAAAAGGAAGATACATGATACATGCTTTTTATAATAACAGAAATTGTTTTATTATGTAGTAAATGTATTGCGGAAATGCAATGTTTTAATAAGGAAGAATGTTTAGTTTTCGCCTTCCATGTGCTAAACGCAACAAGTCAAACTTGTGCTCCGTAAGTTCACAGATCAATGAATATTAAGTTTTTCTAAAATTTAACTAAACTTGATCTTACGCAGGTATATGCCTACAGTTAATATTACGTATAGTTAACTAACAGAAATAAATTATTTCTTTGACTGGTGGCTATGCCCCCTGGCCGCAACACGGCCCAAACCCTTTCCTTTTCTGCTACTTACTTCCTATTGGAATCATATATCGAGATACATTTTATGAAACAAAATGTATTTGTATTGAAAATGAAATATTGATTTATCAGAAACATAATTTATATAAATATTCAATTATGAATATAATGATAATCATTAATTTTATTATAATTATATAATCTCATAGTAAAACACATTTTAACGATACATCACATTATGATAAATGTAATGATTATATATAATATCATAGTATTAAAGATAAAATTATTTCATGTAACATTATAATGGTTATAAAGGTTTTGTCTGATGTTTCCTAACTTGTACTTTGATATTTGGTTTTCTCATTTCTCATCATACTCTGATCAGCTGTAGCTCGGCTAAACCTATGATTAAAATCAGCTGTAGCTGTGATATAATCAGCTGTGATATGATGCGGCAAATATAAAATAAAATTAGAAATGTAACAATTGATGCGGTGCGTGACAAATGTGCATGCCTATAAAGTAAAAATTTAATGTTAAGAAACTTTGTAGCTCATCAAAGGCTCGGAAATGTTTTTAATGAGAGCTCACTCGATGTGGAGTGTTGCAAAGCAGTGTTTTAAGTCTTAATATATTAACTTTTAGAACTATCTTGAAATATATGAAAATTTGTAAAAAAAATTACGTCTATTAAAAATATAAGTTTGTATTTTTTCCTAACACATTGCAGTTTTGATAGATTTTTTTATAGAAATTACAAAACGTAAACTATAGTTGATTCTCAAACTTTGAGTATTTTTCATAAATTTAACATTATTCATGCCATTACTTTAAAGAATATGCATGCATAATAAAATTAATGCATTTATTGTATGTTACAGTAATTTATTGATAACAGTGTTTATTTATCATTTATAAGAGAATATTTTTTGTGTTTAACGTCCAACTATTGTGCACACGGGCTATTACAGACGATGGGATAATTTATAGCTTATGAAAATGCCAAGCTCTGGCCGGGAATCGAACCCGGGTCCTCGGGGTGAAAAGAAATAATTTAAGTTCAACTAACCAATTTAAAGTAAGAGATAGGACAATCACGTCTCGCAGCTAACGTGATGGAAGCTAATTTCTAAAAAGTATCAATATAAAAAATAATGTTTGTTTATATTTTTTGAAAATCTGATTTCACCATCAAACGCTGTCCTGCAGTCAGATTAATTTTTGTACTTTAAATGAAATTTGAAAATTTAAAATGTTAATTTATGCAGACTTTTATCGCCGATTACAATGACGAAATCACTTTTTCAAATAAAGTTATAATCTTTATAAGGTTTAACTAATTTTACTAGGGAACGAAATGTAAAAAATTGTTCTAGAGGTCACATATGCGCCCATTTCTCGACCACGGATCTGGGTATTTTCTGTTCAAAAAGCTCAATTTCGAGCTAGAATTCGTTAAAAAGTTTTCTAATATGATCTCTCAAATAAATCATTCTCAAAACAAAAACTCGCTAACAATAATACTTATGTATTTAAAATTGCATATAATGGATACATAAGTGGTAATCAATGAAGTATTTATATGTTATGATATTAGACTTGGAGGAAAAAAACATTACAGGAGAATTTAAAACCGGGTTGAAACGCAAAAACGAAAAAATATTTAAGTATTATTGTTTTTCAATTAAAACATTTACTGGATAATGCAGAACCGATGTAAAAATGATTTAGCGTAGCCTAATACAAAACTGTCACGCGTATAACAATCGTTACCGAGTCCAAATATTTATTTAATCCGTAACAAAACTTTGCGAAATACCCAAATCGCCTTAGCTGGGTGTTTGGGCCTGTTATCTAATTGTGGCAGCTTTAGTATGCCACGGTATGACGTCACAAAGTATTAAGTTGTACAACGTCCTGCGACAGTGGTCCTTCTAGGTGGTCCTCAAGCTTATATGAGCCGATTAAGTTAATCCGATGACTAGGCAGCCTGTCTATCAGCTGATTGGGGCCGATATATGTGGCATTGGCTCCTGTCAGTGGCCGTGTGAAGATTCCAACCCAGGTGTGTGTAACTGGAGACATGTCGTTTTACGTTACGCCATTGGCTTAAACTGATAAG
Source organism: Callitettix versicolor (assembly GCA_022606455.1). Lineage (NCBI taxonomy): Eukaryota > Metazoa > Arthropoda > Insecta > Hemiptera > Cercopidae > Callitettix > Callitettix versicolor. The sequence goes on from CM040189.1 coordinate 98,483,019, forward strand.
AATTTAATATAAACAGGTGTACAAAAGTTTAAGAATTGATGCAGTGATTATAGAAGCTATAAATGTGCATAGTACATTAAATACTGATATATTGACCAATTTATAAGTTAATGAGTATTAGAAACAGCCTACAGATAACCTATACATTGGTTTTTCTTTTATTTCTATTTTGCTATTTTAGAGATAATGTAAGCAACACAATCAAATACAGGCACTGAATCATATTCAACGTATTTATAAAGTTACATTTAAAAGGTAAAACTCAACAAAAGTATGGCTAACTATATTCATTTTTTAAAACTTTTTCCTGAAAATATTCATTTTTTCCGAATAAAATGGTAATACAAATTTTAGAGCTCTAAAAATGCTTTTGTAATATTTTTAATTCAAAATCTCTTTTCTACTTTATTTGATAATAATAATGAACTCTGTCCTGAACGAAGCAGTATGCTTAAAATAATAATAATAACGGCACGCAGCTGTGTCGCTGACATTTCACTACGTTTTTCCTTTAAGATTTACTGAAAAATTTCAGATGCACATAATGTTTAATGTGCATCCTCATTAAATAAGGAAATTGAAGTTTTGTTTTACAATTTTTCAAATTTTTATTTCTTCATTTTAATCATTTCAATCTGTAGTATAAATGCGTTGTACAATTGAATTAATTAAGTTAATTCAAACTTAATTAACGTTTTATTAAGTTTGAAAAAATTCGCATTCAATTTATGCAGATTTTCACGCTTATTTCGATAATAAAATCAGATTTTAGGAAAAAGCAAATAAAATTTTATTTAACCAAAAATAAAAATCATCTATCATGTTTTATTTTCTTTTTATTTTAATTACGATATTTTTTTCGAAAACACGCCACGTGATTTTTATTTTTGGTTCAATAACAGAATTTTTAAATATATTAAATATATAATATATATATATATATATATATATATATATATATATATATTTTCAAGAACTAAACACAAAGAATGGTAAGATAAACAGAGTCAAGCACTTCAAATATCTGGGAGAAATTCTTGAACCCACGGGTGGCGAGAAGGCTGCGCAAAGGGTTCGGCTACTGAGAATGAAGAGGGCTCTTGGTATAACGCGTGATATCTACAATAAGAGATTTATGTCGACGCACACAAAAATCAGACACTACAACACAGTCATAAAACCGGAGGTATTATATGCAAGCGAGACGCTAGCACTCCACACAAAAGCTACCATGGAGGATATTTTGAAGGAAGAACGCAAAATCTTGAGGAAGATTCTTGACCCGAGATTAACAGAAGATGGATACAGGTTGCACTCCCGGAAGACCACAGAGAAGATATCGAACCTGGCAGCAGATATCAGAAGAAGGAGGCTTCGGTTCAATGGACACATCAGTAGACAACGAGACTTGTCAACAGAATCCTTAAGTATATACAAGGTGTCAAATCAACAACGTCGTGGATCGCACAAGTCAGAATAGACCTACATGACGCAGAAATAGACTCAACAGACGTTGAAGACAGGAACGCATACAGGAAAAAGATGCTCGGTTGGAAGGTCCCAGGGAATGAAATCCCAAAGAGAGCAGGGGTAAAATGGACGGAGGAGCGGAGGAGGATCCATGGGTACAGGATGAGGGAGGTGTGGAGGATTAGAAGGAGCAATACATGAGTCGGAGTGCTTTGCGTGATCCAACAGGGTCTATGCGCAAATAATAATAATAATAATAATATATATATATATATATATATATATATATATATATATGTATATGTATGTGTGTGTGTGTGTGTGTGTGTGTGTGTGTGTGTGTGTGTGTGTGTGTGTGTGTGTGTGTGTGTGTGTGTGTGTGTGTGTGTGTGTGTGTGTGTGTGTGTGTGTGTGTGTGTGTGTGTAATGCATTTTATTAAATAATAAAACAAAATTTTACAAAATTAATATAACATTTATGTATTTTTTTAAAAATAATGTACTTGAGTATATTAATGTAAGTATAAATACACTTTAAATATACTAGGCTACTATATATCAATAATTTAATATGAGACTTGCAACGCACAAAATATTGGCCTACTGTTATATAGCAATATAAATGTGTACACTCGAATTCCGCGACGCACAAAATCCAACATCACAACCAGAAACCTAAAACAAGGTTAAAACATTTTTAATATTTAATGTTAAACGTCATTTTGAAACAGCTGAACGGATCTTGCTAACGAACTTACACAATCTCTTGTCGTAAAACTATTAGCGTGCCATGTTTGAACGAAATCCGTAAAAAATTGGCTAACTCTGCGCAGATTGACTACGTCATTGCTTCGGTAGTTAAAAGCAAGTCAACCCACTAACGCAATAAAATTTCCAAATAAACGTTTGCTAACAATAATATAACTGCCGTGGCGTTTGATTTGACGCCCAGAAACGTTGACAAGTAATATGTAACTTGTTAAAACCGGTCCACCAACTCCTGCAGAAGCCTGGCCTAGCTATCGGTGACTATGAGTTCCTTGCAGCTGTCTTCCGTGTGGTCCGCCTCCAACCCGTCCGGGCACCCATTCATAAAATATTACTTCTTTTATATTTTTTACAGTGCAAATGAAATACGGCCTAATAAAAATTCGAATTTCAAAATATCGTGCCAAAACAGCATTAGTTACTTGTGAAATTGTTGAGGAATTGTATGTATTATTGTAATTTAGGGAGATTTATTGAAGAATGGTGTGCGATATGGTTTGTTTTCATGTTTTAATGGTAGATAAGAGAATGAGGAACTATAACGGATTTAAGAGAAATAGTTGTGGCGAACATATTCGTTTACAAATGGGATTTTTTCTTAAACTAACAACATGTAGGCTAATTTGAATGACATTTGAACAGATTTCGGAACTATTTAAACAAGAACGGTTCTTATTTTACAAAATAACTTCAATTCAAAATCAAAAATCAATAATTGTAAAAAAGTAATTTAAATTTCTAAGTTTTGTTTTAGTATTAGAAATTTTAAGATTAATAAAACTGTTGATTTTAAAAGTGGAAGTTGATTGTCAGATACAACTAATTATAAAATAGGTTATTTTCTTAGACATGTTGCTCGACTGTGATGGCTTTCAAAATATGCGGCTTATATGTGATTTGGGACATAATTCAGACGATGTTTGGAGATAGTGTCTCAGCTACTGACCAGACTCTAAAATTTGTTCGTTTGAATTGTTTTAATAAAATATTTATGTTGTTGTGTCTCTATACAGCCCTGCAACTACGAGGGTTGTCCTTAAGGTAAGATTCCCAAGGCACTATAGTCGCTCCGAACTCTGGTACGCTGGATCCGGTGACCTTGGCTTGCAGCTTGGTTCCTCTACTCTCAATCCCCACTCCGCGAGCAGTCTGCTACGCTCAGTCTTGGCTTGGTAACCGTTAATAATGGAGTTGTCTTTTCTGTCTCCCGCCAGGTGCGAATTACGCTCTGTAATTAGTTTTTTGTGTGCAAAAAACACTGCGCCGTTTGACATTCATATCCAACTGTGTATGAGCATAGTTGGAGAAAAATGTATGAGCATACAACACGTGCATAAATGATGCAGAGAATTCAAAGACGGCCATCTGTTTCGGACGAAACGATTGCGAAAGTGGAAGAAGCAATGCTGAACGATCAAAGGGTGATTGTTCGGGAGCTCTTTGAGATGATCCCTGATGTCAGCAAGACAGACATCCCTGATAACATTTTGACAGACCATTTAGGGTATAGCAAGATTTGTGCAAAATGGGTCCCAAGCATACCACAAACGGCAACGGATTGATGCGTCCCGCGAATTTCTTCAATATGGCAAGAAGTTCTTGGACTCCATTGTAACTGGAGACGAGACCTGGATACACTACACGATACCGGAAACGAAAGAACAATCACGTCATTGGAAACATGCAGAGTCGCCGAAGCCGACTCTTTCAAAATGCATCTATCTTAATGGCGATTATGTCGAAAAATACGAAAAATTGTACGCTTTCCAAAAATGTATTAACAATGCAAATAAATATGTTTTTCATTGTGAAAAATTATTGGGAACCTTATTTTACGGACAACACTCGTATTTGTTTATTAAATTTATTTATTTATAGTTTGAAATGTTTTCATTGTTATTTAGTTTTAAGTACGTTTTTCTTTTCTTTGTTTTGTACTAAGTATATTTTTTCTTTTGAGCTATATATTATTTATTAACTTGTCTTAGGCAAATGTTTATAGTTGTTTTTATTTTATTATTCTTTTCTTTATTGTCTCTAATTTTAATTTGTTGTTGTTTTTCCTTTATAAATTCCATTATCGCGCCACGGCGATGATAACCTTAACGGTTTTTTCGACGAAGTAAATCCTTGTATTTTTGTTTATCATCCGCATAATAAATTGTTTGTTTATGTGATAATAGCAAATTTTCTATCCTGGACTCGAGATGCCTTTTTGAGTGGTTGCTTAGATATTTTAAACACTACACTGTATATATATATATATATATATATATATATATATATATATATATATATATATATATAGATATAGATATAGATATAGATATAGATATATATATATTATTTAATATATATTATTTAATACTCATAACCAATCTTTACAATATCGACTAATGGTTTACATCTACAACAAAATCACATTTGTAGGATAGCTATTACAATAATAACTTCCTTTACATCAGTGGAGCAGTTCATGAGGTTTAGTCCTGAGGCGGCGAACGTTGCCGGCCACTTCACGTACTGCCTCCATCACAATTTTCATGCGTAAGAAGCCGTAGATTATGACTAGTTCCACATTTTTTAACTTCATCTGTGACAAGCCTGATGTTGAAGTCCCGATGCAAATCTTTGTTACGAATATACCATGGGGCATTGACTATTCCTTGCAAGACTTTGTTTTGGAAATGTTTATATGTATATATATATATATATATATATATATATATATATATATATATATATATATATATATATATATAGTTGAAAAAGTACCGGATCACCTGAATAATTTTTAAACGAATGAAGGTATACCTTTGAAATTTTACAGAACAATATTGATATTGTTTGAGAGGTTAGCTATGTGAAAATCAAACATATATCATTTACATATTTATTTGTAAATAAATAAAAACACAGTATTAATCCACTAATGAACTTCATTACTATAAAGCATTTCATGACCATCGTTCTTTCTTGAGGTCCGGATTGCGGCGTTCTTCTCGCGATAAATAAACCTTTAAAATGAGTAACGTAATCACTTACCATAAACTTCCATTTAAAATATTAAGAGTCATCCTCCTATGTAGGGAAATATTAACCAATGATTTCAAAATGTTGAGTTTTAACATCAATATTTTTTTGCGAAAATATTCAAAAGTTCACTTTTAGTCGTCCAAAGTTAATCATTCAGATGTCCCAGGACTTTTTCAACACAATGTGTGTGTGTGTGTGTGTGTGTGTGTGTGTGTGTGTGTGTGTGTGTGTGTGTGTGTGTGTGTGTGTGCGCGTGTGTATGTAATCCTACACAAAGTATCCCGTACACTCTCTGGACACACGCTTTGCAGAATTGTTCCTTAAATCGAGACAAACACATTTTACAAAATAAACATGAGTCACTGGTACTAAATTTTTATTTGTCTGTGTGATTGCGTTTCTTACTAAATAATTCATATTTTGGAAAATAATGAACCCACTTTACTAAACTTAGGTCTACTCTTTTTTACTAATAATTTATATTCTATCAGTAACAAAATACGTTTGGAACTTACTTTGCGAATTACAAAATGGCGGCAATTTAAATTATTCTAACTTAAATAACTCGAAAACTAGCCGTTTTACAGAATAACGTTTTTTTAAAACACGTTATGATTAATCTAATGGTTAGTTTTTGAAGTTGGATTAAAAATATAGCAATGTTTGTTTGACCGGGCACTGTCCATCTTGGATTTCTCCACAAAGAGCTGACAGTATAACCAATAACAACACCCAAATATCTAGAATATGTTGATTTCCTATTTACAGTACAATTAAGTATTTTAACAACTTCTTTCGGCCTGTAAGGTGAGGGTTAAGTAAAATATTCATTATAAAATAATATAACTGTGACATTCTTGTTACGTGACTAATTACTTTATTTAAATAAATCAAAGCGTTATTACCTTAACACTTTTGTATTAGGCCTACACTTAACAGTGAAAAAAATACAACCGTTTATTTCTACTGCATTTACAATAATTGCTGTAAATTACGACTTTCAGCACGTTCGTATAACCTGAATCGATCAATCATTAATCGTTTGAAAACTGGGACGTCTTCTGAATAATCACAACCGCTTCAGTTACTCGCGCGGCTGGTTCGATTTCACTTTTAGCTGTCAAGTGTTATAATAAAAAACTAATTTAATAACTCTTTGATATATATATATATATATATATATATATATATATATTGTGTGTGTGTGTGTGTGTGTGTGTGTTTTAGCGTCTTCACGTTCGCAATTTTGGTCCGCATTAATTCTAACTCGGCAAAAATATCGCTTTGCTGTAATTGCTTAGACAAGTTCGTTAACCAGTAAAATTTGTTCAACAGTTTTAAAACTTTCAAGAATTTATAAATTGTTTGCCTTAATTTTTTTTAAATCCAATTTTTCCATAGTAATTAACGTTAAAAACTGTATAAATTAGAATTTTGAAAATCCGTTTAAATTAAGAAACTTAATTTCACGAAGAAAAAATTTAATTAGTCAACCTGATGGAGGTTTTATTGCATAAATAATGTTTCATTTTCAGCGCCCACCAAACAATGATTTAAAAAGAATTATGCGCGCCCAATTTTGATCAAATTTTAAATTCGGTAACACGTTACCCGTCTGATTTCAACATTTAAGAAAATTTTAATTTTTATATAAATTCATTGAAACGTGTTTTTGTTCCTAAATACAGTAAAAGTTTGTATCCATGATAAAGTAATTCTAAATTTTTAGTATAGACTAAAAATATACGACCATAAACGTTATTTTATAATAAAGTATAATATAAATACATAGGCTATTTGAAATTCTTTTTATATTCTTCTTCTTTTCTGCTAGGATTATTGTCACTATGTTCAGTATAATAATCTGCCTTCCCTAGCTTCGTCAATTCTACTTTCGTTGACGCGTTTCGGAGAACCTCCATCTTCAAAAACTATATCTATACTCCATATACTCTATAGAGTATAGATATAGTTTTTGAAGATGGAGGTTCTCCGAAACGCGTCAACGAAAGTAGAATTGACGAAGCTAGGGAAGGCAGATTATTATACTGAACATAGTAAATATATATTTATTTTGCAATGAACACAGTAAAAAAAAATATCAAATGAATATAAGCAACCACATCGTCACGAGTTGTAGCATAATTTGATGTGGATCATGAATTAAGGAAACTCAGAATTAAAGAAAAGTTCAAAAATATTATTTTGATTAAGTTTGGTTAAAGTGTAGCTTTAAATGGGTTTTGAATTGTTCGATTCACACCTTAACAGAAAGTCTCTAATTTAAAGTTGTTGGTGTAATGACACGAGATGTGACTCTTACTTTAGGACCGAAGACTGGTGGAACAGATTTCGATGAAATTAATGATATTTTTCTGTCGATAGTTTACGAACAAATTTATGTGTTTTTGTATACGTTTCGCTGGTAGGGTTATTCACTTCAAGTTGGTATATTTTACCGAAATAGATTGCATTGTGAAATTGTGAGTTGCCTAAACAACGCGACACCAAACTGTGAACAATGCAGTAAAACCGCCACGAAACTATTTTTACGTAAAAACGTTGATCGAAGGGAGCGCGGCAGTTCCCCAGGGATGTCAGCGGTCTCCGGTAATGTATTCAATATCCTGGCCGGGGGTTGTAATAACTCCATCAAATTATACGACATTATTTATGTCGTGAGGGTGACAAAGTCAATTTGTTTGCAAGTGGCTGCCCGCCCTAGGGAGCTGGCCCCGCTCTTGTTAGGGAGAAACACTCTTCAATTAACCGAAAAGCTGGTCGTACAATTGCTTATCTTTACTGCTTAATACCCTGCCCTGCCCCGATGATGGGGAGGGGGTGTAGTGACACGTTCTGTGCGGGAACTTGGCCGTCAAGTGTTTTGATTGTAAAGATCAAGGGGGCAAACGTTTACTGACATAGTTCCTGCGGTAACTGTAATAGCGATGTTTTTCAAACTGTTAGTACTTATATTTTTGAAGCTTATTGCAAAGTGTAGTAGTTTATTTTTATGGTTAGTACCATAGTACTTACAGTATAGCCTAAATATTTACAAAAAAATCCGTATAGAATGCGCTGGAATCAAAAATAAACATGTACGCGTATATTTACAGACACTATACGACAGCCTCTTACTTAACTTGGGCATTAAAGTAGAGCGGCATTGCGCTAACAAATAAATTATGATTTTCTGTTAAAATTTACAAATCTCTTGGCCAAAACTAGTTGTTAGGGTAAGTCCGGGACAGATGGACCACCGGGTGAGACGGACCAGTTAGATATTTCTAAGGGGATTCGCGCAAGCGCTGCGGTAGCAGTAGTCACATGTTGCTATTATAGTTGTGAGTGTACGCTGTTATTTTCTCTTCTAAACGTCTGTTAATTCTCCTGAGATAAATCATTCTTTGTTTTGGTAAGTCTCAAAAATGTTTCACTTAGTCATATACTTTTAGTTGTCTAGAGTAATTTAAGTGGTAGCGACGTAAGATTAATGGGGTATTTTAAGCATACATGTAGGCGTCAAACTAACGTAAAATGGCCGCTGAATGCCTTTTCAGTCAACACAAAAGATGGTGGTCCATCTCACTAGGACAATCGGTATAGATGGACCAGTCGTAATCGGGTGAGATGGACCAGGTTTTATTCCGGGTGAGATGGACTAAAAACTAAACTTAACATAAATTTTGTGGACTTAACCCATATAAGCATGTTATGGGTTTAACAGCATAGAAGATAATTTTTAAAGAGATTGAAAAGTTTATGTTGTTACCAGTTGTTTTTTTCTTTTTCAGAAAAATGCCAACTGTTTACAGAAAAAAAGAATCTTGTGGGCGTGGGAAATGGTCAGAAGAGAGTTTAAATAAGTCAGTTAAAGCCGTAGTAGATATGGAAATGGGTGTAAATGATGCAGCTAAAGCTTTCGGCATACCTAAAACTACGCTGAAGAGACGAATAAAGAATAATATCTTTACTAAGGGCCCTATGGGACCTTCCTGAACATTGGGGGCCGAAAATGAAGCAAAAATCGTTGGTCACATAAAGAATCTTCAAGATCACGGATTTACTCTATGCCGTAGCTCAGTGCGAGCAATGGCCTACGAATTAGCAGAAAGTCTTAAAATTATTAATAGTTTTATTAAAAAAGAGAAAATGGCAGGCTACGATTGGCTCCAATCATTTCTAAATCGCAATCCATCGATTTCTATAAGAAAATCTGAAGGTGTGTCTGTTGCTAGGGCACGAGGTATGACGAAAAATATTGTTAGTGATTACTTTAAGCTTCTTGAAAAGGTTTTAAGTGAAAATGAACTGGTTAATAAACCTCTAAATATATTTAATATGGACGAGACTGGGCTACAACTTAATAATAAACCGGGTGACGTGGTAGCAATTAAAGGGTCTAAGAACGTAACTTCCATCACGTCTGGGGAAAAAGGAGAAACTGTTTCAGTTTTAACTTGCGTTAACGGTGAGGGAACATTCTTACCCCAATATTGCATTATGAAAGGTAAATATGTCAAAACAGAGTTTACTGATGGATATGCCACCAGGATCAAAAGTGCGAATGTCACAGAAGTCAGCTTATGTAAACAGTGAACTTGAAAATGGTGCAAAGAAATATTAAAAAAAGAAAAGTTTTGATGTTCTTTCCATTCGTGTCTATATAACCACTGATTTCTTTTTCTGGACCTAATAGTTATTTCACTTTATGATTAATTTGTTTGTTTTTGTAAGCCTATATTAATGTTTGTGTTCAAAACTTGTTTAAACTATTCTCTACGTATAAAGATAGGCCAAATCTACATGAGTTTTGTTTAATTAAAACAGAAGAATAGTTTTTGTGTTATTTTCGTATTTTAATGAAACTGTGTAACTTTAACATTTACTATAGTAGTACAATTATACATATTTGTTACAGAATAAAGCACCATATTTATTAATTTGTATGACACTGTTTTAGTATAACAGCAATAAGAATATTCCTTTTTTAATTTTTTATTAAAACGCAAGCATATATGCCAAAAAGAAACATTAGTTACCAGAACTATATTATAACTTATATTAAGAATAAAATATGTTTAATAAAACATTTGTTTTTATTTAAACGAAATGTTTTTATGGTGGTCCTTCTCTCCCTAACCTCTGGTCCATCTCACCCGAGGTACTAGGGTGAGATGGACCACCCCACTAAAATTTTAGAAAATTCAGAACTTGTATTTTTTATTAAAAAATGGGTTAACACTGGCATACTATTCAAGTATATATTATTCTTTACATATTGATGCATTTGATTTCTAAATTAAGGTTCAGATATCAGAATTATATGGCCTGGACGAAATATGGTCCATCTCTCCCGGATTTACCCTACTCCAAAGTGAACAAATTTTAAAGGTATGCTATACGCTGTAATTTACGTTTTATTATATTTAAGTTTTTACTGTTTTATTACATGCATTATATTATACCATAATAATTATTGAAATTGTAAAAAAATTCACGCAGCTGTCTCACTGACGTGATAGAAGCGAATTTCTTCGAATCTTAATCACCATCTTTAATCGACATAATTTCCGTATAATCAGATTTTAAAATTACTTTGAAAATATAGAAACCACGACCGTCGTCAAAACATTTCTTTATTTCAACGGATTTTAAAAATTCAATATGCTCATTCATGCAGTTTTCAACGCTGATTACGATGGTGAAATCGGATTTCCAAAAAACTTTTAAGACAAAAAATTAGAATTTGTTTACAGATAGCTGCCATTTTGAAGCTGTAAAATTAATTTCGCTGAGTAACGACTGTTATTATTATCATTTTCGTGTGCCACGATTCAATCAAATGGGACTAAAACTGTGTACACACACACACACACACACACACACACACACACACACACACACACACACACATATATATATATATTATAATAGCAATAATTTTAACGTCTCCTCAAAAATGATCTAGTGCTAACGTCATCAGGATCAGTTCTAATTTCAAGATGCCGGTTCTGGGTTTACCATGATGGCGCTTCAATAGCTCATTTTTCCAATGAAAATTTGATAATAAATGGGAAGAAGATCGTAAAACATTTTCGCACTATTTGTTTTAAAATTATCAACTTTCTAGAGTTTGAATATTGATATTTTCTGTAAATCCAAATAAGAATTCAATGTTTCATATTTTAAACACTGTGAAAAAGAAACTTTATATGAAATAGTTTTTGATCGTTATAAAGAGTTTAAACCACTATATTCCTAAAGGAAGAAATTACAAGTGCATTGACGCGAGACAGTTGCAAAAATTACTGTCTCCCAATTATTGTAGCCTATCTCTATCGACCGCGAAAATGAATGTTTTTTATTTTGTATTTACTCAAAAGAAGTTGGAATACTATAAGTTCGTAACACATAACACATTATTTTAGCTTTAACAGGATCGGTCTAACACATTTCACATATCCACAGACTTAAGCTGAATAAAAGCGGTTTTTAGAATTTTGTAATGCCTTTTGTTATCTTTCTCAAAGTTAAATCTTCTGTTTTAGCCATTGAAATGAAATCAATGCGTTTTTCTTATCCTATTTTTACATCGTCGTGTCGTATTTTATTCGACCTAGTTAATATTTCGTGTATAAAGTTATAGATTTTTTTGAAAATGTTTCTCCTAATTCTTAACTCAAAGTACGTAAGAATATTTTCTAATATGATCTATAACTTTATTGCTAACATCCATCTAACCTAAAGTAAAATAAAATGCGAACATAAACCAAAGCTGCTAAATGGCTATCTCACAACTGCAATTTTCAAGTTTCAAGTAACCGTTACGCCTAAGAAGGCAGAGTACTCAGACAGGGTATTACACCAAGACTCCGTCACGTGGGTACTAGAGACCCTAACACGCTGGACTTCATAGTCTCCCAGTCTCTAACTTGCAGTCATGAATGAATGGAAGGATTAACCAGCCGTGTAAGTCTCCTTTGTCACTTAGAATCCGATTCCTGCATCTCTTTTGCTGTACAACTTATGTTCTTTTCAATGCAAGGATGTACTCACAACCCCGCAATTCCTCGTTCTGAACCGGCTGTAATAATAATACTGGATTATAATATCACTAGACTAAAATCACTAGACAATGTACCAGGTACGCAAGACAAGTACTTCGATAACAGCCAATGAAATGTGATTAGATTTTTATTCTAAACACAAACAACTTGATAGTATGGACTATTTTAGACGTGCCTGTATGAAGGTTTTTGAATCACTGATTGAAGTGGGGTGATACGTACACAGAACAATGAGCTGAATTCTGACTGGAATATAGCCTATTTCATATTATCACCCAGACGCGTTCAAAGACGTTTTCAACAAAAATCCGTTTTTCTAGACTTTATTAATTTTAAGGATGTCTATGGAAATGCGCATAAAAACTTTTCGAGATAGTTATCCATATACAACTGAACATTAATAAAATATCTCTATTGAAGCCGAAATAAGAGGTATAATGTTAAGTTCATACAATAAATGCAGTCGGGGGCTGTTTAATGCAAATATATTGAGATGCAGCCCCCGACTGCATTTCTTGTATGAACTTAACATGTAAATTCATAATTTATTAACTAAATACTCGGAAAATATTCTTCTGTATTTATTATTATACCTTGTTTTTATCTTTTTAAATCAATTGTATTTCATATTTTCATTTCTTTTAATTATGAAATATATAATGTTTCTGTATATTTTTTTTTGTATTTTGTAATTAGCAGTCGTGTTCTTATTTTATAAAATAATTTTTTTCTTCCCTTACAAAACCAGATCACATGGCTTTACTCTTGTACAATGACATTAGGAAATAAATTCCAAATTCACAAAAAATTCTTACAAGTAAAATAAGAAACTCTGAAAAATTGTGTAACATTTTATTATATATTTTACATTTTTTTACTTAATTTTTTTCTTTTCAATATTTTATATTATATTTTTTGCATTATTTTACATTTTTTATCTTTACATTTTTTATCTTTACATTTTTATCTTTACATTTTTTATCTTTTCATTTTTTTATCTTTTCATTTTTTTATCTTTTCATTTTTAACTTTTCATTTGTTCTGGCTTGATGACCCACTATCCTCTGCACTTAAGCAGGCGATAGTGTGTGTTGTGTGTGTGTGTGGTGTGTGGTGTGTGTGTGTGTGGTGTGTGGTGTGTGGTGTGTGTGTGTGTGTGTGTGTGTGTGGTGTGTGGTGTGTGGTGTGGTGTGTGTGCGGTGTGTGTGTGGTGTGTGTGTGTGTGTGTGTGTGTGTGTGTGTGTGTGTGTGTGTGTGTGTGTGTGTGTGTGTGTGTGTGTGTGTGTGTCGTGCTAGTGTAAAGCCACAAGCCAGCTACTCTCCCAATAGTAGCGTGATTGAAAGAGTAGAGTGTTCCCGTGTAAGAGTATTGGGATTAACAATAATAGCCTACAACATCCTTAGTAAGGTACTAATATAAACTTCGTTATAGAAAACGGTCATTCTTGGCAACAATAAGAAATGAATTATTTCTTTAATTGTTGATATTTTATTGTAACAATATGATTATAAAATAAAAAAAATGAAAAGTAAATTTCTTTAGTATATTTTACTCTATCTAATGAAAATTATTACACTACAGCTTACAGTATAGCTATAGATATATTAATCATATATATCTTGAACTTAATATAGTATACTCGAAATACCTTATTTGAAAAGTTTCAAATAAATACTTGCAATAACGTCTGTAAAAGAAGTGCAATTGGTAATAAATAAAGTTATGATAGTTTACGAGTGAAGCGAGGCCTTATTTAAACTATTTATAGTTTAACACGTATATAGTTAACTTGTATTTAACTCGACCTTTCCGCGTTTGGTTTTTTGTATTTGTTACGCAATTTTAGCGAAACACATTGACCGATTGTTCTGAAATTTTGTAAGAAAGTATCTTGTTTTTTTTTATTTTAAGGAGAAAATAACATTGAGGCTATTATCGCCTCCCTAAATGTGTGAGAGTAAAGTGTTAAAGTCGTAAGTGTAGTGTTGTAAATGTAAGTGTGTGTTAGACTCGGGTATCGCGAGAGACGTCTAAATCCTCTCAATAGATGCAGCTAGTCTGCACCACCCCCCTGCGAGCACGTATCTTGTATAAAACCCGAATAACGTATGTGTAAGATTGTTTCCTTCACTTCCATTTCTTTTAAATCAAAAAACGAAATTTTGACGTTATTAAACGAAAAGTTTTGTTTTATTAAAAACATTGTAATCAACAATGAATTAATCAATTAATTAAAACGATTAGAAAATTATTAGTCTGACACAACACTCAAAATGTGCATCGTTTTCAGATTTATATTTTTAATTATAACTGTATGATCCTAGTATACTCGAAAAACCTTTTAAAATTAAATTTAAAACCGTTGTGTTAGTAATTCTAAAGTTGCCATCATAGTCCAAATGATAAAGGTAAACATGGCCACTTGCTTGGCCTGTGCTCACTGAGAACATTACGTCTGTGTAAAGCTAAAATATTGGAACATTTTCAAATTTAGTTTTAGTTTTTAATATTTTTGTTATTAATTGTATTGAAGGAGGGAACTCAACCGACCACTCAGCTTTTGGTGTGTGTTGGTTTATTTGTTATGCAGTTTGGTCCAAACCCATTGATCGATTACTTTGAAATTTGTAAGGAAGGGTAACTTCTTTAAAGCCCAAACAATATATGTGTACACTTCTTTCCCATTCCCTTCCATTTCAAGATGGCGGTTTTGATTTAACAAAGACGAGTATAGCAGTTTTAGTCAAACGCATTGAGAGATTTTTGTTAAATTTCGCTACGAAGGTAACTTCTATAAAGCCAAAAATACACATGCACAAGTTTCTTTACCATTCACTTACTTCATTTTATATATTTTACTTATTTACGTTTCAAGATGGTGGCCTTTGTCTTAACTACGACAGTTTTAGTTGCTGGATGTTTCATGTTATATTGGCTGAACGGCAAGACCTAATTTTGACCACTTCGATGAGAAAGAGTATAAAAGTTGGCCCGTTAACATTTTCCCTAAATTTTAAGGTTGACGGTTAAATTAGCGGCAAATGTTACGAGCGCGTGCTTGGAGCGGCGGCAGACAATTAATTAAGAATACTGTGAGGTCTACTGATCTTTGAACTACTGGTAATATCGTAGACGTGTAATATCGTTGTTTCATGGACGCAAAGCAGCGAAAATTTGCATCTACGAGCGCAGAGAGTAAAAGGTGGTAGCGAAGGAGTTCTCTAATAACTCGTATTATAATATTATCGCTGTTACTAAACATTATCGAGTGTGTATTTAATTTGCATGTAATACAAATCCAACGAGAGATAAAAATAACTTGAAAAATAAAAAAAAACACGACTGCTAAAACACAAAATACAAAAAAAATGTACACACAAATTATATATTTCATAATTAAAAGAAATGAAAATCTGAAATGCAAGTGATGAAAACAAAGTATTAGAATAAATGCTGAAATTAACATGTAAATTCATAATTTATTAACTAAATACTCGGAAAATATTCTTCAGCATTTATTCTAACACCTTGTTACTAAGGCCGATGCAGATCTTTTCTGCTCCTGACAAAGTTCCCGAGGAGCTGTCCCTTATCCAGACTTCACATCAACTAGCTTCTTCTTCCTCTCTAAGGTTTATATTAAAGTAACTATCCTCAAGTCCATAAAACAGTTCTGGTTACGTAAGTTGGGTCTACGCCTCCTTCTTTGCCTGCTCATTTGCTTCTTTATCCTCCGTAACTGAACCTAAACTCCCGCAGGAAACCATGAAGATTAGTGCGTCTGCAGATGACGAGTGTACCTGAATCAAGAGGAAAATCAAAAATTTGAGGACAGAAATGAAGTTATTTATACTTTTAAAGCTAGACAGATGTCATTGAGACTTATTTGTCTTATGGTCAGCTTCGCCAAGGGGTTAAAGCATCAGTCTAATGGACTCCTAACTCGCACACTTTAGAGTCGTATTTTCAAAACTGGAATTACTGCCGTAAGATTTTCTCTTGTTAACACCGAATCGCCGTCCTCATTGTCTAACTGGCATAAAGGATGAACGTTAAGAAAACCCTACCGTTATCGTAATATATAAAAGAAGAAGTACCGACTGACTGACTCTGATTCATAATCAAAGCAGAGCCAAAACTATTTTAGCTAGCAACTTGAAATTTTCAGGGTACATTTATGTTACCATATAGGCGTGCACTAAGAAAGGATTTTATAAAAATTTGATTTTAACGCTATTAAACTACTTACCCAGTCCAAATTTAATAAACAACGTAGTCAATGCTATTATAGCTAGAGACTTGAAATTTTCAGGGTACATTCTTACAACCCTGTAATGAAAATGTAAAAAAGGGGTATACAATTTTCAAATTGAAGAAATATTGGTTTTGGATCCGTATATTCTAGAAATATGCTATTAAACGCAAATAATGAAACACATATTTCAAATTTTTTTCGAATTCATTCTCTAAAGGAATACAAATGTAAAAAAGATGTATAATTATAGAAAAAGAGTGTTTTATTGGAGAAAATACTTTTTATCGGCTTTTCTTAAAAGTAAACAAAATATTTTAAAACACAAATTACGATACACGTAATTCAGCATACCCCCCCCCCGAATTCATCCTCTAAAAGAACACAAAAATATAAAAATGTATAAAGGTTTGTATTGGAGAAAAATATTTTTTATCAGATTTTCTTAAATTCGAATGGAACACGTTTGAAGACAATAAAACAACATATTCAGGTTATAATATTTTTTCATATTCACTGTAAAATAATCATGAGTTTAGATGATCACGCTTTCATTAATATATTTTTTTATGTTTCTAAATTATGTCATTAATGAAACAGTTTACGTTTCGTGGACGAAGCCGCTACGGGTAATGCTAGTAATGACATAAATTAGTATCTAAAAACAATACGTTCTAACAACTTATCTAGCTTATTTTCTCCAAATAAACTTTAGTCTTTTAAAACTAAACAAACGTAAACAAGAAATATCTTGCATGATCTATGCATTGAATCCAGCAGCCGTTTAATAATACAATAAAAGAAGTTAACAAGAGTTAAAGTTCCATACGGAGGAAATTTGCTGCAATTTATTCATCCATACAAAATTTGTTGTAGATGCTAAAGGAATAATATATTTTTACACATATTGATATGCTACATCTATAGCTTGGATAAGTTTGTTACATAGTAAAAAAATGGCGGCATTTACATCTTAAAAATAATCGTTACATCTTCTTAAAAAGTCTGTTTTCACAGAAGTAAACAGTAATAAATAGGTTTCTTAGAAAATTTAAACCACAATGCAGACTTTAACGTTGATTATGACAGTAAAATCTGATTTACAAAATAAGTGTAGAAGGATGATAAAAAAGTTATTGTTGTGTAATACGATTACTGTTACACTAGATAGTGAACGAGACAGCTGCGTGATTATTTATGTGTAAAAAATTAAACGTTTATTATCATTTCACAAGCGATGCCCGCATACTTCGAAATTATAATAGGCCCAGTATAAAGAAACATCCACATTAACAAGTAAATAAATAAATAGAACAGTCAGTTCAGCTTCCTTGACTATGTGCTCTGTCAGCCAGTGTCCCCCATAAGACGATCAAAAAGAATGGTTACATTATTCTAGGTATGGACCCCTGCAGCGCTCTGGTGGCAGGCTGATCAATCATTTCTATCTGTCTGCCTGTCCTAGCCAGATTACAATAATTGCGGAGAAGTGACAAGCGGACTTAAGTAGCTAAACACGATCCAATATGGCCGACTTGTAATGTTTTCTCCGAGCTGTATTGACTGAGCCTTGGAATAGCTTCTTGAACAATAACGAGAATATGTATTGCTTCTGGACGACTCCGTAATACCCGACAATAAACGGGAAACATTTTATAGGTATTCCACACTTGTAAAGATAAGATGACCTCACAAGAACACACCGAGAAACACAATGCCACTAGGTGAGGCAAGGAGGGGAAGTTGTTCATCTGTACTGATCTTTACATCGCATAGGTTTTAAAAGAAACAGAAGCAATTATTTTCATCAGTTCTTAGTTTGATGTTTTTTCTGTCTGTAATCACTAAAATGGTTGTTACAGGAAGAACATGAAGACTGGATTATCTAAATTTGGAATCTCCTTGGAACTCAATTGTGTATTGTTTAAATAATTTATATTATATGTTATAACATTAAGTCAGTACAAAATTCCTTGAACTACAACATAATGTTTAATTTATTTTTCGTAAATTGCTATTGGAAAATTAGCAATTGGAACGGCCATCGTAGTGAGATCTTGTGATGAGCGCCGTTCTTGAGATCAAGCTCATCAAAATCATTATTTTTAAAGTCGTTATAAAAGTATATATATATATATATATATATATATATATATATATATATATATATATATATATCCTACACATGATGCTAAGAAGTACGCTAGGTGTGAATCAGAAAGAAAAAATAAGCAATAAGAAGCTAGTGAAGTAGGTATTGGCTGGACACGTAGCAAGAGTAGAAGATCGCCGTTGAGCCAAACTAATTGCAGAATGGATTCCCAAGGACTGGTAGAGGAAGAAAGGAAGACCAGCTCTACGCATGCGCAAGCAAGGAGAAAAGTGTTGTAATCCAAAGTTATAAAAAGACTATAAAGATTTTAAATTTTTGAAAAAAAACCAAAATATTAAATATATGTCTATTATTTCTTTTTGTTTCAGTTTTTTCTATTTAGGTTTGGTAACACTGGAAGCCATTGTTTTGTAAATTTATGTCAACTTAGTTTACTTCCGATAAAAGTGGTTATTGTTCTTTAAAATATAATTTTATATATATATATATATATATATGTGTGTGTGTGTGTGTGTAATAGCTAGACAAGTTCGTTAACAGTAAATCCGTTCGACCATTTCAACTGTATAGAATTCATAACTAGTATTATATATATATATATATATATATATATATATATATATATATATATATATATATATATATTACTATTGTAATCAACGTTACATTCTGCATACATCAGCATTTAAATTTTCCTGAATTTACTTCAAAATTCTCGGTAGTCAATCTTCACTTTTTATGTACTTATTAAGTTAGAAATATTAGTTTATACATCGAGCGGTGTTTTAATGTTAAGATGGTGAAACGAGATTTTAAAATGGTTGACAAAAATATAACGTTAGGTGTACAAATTCGTTTCCATCACGTGATCAAGACAGCTGCCCGTGGTTGTCAGCAGGCTATCTTCTGTAACTGATTGTTTTGGGATAATACTTAATCGTGAACAATTTCGTGTAACACTTTTGCACCATTTGTTTGATTTCAAGTAGGCTATGTCGCTAATTCAATACCCACCAAAGTAATAAAACCAATCGAGTCCCAGACAGACAATTTCATCGTCGCGCGTAATGTAACACGATACTCGACATTCGCACGATTTACGTTACGCCTCGGTCTCTAAATAATAACTATCCCGTTACGTGTCTTTACCTGTTATTTACTAACCTTGAGCACCATTCATTCACGCCGTAGTGGGCCTCGCTTCCCTCTGACTGGCGATAAATTCGTCCGCGACGGTTGTAATTTTTAAATAATTACAGTTTACATTTTGTAACATTGAACACAGGCTGGCGTGTTATTTGTCACTATAAACCGTCATTTAGAAAGGAACTGCGAGAAAGCAGAAGATTTAATACCGTGAACGAAATTACAAGTTTTTGCATCGTCCCGCTTTAATATGGATTAAGCAATTTTGTTTGATAAACAGCTCGCTTGACAGCGCTAGTGTTTCTGATACACGGACGTTTATAGAAACTCCGAGGCGAAATGTGGAGCAAGATTCCGAGAAGATTTATGGAGGAATTTACGAGTAACACGGCTGGACGAGAAGAAATGCAGAGCTTTAGGTTTGTCTGGAAAGCTGGATATTGAGAAGAACCAAATTGGGTGGTATTTTTCATCGAATGCGAAATATTATTGTTTGAAAGAAATGTTCCTGACTACTTCTTGGGGAAGAAGTAAAAAAAAAAAAACGGATTGATGTGATCGTTGGTCTGAAGAAGGTGGAAAAGGCAAACAGAATATAGAAGAACTTTGAGGAAAGTGATATTAAAAACCATAAGCCTGCACCAGTTACAGCGTCGAGAGAATAAATATTATACGAAACAATAGGTAACCAGTAACCTTACACCCATTTAATGCCATTATTGAAACATAACCGCCGAACTACGTATTTAAATAATTAGGATCCTGATCTATTGTCTTCCGTCTAGTGGTTTTTTTTTACTCACCTCATAAAGGCTACCGCGGTTTTGAAACCTTACTGTTTCATCTTTAAATCGTAATACAAAATGTCAAATCTCTCTGTCGAGGTCGTCACAAAGTTAACACAACATTGAAAACACAAATACACGATTTTTATTAAAATGCACAACGATAAAACTCTCTTTGGCCAAATACTACCACTCGTTTGTCGTTACATACGAGAGTTGCACGATAGTGTTTAGTTAAACCAAATTTTATCGTTGTCCATTTTTATAAAAATCGTGTAATTCTGTTTTAGTGTTTGTGACGTGTACATTTTGTAATACGGTCTGAAAATGAAAGTGAGGTTTCGAAACAGTGGTAACCTTTACGAGGTGAGTAAAAAAGACCACTAGACGGAAATAGGTCATAATCCTGATTATTCATTTAGTGAATTTCACTAGGCCTATAGGTTAAGTTTGGTTTTCAATTTATTATCTCGGATCTGGGTTTGAAAAATTTTGATAGTTATCAGTTTGAAAATGGCTTTAATATTCTTTTCAAGAGACTTAAAGAAAAATAATATTTTTTCAATAAAGTTTAGAATCTATGAGATGCAGTAATTTTTTTACAAATCTGAAGTTTTGTTAGACAATATGGATGAAAAACATCGGAAAAATACTAATCGGAAAGGAAAAGTTTTGAACATTAATAAAAATCTTTATTTTAGCCGAGATAAGAAATATAACAATATTAGGATACCAGGAAACAATAACGAAACACTTTAGATGAGCTGTCTTTAGTAAGACCCTTTTTACCAACCTTAACCTAACCTAACTTAACACTTTAGATGAGCTGTTTTTAGTAAGACCCTTTTTGCAACTATAACCTAACCTAACCTAACACTTTAGATGATCTTTAGTAAGACTCTTTTTACCAACCTTAACCTAACCTAACTTAACACTTTAGATGAGCTGTCTTTAGTAAGACCCTTTTTATCAACCATTACCTAACCTAACACTTTAGATGAGATGTCTTTAGTAAGACCCTTTTTATCAACCATTACCTAACCTAACACTCTAGATGAGATGTCTTTAGTAAGACCCCTTTTTACCAACCTAACCTAAACTCCCGCAGGCAAATCATCAAAGAAAGACCATTAGTAGGCTATATATGCAGATGACGAGATTACCCAGACCAAGAAGAAAGTCAAACCAGACATTAAAAATTGTAGACAGAAATGAAGTTCATTAATACTTTTTTAAAGTTGGACTGACGTCAAAGAATCCATTCAGAGTTATTATTTGAACTAAATAGCGGCATGAAACTATATGTCAGCCCAATCCGTGATTTTAATAGATCCATTATTGATTTTAAAACACTGATTTATTGATTGATTTGTTTTGAATAATCTATCAGCTGATAGGCTTATTTTTCCCAGACACTGTTACCAAGTTTGTTAACTTAGAAATTTAACTTATTTATTCCACAATTGTGCATTTACGAGCACAAAGCGCGAACCCTGACATCTAGGTCAATTATCGTTTGTATTTATACAACATATTTAATTATTGATTGATTACCATTATTATTATCATGATTTCCTCATCGTTGATTTTTTTTGTAAGCTAAATATGTTTTTTTATGATCGTAATAATCAGTATTACATTTTGTATTATAGGCCTACACACACACACACACACACACACACACACACACACACACACACACACACTCACTGAATTATGGATGATCTTTAGGTTTATTTTCATATTTTTAATATAATTTATAACTTTGAAATACTAGTTTTTAACGCTGATACAATAGTTGATTCACATTTTCGAAAAAAAAAAAAATATGATAATAACTATCATAATCGATTAAAAATAATCGACTATGGCATTTATTACAATTGTAGTCTATATACAAATTATAACAATGCTCAGAAAGTGCTCTAGAGAACAGAAAAGTGTAAAATAAAAATATATTTTTTTAAATTCGCTTCCATCACGTCAGTGAGAGAGCTGCTTGCCTCCATTACTTTAGTTTAAATATAGACCTACTTTGGTATTAAGTAGTAAACTATTGGCTTGTGTTAATTTGTAACCTTCTTGATTTAATATTTTTTGTCTTCTATTAATTTTGTTTCAACTGGGCAGCCTGCCCAAAACTTCATTTTTTTTAAAGATTTATAACATTTTTTGAAACCTTGAACTGCGACGGTTAAGATATAATGCCTGTTAGATGTGACACGCAAACAGTGCCATCTTGATATGTTTCGGCAAAAGCACATACGGCAGCTTGACACATGTCAAAGTGGCAAAGTTCCACTTGACGGATGGCAGCCATGGTGGTCTCTGCAACAATTGGACCACTTCTGTATTGTTATCTCCTGTAATCCTGTCCATCTGACACTAAACAGCTCTTCCCTCTCCAGCTCATCAGATTTGTTTAACAAAGAAACAATGGGATTATTGAAATATGTTGCTTAGTTAATTGATTTAATGGTTTTGTACTTTCAAAATTTTAAGTCGATTTTATAATTTTAAAAATACATGAAAATATTAATCAATTGCTGAACGTCATGAATCTTGGTGACGTGATGTAAGGGAATTTCCGAAATTAATTTTATATTTAAAATTGTTTTGGAATTATTATTTCACCATCATAAGCAGTGAATAAAATTTGCAAAAACCAACATTTTAAAATATTCATTATATTGAAAATAACAACGTGAACCCTGACCGCCATCAAATTAAATTTCTTAATTTTGACAAATTTTGAAAATTGAAAATACTAACTAATGCAGTCCGTTACGCTAATTAAGATGGTGAAATGAGATTTTCAAAAATATTGAACAAAAAAAAGTTATGTTTTTTTTGAAGATTTGAAATTACTACCATTTTGATACTGTTGAACGAATTTGATGTATAACGGACTTCTAATCTATTACCAAAATCGAGTTTCATGCCAAATTTTGAATCACATCGGACTAAAATTGCGCACGAGAGAGTAAGGTAGCCTATATATAAAATTCAACGACCCCTTTAAAAAATTTTGTTACCGAACTAAAAATATAAATCATGTATCTTCGATTCCTCGTTTTGTCATTAATTATCTCTTCAGTCATAACTCTTTTATGAATTGTAACATTTTCATCGTTAATTTCATTGTTTTGTTTTAATTTATTTTCTAATCTCGTTCATTTTTTTAAATCTTTGTTTTTCATTTAAAACATATTTTTTTAAATAATTGTCCATTTTATTTGGAAATTTAATTTTTAACCTAACCTCAATTGAAATGATCTTTGAAGCAACAGCTGTTGTGTGTAATCAGCTGTTTAGAAGTAGTCACAATTATATTTTTATATATACAATAGCGCGTAAAGTGCTAAATATACTGTTGTATGTATTATGACATTGGCACGCATAGTGCAAAATCCAACATGACAACCAGCTCAAAAACATGATACATGTTAAAAATGATAGCACCGTCTATCTAGAGGTGAGTAACGGTGCTCATTTCCAGACCCCGGATCTAGGTCTTACCAAATAGCTCATTTTTTCAGTGTAAACTCGCTAACAATTGTATTTATAAAAAGACATTTGCAAATATGTAATAAAATTACTTGAATTTAAATTTTAAAGAATGACAATCAATGATAAGTAATACTTTTGGGTGAAATATTTATGTTTGTTGAGTTCACCTACTTGAATAGTTACTTTTATAATGTCGTCCGTTTGACAAAATATATTTATAGTATAGTTTTGTTTTCGAAAATGCTACTAACTGAGCAGTTTAATTCTTCGTAATCAGTTTTTAATAATGTTATAAAAGCAGTAATACTAAAATCGAATCCATTATTGATGAACTTAAACTTAAGTAAACAAATATTAATTTAAAAAATGTAGGCCTAATCATACTATAAGTAAAGTTAATTTGAAAAACCCTTTTCTAATGTTAAGCCAAAAGCAAACGTGAAACATGAACAGTATGTAAGTAATCCATGTTTAATTTCTTTTTGGAAAATTAAAGTACAAAACTTAATTTTCACACTATTTGTAGCAAAATTTCCATTGGAAAATGAACCTTTGGAGGAGCCTTTTAAGATTAAAACCTTAAAATCTGGGACCTTAAAATTAAATTTGATCTTCATCAACACTAAAATTACTTTTGCAGAGCAATTAAAATTTATTTATAGACCTTAAATGTGTTAGCAATCTGTTGTTTCCGATTTGTGTCCGATTTTAATCAAATTTGGCACAAACTCGATTTTTGTAAAAGCGAAAAATGTCATTAACCATAAAATTCGTTCAACAGTATCAAAATGGTGGCCATTTTAAAACTTTAAAAATCATAACGGTCATTTGTTCAATATTTTTGAAAATTTAATTTCACCATAATAATTAGCGTTAAAAACAGCAAAAAATAGTACTTTTACTTTTCAAAAAATTGTCAAAATTTAGAAATTTAATTTGAAGGCGGTCAGGGTTCATTTTCGTATTTTCAATTTACCGAATTTAAAATCCTAATTTATGCAGATTTTAATGCTGATTAACAATGGTAAAATCATAATTTCAGAAAAAGTTTATGTACAAAAACTTACCTTTGGAAATTCGCTTACAGCCTTTAAATTTAAAGGCAAGTTTTAAAATAAGGAAACATTATAATAAAATAGCTTTAATTTTACGTGAATGTCGTACAATAGCGTGCTATGCAACCTGCCATTTTATATCAATTCTTATCACTTCCCGAGATCTACGTTTATAAATAAGACCTCCCGCTTGGAATGTAAAACACGGGGCTTAACTTTGTTGTTAAGAAAATTTGTCACCAAAGTATATCACTTAACTATTTATCAGATTGTTAATGTAGAATTGTGTTAATATAAAAACTTCAAAACATAATTTTAGCTGAGAAACAACTATGCGATTTGCGAATCACCATATTTACTTGAAGAAAAGAAAAAGAATATTTGTGTTATTTCTTCTCGTTATGTACGTACACTGTTGCTAGGATTAAATAACGGTTATAAATTAAAATGAACTAACTGTGATTTCAATCTATAAAACGATTTTTTTCTGGTGATATTGATATTTATTAACTGTTGTAAAAATTATACTTGTTACTTTATTTTTATTTTCTTCTACTTCACATACTTTTATCAAAAACAAAATTAATACCTCCCCCCTCTTAAAAGTCTGGTTTCGAAGCAATAGATAAAAAAGAAATCTGTATAATTTCACAAAATTTTATATGGAATTTCGCTCAAATTTTGTAATATTTGAGAATTCTAATTTCGAGTCAGTTATTTATGAAATTTTAAAATACATTTGATATACGGTTCTACAGCGAATAGAAAAACAATGATAGCGAGTTGAATGACTTACTTTGATTCATTCTTGAACTGTTAATTCTTTTTATTTATAATTTGATACATTGGTTCCAGGAGTTAATTTCCAGGTAAAAACCACTTTTTTTGGAACTTATCGAATAGGAATTCATTTTCATATCAAACATTGGCGAATCAGTTTTGAGAAACCAAGATGATTCCGGATTTTTATCGAAAGCTCTATAATCTATTATTTTAGAAATACAAATGCCGACACGAAGAAGTATGACAGTAAAATCAGTTTTCAGCCGTTGGGATCTAAAAACATATTTACCAAAAGCAAACGCATTAAAATCTCAAAATCCATTGTATTCACATCACCGTATTTTTAGTTTAAATTTTTTACCCTTCCCGAGCGCAAACACATGTTTGGAGCAATCTAAATTATGAAAAAGTATTTCGCCAAATATGCTACATATTAATTAATTCGCCAAACATAATTAAAAAATGTTTCTCGGAAAGATTTTTAATGTTTATGTTAGTTATTATTTTAAAATAGTAATAACTGAGCAAGTACTGTTAGAATTTCTAATAACCTAAAAATATACTTCATAAACACAAATCTGAATATATGGATTGACTAA
This sequence comes from Callitettix versicolor, assembly GCA_022606455.1. NCBI lineage: Eukaryota > Metazoa > Arthropoda > Insecta > Hemiptera > Cercopidae > Callitettix > Callitettix versicolor. The sequence goes on from CM040189.1 coordinate 98,509,607, forward strand.
ATGTTGGCATATTAAAATAAATGAAGAAAAATCAGCTGATGTTCATTTCCTGTTAGTGTTAACACCTTTAAGAACAAACGCAAAAATATTATGCCATTTAAATACAGCGAAATCTCTTGGCATGATTCTGGATTACTAAGCTAAAGTGGAAATAGAACTTGAAGAAAAAGAAGGAAAAACTGAATTTAAGTAAAGACAGCTTTACTGGTTGCTTGTCCGTCCATTTACAAACAAGTGCTAAAACCTGTGTGGATCTATGGCATTCTAAAATGTGGCTGTACGAAAGAAACAAATATGGAGGCTCAGTCAAAACTTTCAGAATAAAATGCTTCGGAAATGGTTAAGTTCCATGGTACAACCGTAATATTGATCAAAGCGAATTTGGTGAAAGAGGCAATTAATATGGCTTTAAGGCATAAACAATGTCTCCAAGATAACATAAATCAGGTTATGAAGACATTCAGTGACACGTTATCAACGATGTCCGTCGCTTCAGTAGAACCAAACCTTGGGATTTGGTTCGATATTAATAACATTGAAACACAAACCGAGTGTAATTTAACAGTGAAAGAATCACATTGCTAATGATAACCTTACAAAAATGATTTAATTATATGCTTTAGTCGATCTTAATAGGACCAGTCAGATCAAGTTGTATAATTATTTGCTCATACATTTTTTTGAAAATAATTTGAGAAAGTAAGTATTTATTTATTGCTAATGAATGAATAAGTTTGTAGGTTATCTATCGCACTGCCACGTTTGTAGCTATAGTGCCTTCTAAATCTCTGAATCTCTTACTTTCTAATCTTTTCTTTGATCCTGGATGGTGTCACTACTTCTTATTGGTGACTCGCAGTTCCTTATTGAAGTGCTAATCAATCTTTTATTGATCCTTATTAAGGAGGTTCTGCTCCATTCGGCCAAACTTTCTATTGTGCTGTGAGATCGCTCTCATTATATTTTACATTCTTATGGAAACCCTCCGAATAACTAAGGAAACGAGGTTCAAGAAAGTGAAGTTCAAGCATACAATTTCAGCCGGGAAAATCTTGTGTACTGTTTTTTGGGACAAAAAGGAGGTTGTCCTTGTGGAGTTTTTACCTCGTGGTGACACCATAAATTCTCCGACTTATTGTGAGACCTTAAAAACTAAGCCTTGCAATCCATAACAAAAGGCGAGGCGTGCTGAGTAACGTTGCTGGGATCGTTTTGTTTCATGACAACGCCCGACCCACGGCCAATTGAACTCGAGAGCTGATCGGAACCTTGGGCTGGAAACAACTTGATCACCCTCCGATGTAGCACCCAGTGACTACCACGTGTTCCAACATCTGAAGAAACATCTGGGTGGTCAGAGCCACGACGATGATGATGTCAAAACAACCGCGTTTCAATGGTTGTCTAATCAGGCGGCACATTACTAAGTAGATGGTATTCATACGTTAAATGCCTTTATACTGGTGGACATTGTGTAGAAAAGTGAAAAGTAGATTAAAGTACAGGCCTTTAAATTGCTAAAAATTCTACTTGTTTTATGTTTATTTCAAAACGTTAATTATTTAAAAAAAAAAACAATTTCGTATCTTAAAATTTAGAAAGTTTCCTAGAGACACAACACTATATATTTCGCAAAAAACACATTTTCATCCCCTATTTAAAGAATATATAGGGGTTGACATTTAAAATGACGGGTATAAACCGAATTTATTTGTAGTATAAGAGCTGAGATATACAGCCGTTACGTTACTTTCACGCCACCCTGTATCTCAAGTGTTGCCGCAAAACATTTCAAGGATATCGAATTACTCCGCATGCGTTAACGTTGGGCTGGTAACTTTAAAGCAGATCCGATGTTTAATCCCCTGAAGGCTCCTTGCCCACTTGAATCGTCTGATCCCTATCCATCATCCCCGATACTCATTATCTGTCAAATAAAAAGCCCATCCCTCAATCTCAACATCCTCATTAACTCATTCATCAAAATGAATTCTTTTGTTGCTTCACACTCTGTTGCTGACCGCAGATGTATCGCTTCCTGAGCAGTTCCTTGTAATCATTGGGTGTTTACTGACGCAAACCTAACACTTTAAACTGTTTATCATCTGTGACTGTGTGTGTATTATTGCAGCTATTGTACAAAGAAGAATCTTTAAAAACTATTAACGGAAATATTACTACAATTCTTATGAAAGCAATTTCTACTCTGTGAATATAAAAAAGTAACGCAGCTGTCTCGCTGGCATGATTGAAGCAAATTTACAAAACTACTTTTTATCTTTGACTGTTTTTTTGAATTCTGATTCCGCCATCAAAATGAGCATTACAAATTGTCAGATACTGTATTAGCATTTTAAACTTTTAAATTACATTGGAAATACGAAAAATGAACCCTGACCGATGTCAAGTTAAGTTTTGTAATTTCGATGGATTTTGGAAGTTCAATGTGCGTAAGTACGCAGTTTTTAACGCTGATTACGTGGCGAAAACACATTTTCAAAAATATTTCATTCAAAAATGTGCGATTTTCTTTTAATGTTGAACGACTCTGCTGATTGCTGAACGTTTTCATGCTATTACTGAAATTGAACGTGTGTAAAACACGCGCGCGCGCATACACACTCCAGTAGCTCCAGTGGAAATTTGATAATAAAATATAGCCCAATATAAAACTGAAAAATTGTTACGCTGTCTTAATGCGGGGGAGATGAAGGTATTGTGTGTCTAAACAGCTGATTTTGCATCACAGTTTTCCCTTCGATAATACCTAATGTTCCAAGTGAGGTTATGTTTATTGTCATTGTTTAAAACTAGCGCAAATAACAAACAAATCACTGTTATTTTACTTTAATTTAGAAGTATGGAAATATTTATGTATTTTGCTATAAGGATACAAACAACTAACGTGATTATACTCGTAGTATTTAATTGTGCGTTATATTAATAATAATTATAGTTAATAATTGATTGTGCACAATAATTAATTGTGTGTTAATAGTTATAGTAATTAACAGTGCGTTTGATAAATATATTAGGCTATACATATACGAAGTCTGTTTAGAAAGTAACGAAAATTTTTTAATTTCGCGGGCTTGGAGAGTCCGAGTGTGAATCATTTTTTTTTTTATTATGTTGGTATACAAATTACTACAAAAACTTTGAAGTAGGATAAAACTTTCAGCTGTTTTCATTGTTGGCTTTTTCTGTGACAGCCACTAAGGTTAGACGTGTTTTTATGAGCTCGGCGATTTTCGTTTGTTAAAAGAAATGGATCAAAGAATTTGTATCAAATTTTGCGTAAAAAAAGGAATAAAGTGTAACAAAGTGTGTGAAATGTTAACAAAGGCCTATGGTGAGTCTGCTTTGAGTAAAGCAAGAGTTTACGAGTGGTATAAGCGTTTCCAAGAAGGCCGTGAAGACGTTGAAGATGACGAACGCCCTGGACGCCCCAGCACATCAACAACCAATAAAAACGTGGAAAAAGTGAAAGAAATGATTATGAACAATCTCCGAATCACAACTAGAGAGGTCGCTGATGATGTTGGCATATCGATTGGATCATGTTATGACATTGTTTCCAGTGTTTTGTGTATGAAACTCGTGGCAGCAAAATTCGTTCCAAAATTGTTGAATTTTGAACAAAAACAGCGGCGAATGGAATAATTAATGGCTATTGCACCACGATAATGCACCAGCTCACACTTCATTGCTTGTTCGTGAATTTTTTGCCAAAAACAATATTGTAACGTTGCCCCAGCCTCCATATTCGCCAGACATGGCTCCATGTGACTTTTTCCTATTTATAAAAATAAACAGAAACTTAAAGGGTCGTCGTTTTACAGCCGTAGATGATATTAAAAGCGCATCGCTGAAATAACTAAAGGCTATCTCAAAGATCGAGTTTGAGAAGTTTTTCGAGGATTGGAAGAAGCGCTGGCACAAGTGCATAATCTCCAATGGGGACTATTTTGAAGGCGTCAACATCAATGTAGAAGAATAAATAAATATTTTGTTCAAAAAATTAAAATTCTCGTTACTTTCTGAACACACCTAGTACAGCGTTATGGGTTGTGTAAGACCAAACACTTCCAACTTAATTGAAGCGATTTCAAGCTGAAATTGTTTACGTAGAGGCCGGAAAGTCTAAGTACTTTAATAATTAATTATTTTTCAATTAAAAAATCTGTTACAATACATTTTACGGTAAACAGGAGAAATCAAAAGCCATCAGATAAGGTGCGTTAGCACCGCTATTTGATTTTTTTTTATTTTAAAATGTAGGTGTATTTTTATGAATTGAACTTCTTTACAGTCAAAAAAAATTGATGCCATAGTGATTTTTTTCATTTGAATTTTCAACTATGCTGCAATAATCAAATATTTGTATCTTTAAAAAGTCGCGTTATTTCATAAAAAAGGTTAGGTTTGTTAACCATTAGGCAATTTATTAAACTACATAAGCTACTTGAATCACATGCATTGAATACACTTCGTTTTTCTAAAACTATTTTTTTTTAATAAACGTTCCTTATAAAAATAATTCCGTCATACATGGCCGGCTATTTCCTTTGTTCTTTGTTATACAGAATGTTTTGTTTTAAAAAAAAATTGAAAAAACAAAAATGACTTTGGATTGAATGGTTAAAAAATTGAAACCTTCAGTTGAGCCAACTTAATTGCATATGATTTCCGATTTTCAAAAAATCGTTATACGGTCAATTTAGAGCGCCGTTTTAGAGTGGAAAAAATAAACATTCTTATATTTAGAAAAACGAATTTTTCCGTTTTGAAAAATAAAATTCTCAGAATTGTAATAAATAGTCAATTAAAAACTATCAGTTAGTCAGAAATTATCAATTAAGAACCAAAATCTTAATATTTATATGTCAAATATTTTTACTGTGTTCAGTATAATGATCTGCCTTCCCTAGCTTCGTCAATTCTACTTTCGTTGACGCGTTTCGGAGAACCTCCATCTTCAAAAACTATATCTATATTCAAAGTAGATAGCCTATAGATAAGGAGTATAGATATAGTTTTTGAAGATGGAGGTTCTCCGAAACGCGTCAACGAAAGTAGAATTAACGAAGCTAGCGAAGGCAGATCATTATACTGAACACATTGATAATAATCATCGCAGAAAAGAAGAAGAATATAAAAAGAATTTCACATATTTTTGTTTATTACCCAGAAAATTAGTTAACTTATTTCAAAATATAGCCTACTGGATGTTCTTTTATAAAAATTTAAAATATTTTTTTATATTTCTTTGACGAGCTGTTATTGAATGTTGCGGTTTACAAATTCGCTTCCATCAAGACAGCGAGACAGATGCGTGGCAAGATTTGCCGCAGTAGCCTATGACATTAACTGCCTAATGGTAAAAAAGGAGAAGGCCTATATACTTAATTTGTCAACATAAATCAATATTTTCAGTTAAGGTTTTTTCGATGAATTAAACATAATATGAGGTTTTTAAATATTTAAAGTGTAATTTATTAACTAATTCAGTTTCGAATAAAGTTGATTTCAAAACGTAGTTCCAGAAATCAAATTAAAATTTAATAATTAAATCTCAGTAACTTAGTGCACTAAACTCTGGCAAAATGCGCTGATTTTATCCAAAACACGACAACAAAAACAAAATCGATTTTGATAATAGCGTTTTTTTTAATAAGCGCCATTTTAAAATCTTTATTTATATACAAACCAGACATTGCTTTTGTTTCGTTTTTATATCTTGCAAAATTTCATTTAAATCGGTTTATAGTTTTTGTTTAACGGAATTTTAAATAAATTACCACATCTCTTTTTTAATACGGGTTCCAAATCAATTACCCGCACTAAAAATTAAACTACCCATTGCTTGTAAGGAAATTGTTTTAAGTTTCAACAATTCAATAAATATACGATAAATCACTTTTTAACAAGCCCAGACAATCGGATCTGTTAACCAAAACGAAAACGTTATAATTCGCTACGGCAACGTTTGTTTTATGATTGATTTCTGTCATAATCAAATGTCTCGCGTATTTGAGCAATTAAAAGTTAGTCAATTAAACATAGACCCGTTTAATCAACGTGCGAGGGTGTCGAATGAAGTTAGCAACGAGATGAGTTTAGAATCAAGTCAGCCTCGAAATTAGGGTTAAAGCTGTGACTTATAACAACCCCCCTCGCCGTTCACCCTAGTCGCTGCACCCCAATTGACTTTTTAATGGATCAGTTTATCTTATGGTGTATACGTCATGCTATTGTGTTTCAATAGATTATAATCGCTGCTTCTTATTCTCGTGTATATACGATTTACGTTCATTCAATTAAAACTTTTATGCATTTTTACTGCGGCTGATACTTTACACAGTTCCAGTTTTTAGAATAGGAAATTGTCTTGGCAAATAATTTACGGTAGAAATCGGAACATTTGCATTGAAATTCGCACCCTGGAGCAATATTCATGAAGTGTAGGTTGTCATGTTAAAATAAAGGTTTTTGAATATTTGTTTTATTTTATACCTTATTATCTAATGAACACATATTCACCAGCGGAAATATATTTTTTTTAATTACTTACGATTTTAGGCCGTTTTTTACGGAACTATATTGTGGCGTCATTGCATTTACATTGCATTGTGGTAATGTGCGTTATTATTAACTCCATGCACTTACTGCTCATGCGCATTACACAATCTGACAGCCATTACTAAATGTTAAGGTTAATTATTTTTTTCGTTGGTTCGTTCTCGTAATAAAAACATTTTTAACATGGCGTCCGTTATTTGTGAACTTCGCGTTTGCCTCGTTTTTCTTTAGGTTCAGCACTTGACAACTATGTCAATTACGTTAAGTATTTTTAAAATAAATGTTTTTTTATCGTTTTAGCGATCAAAAACACGCTACCTACAGGATCACCACTAGTTCAATTAAACAGCTTTTCACTCAAAGCCGTGTCAGTTGTATCGAGTATTATTTCTTTTAAATAAAGGTATTTTATCACCCATCACCCGTGCTATTGACGTTCACCACACAACAACCGTGTCAGTTAGACTTTGAGTTTTTTTTAAGTAAAAGGTTTTTTATCGCTGTAACGATCAAAAACACGTTACGTACTTTTGCACGGTAGCGATTTTGAGGTTATGTTGGTCACTTTTATTTTCGATTTTTATCGTACTTCTCGTGCTTTCCGCGCTTTTATATTTTGGATTATTGCTTTCGGGCATGTAATAAAGCGTTTTAGCACAAAAATTACAGAAAAATCGAGGATAACCTACACTGCATATTTACCCCTAGGGCATTTCAATCTAGGAACAGTGGTCGTTGAAATATTATTAGAATGTTCGACTAATGGTATGTTTGCTTCAAATTTCAAACAAGTAGGCTATATAATATTATTATTATTTTTATCGGAAATTTGTCATTACTTATGTATACAGAACAATACATTACGTTTTAAGAGTAGGCCTAAATCAATTCTCGTTTTCAAGCGCCAAACTTAAAATAAAACTTTTAAAACTAGAACATAACCTAGATTTTTTTTTCAGAAATAAAATTAATGAATAAATCAGTGTTTCAGGTTAGGTTAGAGACTTGAGAAATGATTCATGTTTTCGAAACGTTTTGTATTCTTGTATAATAGGCTTACTGAGCTACTTACATAACGTATTCAATCGATTCTAAGACGCGCTGTATTTCGCAGACAATTTTCAAAGAAAATTACAAAGTGGCAGACTTTAAACAAATTAAAGTTAATAAATATATCCTACTGAACTTACTTGAAAATACATGATCAAACACTTAAATGTACTAAACTAAACCTGGGGATATGATACCTAGTACTAAGTAGTTATTAAGTAACATAACGTTAATAAAGAAACTACATATTTTAAAACCGGTAATATCTCCATAGTTCCTGTTCTTCAGCTCTGTTTCCGTTTTGTTCAGCGAATGACATAACTTTTCGTTTCGTTGCTGCATCGTGATGAAACACTTTGAAGACATTTTGTATACGATATTTTTTTTTTAAACAACCTAATTCTCACCGAACAACACAAGTTCAATAGAAATACTCGTTACAACAGAGAATTATAGAGAGGGGAGGGGCTGTCATAGTGACCTTGCAGCTGTGCGCTTTGTTCTATTGTTCAGTAACACGGTTTCTTTCTTGGAATATCGAAATAGAAGTACTTTTGGATAACCTAGACAGTTTTGACATGAAATGTAAGACGCCATCGATTCTAAGACGCGCCTCGTTTTTTTGAGTATCAGAATAGGAATTAGAGTCTCAGATTCGATGGAACACGGTAATAGCAAATTCCTATAAACAAAATATATAAGAATATTAATATTGCATCATTAAGCAATATTTTTTAAAAATCAGAAATATTCTTTCAAAAATAATTCCAAAATAATAACTGTATTATTTTATTTGCGTTTTATTTGTGTCATGGCAACAAAATTTATCATTGTTGACTAATTCGAAATACAGGTATTTAGTAAATTTTATAGTAAACTTGTAGCCTAATAAAATGCGTACAGCTATTGTGTACAATATATAAATAAATTTTTTTATTCGAACACACGTCAAATTAATGCAATGTTAATATGTACGTAAATGGAATTTATCATCCGAGTATAGGCCTACTTGAGGACTACATTTCAGTTGTACTGACCAGTTTTTTTTACTAAAATGTGGCTTACAGTTTGTTTTTTTTTTTGAAAAAGTAAAAAATATTTTCGAGATGCAGTCAATCTGGCCTACGTGTCAAATTTCATAAAACTCATTTAATTAGTTTAGTCTCCAGCAATATGCGCGAACATGGCTCAAGGTAAATTTTTTAACAATCATTAAACGTTCTTTATATTTCGTATATTGACAAAGTAAAACCAACAGACTATTTTGAGGGTGTGAATGTAGAAAAGCATTTGAATTTCGAAATTGATTGACCCAAAAAGTCCGTAATCACATAGCCTATGTTTGTATATTTTTCAAGAAGAAAAATGGAATAGTGAATTTGAATTGTCCACGCAAAGGCTATATATCCGATCAGCTGGCCCATTCCGTGGATTAAGTAGTGAACTATAAATAGGCCTCATTGACAGAAGCGGCCTCTGCTTCCAGAATCAAAATTTCACGGAACCAATGGATTGGCGCCCCTGCTCCCCAGCCAATAAATATATCAGCTGGTGGAAACTATTTATAGTGCGTTTAATTTCACGGATCCGTTCTTGGGGTAAAGCTTTGTTTAATGTTTATTCAAACACCAAAGCTGTGTCGCCAACTTCGGGTGTTTGTGACGAATAAATCAACAACAAACGACGCCCGACCGACGCTCCCCCTAACCGCGAAACTTTATCACAAGTCGGAAATAAGTCTGGCATATTTTGTAATACGGTTGCACTATACAATAGTCAATACGGTAAAAATAACTATCGCACAGCTGCAACATCCGACATAAACTGGAAAACATATGTTTAGGCCAATATTGTTTAATGTTTATATAAATATTTTGCTTTTTTCTAATTAATTAAAACTGCTTGTTTGAACATTTATTACAAATATAACAATGTAACAAATATACAGTTACGTTTTCCATAGTAAAATTTAAAATTTTTCCACAGTTAAGGCCTAATAAATCTTTTTATTCAATGCTGTTTTAAAATACATTGTGTCCATTTTGTTTAATATCAGTTGTGTTTAATTTCAATATAACTGGACCAATACAAACCAATGAAACCTGATTATTTTAATTTTTTAAATTTTCATTTCTGTCGGGCAAGATCTCTAGACTGCCATACGTTTTTGTCATACTTTTTTTGCAAATTCGATTTCAAAATCGTAATCAAGATTAAATTATTACGCGTTAACATTTTAAAATTAAGAAAATTGACGTTCATTTTTATACTTTTTTATCTAAACTTGATAACAGTCCAACTTACACAAATTTTAATTCCGATTATGACGGAAAAAATAACTTTCAACGATTTAAGATATTTTTTTTTAATTTGCTTCAATCAGGTCAGCTAAAACACTGCGTTGTATTACAAACAATTTAAATTTTAAAATAAAATTAAAATTCTTTCAACAAAAATTGTTTTTTTAACTTTCAAAAAGTTTATCAAACATTGTTTTGGGGAAGAGCTCATATGACCAAAAAAATCAAACAACCAAAAGTTCATTAGACCAAAAATGTGTAATAACTTAGAGATTTAGTAACATCGAGGTTCGTATTTCCTTCGAAGGAGGATATTTTGTAAAACACTGTTTTTTTTATTATTGCATATAGATCAGTGTCAATACTGATATTTAAATTGATATTACACGCCATTACACTACATACCCAGACCAGTCATTACTATATTGTTTTAGCGTGTAGGTCTACAGTTGAATATACTGTCAATATTTTATATATTCACTTTTTTATTATTGCATATAGGTACCAATATAAAATAAACGTAAAAAAACGTCACTGTTATAGAATTAACACTTGAATACTAAATATTTAAGTTGGACTGGGTAAGTAGTGTGATTGCGTTTAACATAATTTAATCATTTATTATTCACACGTACCAATATATATTACACGAATAAAACGTCACTGTTATACAATAAACGCTTGAATACTAAATAATTATGTTGGGCTGAGTAAGTAGTATGATGGAGTTTAAAATAATGTTAAAATTTTTATTCACACCTACAATTATATAATAAATGCATAAAACGTCACTGTTACAGAAATAACACTTGAATGCTAAGTAATTAAGTTGGACTGGGTAAGTAGTATAATGGTATTTAAAATAATAATAAAAACATAACAAATAATAATAATAAAAACACGGTTCATATGACCAAAAGTTCATTGGGCCAAATTATTAGTAGCCTATAGAATTTGGTTGAATGCACTTTTGGTTGTTTGATCTTTTGGTCATATGACCCTATCGCTATTTTTGTGCTATGTTTGAATCCCATCAGACCAAAATTGCGAAATCTAGAACTAAACACGAATATAAAACAGTAAAATATAGTGTATAGGCAATACACTATTAAAATCGCTCGACAAATGATTTAGAGAACTAATTTTCCAATAATAGAGTCTAATTTGCAAAAAACAATTGTCCGAAAATTGTTTTTCAACTCGCTTTTCTTTGTAATACGTTTTAATAACTCATTTATCTTCTGTCGTAATTATCTGATTGGTTTGAAATGTATACAGTATTTGGAGTTGCTGTGTTAATGATTCATTTAAATTTGAACGTTCAAAAAGTCTACGTTGAGGACGCAAAAAAAAACAAATATCGTGTTTTGACTGTTTTGAAACTTATATTTTTTTATAAGTTCTACGTAATTTTGAATGATTCTATTTTTTTAATCTAATTTAAAATTATTTTATTTATCTACAGAAATGTGATGCGTGAAGGAGAATATATATTTTTAATTTGAATTAATTATTATGCTTGTCTGTATAATTATTATATTTCAGTACAGTTATTTAAATAACATTAAATCTTATTAATTAGGTGAAAGAATAATTAATTAGCTTGCTAAAGATACGTTTAATAATTTAGTTAGACCAGTTAAATTACAAATCTTAATTATCTTCAGCAGGAAATTATTGTAATTTGTAGCCAACTTGTAAACGGTCTGCTTTATTTAATTAAAACTGCCTAAATACCTTCTTTTTGCATTTCGCTTAAAGATAAGAGAAAAAACCAGCCGTATATACAACCGAAGCCTGCGTACTTCTGCAGAGTTTTTACCAACGCCGGCCTGTAGGCCTACGTACCACACGCAATTGTTATCTAGCCGATCTCGCAACACAAGTTAATTGTTGCTAACACAAATGCAATGAACGGCAGTGCTACACTCTAACGGCAGACTGCTGAGATAACAGGATTATTTATTTGCAGTACAAGCTTTGCTGCCGAGATTTTCACAGCATAAGGTAAAATAGTCGACGACTTTACGAACATCTGATAAAGGTACGATTTTCCTTTGGCCTAGGGACAGAAACATTACAATGAAATTACGTTAGGTTTTATTACCTGTAGTAATCTAACAACGAACTGTATATTATTAAACATTTAAATAAACACATTTATTACTTTCTGATATAAAGCCAAGGAACCTAAAGTTGGTAATGCTTTTCTAGCTGGTAGTCCTTAAGTTTCTAACGTAAAGGGTGGAAATATACGTAAATAGGATATAAAAACACTTTCAAAATTAAAGCATAACCAGGGCGCCCGTAAGAAGTTTCGCACTATGGACGTTTTAAGAAAACACAGCCTTTTGAAAAAGAGTAGTAGTTGGGGTGAGGGCGGTAGTTGGAAGAAAGGGGAAACATGTTTAAAAAATCAATCGGAAAGCGATTTGTTTGAAATACACAAATTTATGAGTCATTGTAGTATACACATTTCAATATAGATAATTGTTTTTTTAATATAAATTTTTACAAGACATACCTCGTTGTTTGTAAGAATGTAATATTCTTTTACTTTTTTTATGTCATTTCCTTTAAGGGATACAAACATGTTAGTTGATTTGTTACCCTCGGAAAGGCTACATAAAATTGTCCGTGAGTAAAGACGGCATTTGGTAACTGCATATTTTAATAGGTAACTGTCTTCTAGTCAATTGAAAAGACATACAAGATAACTTCTAACTATATTTTGACATTTTAATTGTACTTTGTATTTTATGTCCGTATTAACAATAGATAAATGCACGATGTAAGGAGAAATCACAAATATATTTGTGTAAAAATAATGCCCAAAATATGTGTTTGGTATTCGAAATGCTTGTCCCAGCTTGTACAACAGGCAGAGATAGGGGCTGTCAGTGAGGCACATAACCTATAAGTTTAATGACTTTTAAGTAAATATTGATATTGTTCTAAGCACGTTATGCAAAAAGGAGGTATTTTTAATGGAATTGTCTATTCGTGACCAATAAGTTAGCTTCGTAAAATATACAAAATATTGTCTGATTTGTGATACCGTGCATGCGCGTCCTCGATGATCCATGACTTTTGCCTATGACAGTTAAAAGTGTATTTTATGTTTAAATTTTCCACAAACAGTACGTTTTAGCGCAAAATCGTTTTGCAATGTCAGAAGCCGATTAAGAAATCTTTCTAAAGGTACATTTATGCCTGTACGAATAGTATGTGCTGAGAAAAAGAGATGTTGACTCGAGAAATAATATATACCAGGAGGCCCGTGCGAAATTTTGCACTATGGAAAGTTACAAGTAAACACAGCTTTTTGAGTAAGTATTTGATTTTTTTTAATGGATACAAACATGTTAGATGATATAGTTACTCTTGAAAAGGCTACATACAATTGTCCATGAGTAAAGACTGCATTTAGTAAATACAATCCTGCTTTTTTGAAGTGTTTCTTCCTGCGACTTGTTAGTGATAGCAAACGCAACTTTAATAGGTAACTGTCTTCTAGTCAATTGAAAAGGCATGCTTGATAACCTCTAACTGTATTTTGACATTTAATTGTACTTCGTATTTTATGATGTCCGTATTAACAATACATAAATGTACGATCGAAAAAAAATTACAAATATATTTGTGCTTGTACGACGTGCAGGGAGGGATAAGGGACTGTTAGTAGGGCCACATAACCTATAAGTTTAATGACTTTTAAGTAAATATTGAAATTGTTCTAAGCATATTATGCAAAAAAGAGGCATTTGTAATGGAATTGTCTATTCGTGATTAACATAAAATATACAAAATATTGTCTGATTTGTGATGCCGCGATTGAGCATCCACAATGATCCATAAATTTTACTTATGACGGTTATGTTAAAATTTTCAACAAATAGTTAGTTTTACAGCAAAATCGTTTTGCAATGTCAGAAGCCGATTAAAAAATCTTTCTAAAGATACATCATTTATGTCTGTACGAATAGTATGTGCTCAGAAAAATGGATATTGACTCGAGAAATAATATATATGATGAAGTCAATAATAATAAATTGATCGAAAAAGCAATTTTAGATAATTTCTAAAGTAAAAAGCTTTCTAGAGTTAATAATCTGTGGCCTATACCAAAGAAATTAGTTTGGTGACTCAAAAATATGTTTGGTTTCATGTCCGCTTGTCTGTTAACATGCATACTTCATTTTTGAAATTATCTCACGGTTTTTCATTTAATACAGTATTTCGATTTTATTGAAGCTGTTATGTGTCCTTCTGTTTAATCGTTAATACTACTTTTGTCGTCAAATTTAGGTAGTTGATTTAGTTCACAGCTTTATTGGGCCCATTTAAAATTTAATCGGCCAAAATGATAAGGCCAAACGGATACAACTTATAATCAATATTTATGTTTATTTTAATGTAATTATTTATGCAAAAATATGAAGTTCTAGTGAGTTGAATGAATGAATGGATTGCTAGGATTATTGCACTGTAACCTTTGTAGAACTATAACCTTTGTAAACTTTGTAGAAACCTTTCTATATCCCTATGTAAAGGGTTGTCCGTAAAATAAGGTTTCCAATAATTTTTCACAATGAAAAACATGTTTATTTGCATTGAATAATACATTTTTGGAAAGCTTACACTTTTTTCTATTTTTCGACATAATCGCCGTTGAGATCGATGCATTTTTGCATACGGTGAACCATCTTTTGTATGCCTGAGTCGGGAAATTCTCCCTGCCGCGCCGCGAAGGTAGCTTAAAACTTTTTCTTTCAGCTCCTCTCTGGTACTGAAATGCGTCCCACCTGCGTGTTTCTTCAAATTAGGGAAGAGATTTTAGTCACTTGGGGCTAAGTCCAAACTGTAAGGAGGATATGTGACAGTATCCCATCCAAATTGGTTGATGTGACTGGTTGTTACCGGGCGGTGTGCGGACGAGCGTTGTCTTGATGGAAACAAACTCTATTCGTGAGCATGCCTCAACTCTTGTTTTGAATCGCGCTGCGAAGGTTCCTTAACGTCTCACAGTAACGATCAGCATTGATTGTTGTGCCGGTATCCATGAATTTGCACAACAATA
This sequence comes from Callitettix versicolor, assembly GCA_022606455.1. Lineage (NCBI taxonomy): Eukaryota > Metazoa > Arthropoda > Insecta > Hemiptera > Cercopidae > Callitettix > Callitettix versicolor. The sequence goes on from CM040189.1 coordinate 98,524,619, forward strand.
ACCCCTTCCTGTCCCAAAACACTCTCACCATGACTTTGCGGCAAAATGTTTTTATTTGAACTTCCGCAGCTCGGCGACTCTGGATGTTTCCACTGACGTGATTGTTGTTTCGTTTCCGGTGTCGTATAGTGTACCCAGGTCTCGTCCCCATTAACAATGGAGTCCAAGAATTTCTGGCCATCGGTTTCGTAGGCCTGAAGAAATTCGTGGACCGCATCAATTCGTTGCCGTTTGTGGTCTGCTGTAGGCTGTCTTGGGACCCACTTTGCACACAAATTTTGCTATACCATAAATGATCTGTCAACATTTTATCAATGCAAGTTTTTCTGACATCAGCGATCATCTCGGAGGGCTCCCAAACAGTCACCCTTGCTTCTTCTACTTACGCAATCATTTCGTCCGAAACAGATGGACGTCCGGAACGCCGTTAGTCATGAAAGTCCGTCTTTAAATTCTCTGCACCATTTGCGCACGTGTTGTATGCTCATACATTTTTTCCATAGACTTCACACAGTTGGATATGAATGTCCACCGGCGCAGTGTTTTTTGCACAAAAAAAAAAACGAATCACAGAGCGTAATTCGCACCTGGCGGGAGACAGAAGAGGCAATTCCATTATTAACTGCTATCAAGCCAAGACTGAGTGGGGAGCTCTGTGGGGATTGAGAGCGGAAGAAACAAGATGCAAGCCAAGGTCTCCGAATCCCGCGTAAGAACGTTCGCAGCGACTATAGCGCCTTGGAAACCTTACTTTACGGACAACCCTCGTATAAGATTTAGAGGGATTCAAGATGTGTTACTCCCCACTTCCAACTTGTGAAATTCCAGTTCATTATTGAAGTGTTTGCAGATGTTCTGATAATTCCGTTTCAATTTGTTTACTTTACTCGTGATTTTTATCCCGGAGGTTCTGCTCCATTGTTGTGTGATACGATCCCGCTATTTTTCATTCTTACTCATCTTGTTCCTATGAGTAGCTAAGGAAATAATGTCTAGGTATACAGAGCCCCGCATGCATGGGTAATGGTCAGGTTCCCTGGGAGGTTGTTAGGTATCCCAGGGTTACTTTTATACACCATTAGGCTAGTGTTAATCTTTCCATCAGCACAAAGCACTTTACACTTCAGAGTTAGCCAAGCTATGTGTAGTAGTGTATGTGCGTGAGTGCGCGCGTGCGTGTGTCTTGAGTAGAGAGTTAGAGGTACGGTGGGATTACTAAGCCCATCAGCTGCTCACTTCAGCTGCCTCCGCCTGAAAGTACATTTATATTTGTACTTTAATGTAATTCTTTACATGGAAATTTATCAGTTTTAGTAAATTGACAAAACAGGAAGTTTTCAGTAGCTTAATTTAAAAATATGTTATCAAATATTCGTTTTTGTAAGAATGTTTTATTATTGTAATTTTAAATGTTTAATTATCAAAATAAGTAGGCTTACAAAACCGTTATGTCTACAACAATAGAGAGCAATGAGTTCGTTTCTTGAAAAATGTTTACTTCTTTGAGATTACGTGAAACGAAATATTATGTTTTTAAGGTTCAATAGTAAAGTACTCTAAAAAGCTCGAGTTTTTAAAAACTTGTTGTGTAATTTATTAAGTCTTTTTAGAATATCAGTAGCAAACAATACATTAGTTTACATTTTTTCTGTATATAAAATGCAATATTTACAAACGGCCTAGCCTGCCGCGTGCAAATTGAAAAAACGTGTATTTTTCCAGCTCCAAATGTTACCTAATAATTCTGTAAATTATTCTCGGACACGTTTTTAATTCCTGTTTCAGATATACGGATAATTGCCCACTTATTCACCCCAGCTAATAAAACATCCTAGAGGAGGGGGTGTATGACAGGGAGCCCCTAGGGGTGGCTTGTACTCAGTGGAGCGATATTAAGTCATTTAGCCAGTACATAACACTCCTCCTTGCTAACTACATAGAACCATGTACAAAGTTAGTTTCACTGTTGCCAGATTGTGCGAGTCTGTTAAGGAATCATTGCACACTGCAATTAATCCAATACCACGGTAGCTAGTCCATAGATGTGTGGTGTTGCTGAAATCTTCTTTGTCAAAGAACTACCTCTAGACCCTCGTCGATGATTATGCTGTATAACCTAGTGAATCTTCTGTCCCAATCAAGACGTTATCCAGGGGTGCTCAACATTTTTTCTGCTTTGACAACTCCTAAATAATTTTTTTTATTCTCTAGACCCCCATATGTTTACAATTAGTTGAACAAATATCACAGCAAGTGAATATTTTATCAGGCGCAATTCAGTAATACATTTTTTTTAACAATTTGTATTTTGTATTATTAGATATACATTAAAGATATACATTAATTATGTTTATATAAGCAAAAATTTAAATAAAATATAAATCACATAAATACATAAAATGTTAATGAAATGGTTGAGGTTGATGTTCTTCGATTATTTGTTAATATTACTTAAAACACCACGTTCTGACATCTTGAATCGATTTCTCGTCTTTTGCAATAAATTATTTACGTAGCCAAATCCTGCCTCAACCAAGAAAATGCTAACAATAGCGGTTTTCTGATACTTGTTAATCTGACGTATTTTGTGCAAATGTCTTGGCAACTCCAAAATCAGGTATATCCACTTGTTTGAGTTTCAAATTCTCTTTACGTTCAATCAATGCTTCTTTTAAGTTCAAGAAATCAACATCGGTCATTTCGCTTTCAAATGGTTTCTTAATCCCAGTTGGAACATTTTAATTTTCAAAATCCTTGTATTTCAATCAACCCCTTCAAAGTTCAATGAACCCTAAGGGATTAACCTGGACCCTGTTGAGAACCCATGCGTTATACAATATACGATCAACGGTATCAAAAATCAGTAGCTTAACTGTAGTTGGAGTAAAGTTAAACAGTCCGATTTGCTGTTTGAAGATTTAAGCAAAAGAAAACAAAAATTTTGGAAACGTAGAGGACACCTGAGTGGCAGACGTTGTTAGGGCTTTAAGATCTGTGTAATGCTTGGAAAACATTTTCACAAGAGATAATGGATAAAAGAACGAGTTCAGCTTACTTCTGTCCATTTGTTTGTAATCTTTAGCCAACATATATAATGGCCTCCACGTTTACACTAATTCATCTGACCTCGCTTCTGGTGACAGCCTCCAGTTAGACCACATCTAAAATGACCTATAGTTAATTAAACGACGAATAGACTATATGTAGATGCGCAATATAGTCTGCTACCATTATCCATCGCGGCTTTACCCAAGAAGCTTAAACTGTTTTAGTAAAAAAATATATTAATAAAACTACAATCGTCTGATTCACCAAACTCGAAATATTTTTTAATTTTTAATATATTTAACATTAACTTACCAATCCTAATAGGATCGACTAAAGATTTACATCTATCATAATCACAATTGTAGGGTTAACATTTGGTCCTTTCACATTGGTCAGTTCATCAAAAACTCGGAATATGAATTGTTTTATTGACTTTTAACATGTTGAATTCGAATTAAATATCCAATAGCTCATAATATATCCCTGTTCAGATTTTAATTGGTGTTCTAGAATATTTCCGTTAGGTTTTAAGAAAATTCAAACACAAATATTTTTCTCCAATGCAAACATTTATACCACTCTTTTTCGTTTTTGTTCTTTTAGGGGATGAATTCGAAAAAATGCTGAATTACGTGTTTCGTAATTTGTATTTTAAAATATTTTTATTTAATTTTAAGAATTTTTTTATTTTAGGGGATGAATTAAGAAAAATGCATTCGTGTTTCAGAATATGTATCCAGAATGAACGATAAAAAAAATTCCAGTGTAAAATTTGACATCTCCATTTTGCATCAACCCTTTTAATTTCTTTAAGGGATGAATTTTTGAAAACGGTGAAAAATATATTTCATTACTTGCGTTTTAGAGTAATTATATGTTAAGTTTCAAGGAGATCCGACAAAAAATATTTTTTCAATAAAAAAGTTTTACCCTTTTTTACCCCTTACATGATATTAAGGTACAATAAAAATTTCAAATCTCTAGCTGTTATATTTTCGGCTGTGCGTCGATCATTCAGTAAGGACATTACCTTTATGTATAAAGTGATTATTATATTAAGTTTGGTGATTAGCATTTAAAAAAGTACTCATTTATAATAATCTTGGTCAATAAAAGCATTAGTTAGTCCTTTTGTAATTTTCTTAAGGCGATTTAAAACAAAATTTTGAATTAATTTCTGTGTGTAACTTTCTACAAATTTTTCTCAGTGGATTAACAAAACAAACATACAATACAGCGGAGACGTGTAACAAAATCTGTTTGGATTACAAAGTGTATTTTCCAAAATATTATCAGTAAGGCTTCTGGTGGTTTAGTTTCTTTCATGTTTACGTATCAATTGTATTTTCCAACATAGCTTTGTTCCAGTCTTCTTGAACGACAATAAGAAGACACGAGTTCAAACTCTGAAACGGTTCGATCTGGTTTTATCCGATTCTTGTTTATAAATGTTTTGAAATTATCCGTTGAATAACGTTTTTACTAATCGTTCTCACTGGACTCTTCGATCCGATAAAAATATTGGTTCTTGTTTGTGGAGACATCACCATCACTGTTATCCTTGTTCATTGATACATCATTCAACATTTGAAAGAAAAATATAATCCCAAAGCTGTGTCTGAGAATGTTTATTTAAAGATTCTTGGTGAAAGACTGTGAAAATTTCAAGTATAGTCGTATTATTAATTATCAAATCAGAAGTTCAAGTATTTAAAATATGATCTTACAGTTTAAAACCGTTCTAACTTTAAGGCAAACATAAAGTAACCAACTCAGAGGTCCGATGCAGGCGAACAAAACACATCATCCACTTCCTTTGAATACATCAAGTTGTATTACATTCAATTTACAACAAAGCGTGGCAGTCAGGCAGTCCTTTATAATAATAAAAAATGATGTTCAAATGTAAAGTTTTTCCCAGAGTTTTGCAAATGCGTCCCCAAGGACGACGACGCGACGCAGCGCTGGGGTCTAGGGGGCTGCACAGTTCGCTAACATTTCAATAACACGTGAAACTCGGTGAGTCAGTAGGTTTTCTGACAAATGTGCGCTTTAAAAGTGGAATAATGGATCGGGACCCGCCGTTTCACACATTAGGACCACCAACACGGAGCGTGTAGGATCGTTAGCCAATTAGTTCCAAGCCGGTCGTAAATCCAGGCCCGATTTCGTCCGGACGGGAGCATGGAGCAGTCTGGGGGGACACGAGGGATACCCCGGAGTGAGATTTCACGCGTGTATTACCTTTAATTTAATTTAAAGGACTTTCAGAATGATTGGTATTTTTATAGTTTATGGTCTTCTTGAGTTCGTTGATTGATGGCGTTATGTTGGAATCGGTTAGCTTTCACAAATATCCAGTTAGGCTGCGCGACCTTGGCGTAAGGATATTATAAATCAAATTACACGACTGGGTTGACACCTTTGATCATAATTCACAGAGAAGAGAATTTACTGTTGTTTTTTTAATCTGTACATTTTTTAATTTCCGTTACATGCAGTTTATTTAAAGCGAAATATAGTTAAACGATTGTTGTCATACACACCTAGTTGCATTTATTTCCTATCAAAATGGAAACTTCCTTACTAATTTTGGATGTCACTCAGAATTACTCGTGTCTTACGGCGTTAGATCCAAACGTTTTGTTGTATTCAGTCCCCGTTCTTGGCTTCTAGAACGTACAAACAGTGTTAAAGTGTTTGTAAAACCTATAGGATCAATTTGTACTTATTGTTATGGTCCTATTTCTTCAATTTTGAATATTTTATGGATAACATAATCACAAAAAAGCCGTGGTACCACCATCAAATAGCTACTTAGTAATGTTCATAACACAGAAAACGTTACCAATTACTTTAAGCCCGGAAAAAACCATTGTGTTAGTTTCTGTCTAAGGAGAGAATTTAGTTTTGCCAATCCACTTGCATAAACAGCCTATTCTTCGCTATCGATAGTTCAGCTCCAAGACTAATTTAGTAATATTCCACACAGAACTGAATGCTTATTAAGTTTAAGTAATTTCTTTAAGAAACGTGATTTTTAGCCTATATGTTTTCAAGTTGTAATTATCTTTTAAATTGTGTTTTTTAACAATGTAATTATGTGTGTGTGTGTGTGTGTGTGTGTGTGTGTGTGTGTGTGTGTGTGTGTGTGTGTGTGTGTGTGTGTGTGTGTGTGTGTGTGTGTGTGTGTGTGTGTGTGTGTGTGTGTGTGTGTGTGTGTGTGTGTGTGTGTGTGTGTGTGTGTGTGTGTTTGTGTGTGTTTGTGTGTGTGTTTTAGCAGGCTTACATTCATAATTTTAGTTCGAATTGATTCAAACTTAGCACAAAAATCTATTTTGGTAAATACTTGAACAAGTTCGTTAACCACCAAATTCGTTGATTAGTTTCCGAAGACAGGCATTTCGAAATTGTTAAAATTCATTTTTTATTCTTCTTAAATTAATTTCAAAATCTGGTTTTGCCATCGCAATTAGCGGTAAAGACTTCATAAATTATAATTTTTAATTTTCAAAATTCTTTGAAATTAAGAAATTTAAATTGACGGCGATCAGCCTTTGAATTAAATTGTCACTTGCGAAAAATTCTACGCAGACAACCGCCAGACTATATTTAAATCGTTTAATGCCTACTAAAAAACTTGACTTGTTAGATTCGGTGCCCATTTCAAAGTAGCGGATCTAAGTCTTACTATGATAGTCACTTCAATAGCTCATTTTCCAATAGGAATTCGTTATAAAAGTAAAGGGATTGCTCTGTGCTTAAGATCAGGAGATGAATTTAAAAATTTATCGGAGGCAGAGTAGGCTATAGCCTAAACACCTCTGAGGTGCTTTTTTACACGTTACGCAGCCATGCGAAGGCATACAAGGAAAATCTGGCACAAAAACATTTTGTGATAGGTTTACCTTAAGCAGCTCATTTCAAGAATCATTTTTATTTAACATTGGCAAAGCTTTAAAAGCTGACGTTGATTTAAATTAACAGCTTATTGTGTACTTCACTGAATATTTTCTTAATTATAACCTAGAAATAATTATTAACCCGATAAAAGATTTATTAATTACTAAAATTGCTTGTGTGTGTGTGTGTGTGTGTGTGTGTGTGTGTGTGTGTGTGTGTGTGTGTGTGTGTGTGTGTGTGTGTGTGTGTGTGTGTTTCTCAAGCTCTTGTTATGATGTTGTTAAATTACAGATGAGTTTATAACTTGTATATGTAACCTGTGATATTATTAATTTTAATGTTATAATGCTAATTTTTTCATATTTTTTTATTTATTTTACAACATTTATTAAATATATTCTTTTGAAATCATACACCTCGCAGGGGGTGTAGACTAGCTGCACCTACTGAGAAGATTTAGACGTCCATTGAGGTACTTGAGTCTAACACACACTTACACTTACAACACTACACTTATGACTTTAACACTTTATACTCACACTTACATTTATGGAAGCGATAATAGCCTTAATGTGCTTTTCGCCTTAAAATAATAAAAAAATAATATACAATGGTTCACACTGCGCAAAGTTGTTTTTCTTATCTCAATAATCTATCTCTTTAATTTGTACTTAGCCGCCTCGGTGGCCAAGTTGATAGCGTACTGGGCTTTCAACCCGAGGACCCGGGTACGATTCCCGGCTAGGGCTTGGTATTTTCATACGCTATAAATCATCACATCGTCTGCATTAACCCAATAGTCGGACGTTAAACACGAAAAAAAAATAATTTGTACTTATAGTCGATGGTGACCTCCAAGGCGGAAATCCTAATCCTTCTGTGTGTCCTTTCGCGTGGTTATTTTCAGATTTTAAATTTTTTTCCTAAAATTTGTATTTTATTATTTTGTTAATTAAATTTAACACGTCAAATTTATAATATTTTATAGCAATATATTATTATTTGTTGAAAGAAATAAAACGGTCACATTGCACAGATTAACATATATTAAAGAGGCTGTATTATTTTAATGTTGATTATACAAAATCGTTACAAAACTTTCAGACGATCAGGAAATCACAGCTTAAAATTTTCTTCATTTAAATAATCTCGGCGAAACACAGATGTCGTGCTATTAATAAGAATATATTTATTTTCTTAACTTATAATTTTGAATCCTTTTTACTACTATATCTCACCATTAGCACTAAACATACATGATACATGTACGAAGTGTGTTCAGAAAGAAACGAGAATTTTAATTTTTTTAACAAAATATTTATTTATTCTTCTACACTGATGTTGTTGCCTTCAAAATAGTCCCCATTGGACATTATGCACTTGTGCCAGCACTTCTTCCATCCTCGAATCACTTCTCAAACTCGATCTTTGAGATAGCCTTTAGTACTTTCAGTGATGCGCTTCTAATGTCATCTACGGCTGTAAAACGACGGCCCTTTAAGGTTCTCTTTATTTTTGGAAATAGGAAAAAGTCACTCGGAGCCATGTCTGGCGAATATTGAGGCTGAGGCATCGTTACAGTACTGTTTTTGGCCAAAAATTCACGAACAAGCAATGAAGTGTGAGCTGGTGCATTATCTTGGTGCAAAAGCCATGAACTGTTTTTACACAGATCCGGGCGTGTTTTTCGGATTGCTTCACGTAAACGGCGTTGAACTTGTAGGTAGTACTCCTTATTGACAGTTTCACCTGGTGGCAGGAATTCATGATGCACTATGCCATTAATATCGAAGAACACAGTGAGCATACCTTTCACGTTCGTCAGCACTTGTCGAGCCTTTTTCGGTCTTGGCGAGTCAGAATGCCTCCACTGGGATGATTGAGCCTTAGTTTCGACGTCATATCTGTAAACACATGTTTCGTCACTTGTTATAATACGTTTCAGTAATTCTGCATCGTCTTTGACTTCATTTACTGACTCCTGAGCAACTTCCATTCGCCGCTGTTTTTGTTCGAAATTCAACAATTTTGGAACGAGTTTTGCTGCCACGAGTTTCATACACAAAATACTGGAAACAATGTCATGACATGATCCAATCGATATGCCAACATTATCAGCGACCTCTCTAATTGTGATTCGGCGATTGTTCATAACCATTTCTTTCACTTTTTCCACGTTTTCATCAGTTGTTGATGTGCTGGGGCGTCCAGGGCGTTCGTCATCTTCAACGTCTTCACGGCCTTCTTGGAAACGCTTATACCACTCGTAAACTCTTGTTTTACTCAAAGCAGACTCACCATAGGCCTTTGTTAATATTTCACACACTTTGTTACACTTTATTCCATTTTTTTACGCAAAATTGGATACAAATTCTTTGATCCATTTCTTTTAATAAACGAAAATCGCCGAACTCATAAAAACACGTCTAACCTTCCTTAGTGGCTGTCACAGATAAAGTCAACAATGAAAACAGCTGAAAGTTTTATTATATTTCAGGGGCATGTATACCAACATAATAAAAAAAATGTTTGACAATCGGACTCTCCATGACCGCGAAATTAAAAAATTTTCGTTACTTTCTGAACACATCTCGTATTTGAACATAATGTATTGTACACAAAAATACATGTACTGTATTTGTATTTTAAATTTCCAAATTGCACTGCAATTACCAAATACATCTCTTCTGCTGTGGGAGATGTATTATAACAAGAGCTTGAGAAACACACACACACACACACACACACACACACACACACACACACACACACACACACACACACACACACACACATTTATTACGTACATTTAAGGGTTATTACTTACTAATTTTGCTCAATGGTTCAAGCATATCTTTTGAAGACGATGTAAAAATGTGAAGCTTTCTGTGATTGGCTCATGTCCTCCGTAACGCCGCTCAGTGATTGGTTTTGGTCTGGCAAAGCATGGTTTCATCTTTATTGATTGGTTAATTCACAGAATGTTCCATTTAGGTTACGAACAATCCATATCAACAACACGTGTTTCCCCTACACTAACAGAAGTCAGGTGTTTAATGTGTAATGTTACTAAGATTTTCAAAACATTTTCTCATATCACAGTAAACAGCGAACGCTACATTCAGGTTGTGCAACAGTTCGCGTATACCATCGCTGCAGTCCAGCCACAAAACTCTGCAGGACAGTGTTCATACAGCAAACAACACCATAACTCTTTGGAACAATGTTTTCATGGTCAAGTGATTTTAAAAGTGTTGTATCCTCCTCGATTGCCTGATTTATCGCAACCTGACTTTTCCTTTTAGGGACTACTAAGCTGAAATTCTTTTTATATTCTTCTTCTTTTCTGCTAGGATTATTGTCACTATGTTCAGTATAATTATCTGCCTTCCCTAGCTTCGTCAATTCTACTTTCGTTGACTCGTTTCGGAGAACCTCCATCTTCAAAAAGAGTATAGATATAGTTTTTGAAGATGGAGTTTCTCCGAAACGCGTCAACGAAAGTAGAATTGACAGGGAAGGCAAGTCATTACACTGAACATAGTGACTCCTAAGCTGCTTCCAAAACTCACCCACGCACCAATAATTTTCTAGGACAAATCGAAAGAAGTGTTGCTGCAATTTCTCAACAAACGTTACAATATGTGTTTGTGAGCACGCAAAGCTTGTATTTAGTTGTGTGAAACATACAATTGCGCCCACTTGCGAAAGTTTTATAACTAACTTAGAGAATAGAACCTTATTAATTCCCCGTAAGGTTGCGTCACTTTTTGAACACTCTGTATAACAATTGTAAATTTAATTCTTAAAATAAGGATCATAAACGAACAAACAAAACATTCCTATGATCTTTAGTTACCACGCAAACAGGACATGCGTTAAATTTTATACTCAAAGGATTTTTGTTACAGGCTTTATAGTTTGACTGGTTTTATGTCAGTGTGTGAGTGAGTGACTGAAGCTATGTAGTTAAGAATTATTATGTTATACATTTTTAAATTATAACCAACATATCTGATAAAAAACATCGAACACAAAAAGTAATAACAAGAGCAAAAAATCGCCCTCGATATGTTTACATTTCCTGTTTTGACAGATCGCATTGTCAGACTACGCCATGAATAAATAGCTTCGTAATAACGACACTGATGGTGCTAGCGGTGACCTCCCACGGAGATCTTGTTAGTCCTAATCAGAAGCATGTGTGTTGTCCTTGCTAATCAGGGTGTCTAAACGTTACTGTTTACCCCTTGACACAAGGAGCTACCCTTAACTTTCAACCCTTCCTGTGTGTCAACTCCAGTAACAAGAACAGGAAACACTTTTCATTTCGGACATGTTTATTGGTGTTTCTCTTATTGTGTTTGTTAATAATCGATACTGCATGGCACGATAAGCGTATTCATTGAATCAAATCCAACTGTAGCTGGTTATTGTGGGCTACATTGAATGGAAGCAATAATAATGCATTTAATCAAGAAATTATAAAATGGGTAGTATAATTGTATAACTAACTACCTATTTGCCAAACATTATTATCCATGATAGCTCTTGTCGATTCCGCAGATCTGCCAACACAAAGTTCTACATTACGTGTCCTTCTCTGCTAATTTTCTTGATACCGTTGATGTTTTCTAGAGAATTTTAATTGTAAAACGAGCTACTGTTACTGACATTACAGTAAGACATACATCCGGGAGTACGAAATGAGCACTGATTCTGGCATCTAAATCACTTCGTGCACTTCACACATACCATTTCTGGACCTTCTTTAAAAAGTATGTATAGTTTCAAAATGATCAATGGCGGGATAAGAAAATAATGGAGAATCAAATCCGTAACCTCTTAGTGGGACACTCTATATGTGGTAATGCGGAATGGTTCTTTCCAACCGGACTTCCACTTTGAAGACGGACTTCGACTATAAGGAAGAAAATCATCACTGAGTTCCCCACTTAAGTGACACGTAAATTCTTTTTATATTCTTCTAATTTTCTGCTAGGATTATTATCCATTGTGTTCAGTATAATGATCTGCTTTCCCTAGCTTCGTTAATTCTACTTTCGATGACGCGTTTCGGAGAACCTCCATCTTCAAAAACTATATCTATACTGGTCACAAATGGCCCGTCCTATTTATAATTTTCAATCTCAACCCCGTACCCCTCCTCTATTCAACACGTGTACATTAAACCCGACGTGCT